>OZ024854.1:40915074-41002574 GCA_964017155.1 Oasisia sp. SBJ-2009
AGAGAGCAGACAAGGAGGATGCTTGTGAGGTGACAGGGTGACAGGGTGACAGATTGCAGGCAATGACCATGCAGCAGTCAGTAAGGCTACCAAGTGTTCCACTCAAGGAGATTGGAGCCCTGCCAGAAGCTGATTGGCTGCATGCTGTGTGCCTTGTCGGGTGAGTCACGGGACATAAGTGATAACACAGTTTAACCAAATCAAACAGCAAGGTGTGACACGTAAAACCACACATTATAAGTGTTAACTTGTACAACTCACAATGGAGATCTGACACATCTTGCAGTACTGACAAGATGAACCAGAAGAAGCAGCAACAAGCCTCACCTTAGTCGCCAGTAACCGAGTCAGAAATATTTCAGAAATCACTTTTGGTCCATGTGATGAATTTGGACTATCATCGTGTTTCATCTGAAACCCAGGGGTACACCTGCAGAAACCTTCTCATAGCCTCACAGGGACATACCTGCACATGTTTTTTTTGTTTAGTCACAGTGTTTATGTACACCTATTATAAGTTTATTCTTAGTTAAATCACAGGAATGGGATATACCTATACAACTTAAGTTTATTTATAACATAAATATACTTGCACAACGTTTTTCACTTTGTAATCACTGGTACAGACAAAACAGCTTAGCTACGACAGTGTTGTTTAAAGATAGCATGATCATGCCCTGTTGGGGTTGATTTTGTTGATGACCTTTGAGAACAAGCAGGCTAAATAGTAAATTACACTGTTAATAGGTTCATGAATAAATTAAACCATTTAAATATCTAACTTTCATATAATATAATATAAAATAAGGTGGAAAACAAGATGTAAACTAAATTAAAACATAACAAATTGTATGCAATGTTTAAGTAGTTAAACATACCAGTTATATATATTAAACAGTATCTTGACAATAATTTTTTTAGGAGCATTTCAAGTGATTGAAACATGTAGGGAAATGGAGCCTTTGTGTGTGAAACAAGTTAGCCAAATACTTGATGGTATATCAGTTGAGTCTTCCACTCTCAGCCTCACTGATACCCATCAGGTGATGAGAGAAGGGACACATAGAGACAGGGCGGGACGAGGCCAGGGAACACAAAGCCTGCTGGCTTCTCTTCTCAAACATAAGCTTACAAAGCTGAACCTTATGTTGCAAGGGTAATAAGCCGGCTGCAGTGAGCATGAGTCCTACCAGATGCCACACTTTGACGCCGTCCTCCACTTCCACCACTGCGTTCAGGGTCGACCCAGACGTGATCTCAAGGCGCCCTGCACCAACACCAGTGGAGGAACATAAGCATTCAGGTCCAACTCTGATATCACAACATGACACATGAAACCATAATCCAAGTTATATGTCAAGTAACAACTATTAATGAAGAAATCTGAATATATACTATTATTTACTATATATATATATATATATATATATATATATATATATATATATATATATATAGTATTTGTTTTCTAGTATCATGATGCGCTCCCCATTAACCTTTCTGACACTGTCGTTGTTGTCATGTTTGTCCTAATGTGCTCACCGTGAACCTTTCTGACACTGTCGTTGTTGTCATGTTTGTCCTAATGTGCTCACCGTGAACCTTTCTGACACTGTCGTTGTTGTCATGTTTATCCTAATGTGCTCACCGTGAACCTTTCTGACACTGTCGTTGTTGTCATGTTTGTCCTAATGTGCTCACCGTGAACCTTTCTGACACTTTCGTTGTTGTCATGTTTGTCCTAATGTGCTCACCATGAACCTTTATGACACTGCCGTTGTTGTCATGTTTGTCCTAATGTGCTCACCGTGAACCTTTCTGATACTGTCGTTGTTGTCATGTTTGTCCTAATGTGCTCACCGTGAATCTTTCTGACACTGTCGTTGTTGTCATGTTTGTCCTAATGTGCTCACCGTGAACCTTTCTGACACCTTCGTTGGTGTCATGTTTGCGGACAAGTGTCATCTCGGAGTGGTCGGGGATGTGGTAGTGGGCCAGTGTGTTGACACGTTTCATCTTGTGTTTGATCTCTGTGGTGACGTCCTCGTCTTGCAGCGGCAGATGTCCACTCCGGCCTGACCGCCACTCTGTCACACATGGTCACATGGTCAGTAAATCATTTATTTCCAACAACATTCAACATTGCCTGTCACAGTAGGGGGTGAACCGAATACTGGAGCACTGTACTTGTCAACGACTCACCAAACCATCTCAGGTGCGGGTGATGTAAGTATGATGTGTGTTGTTATGAACACATTTACAATCAACGTTTGTAGAACACAGTCCTTATAAAATTATGTGTTTATATTTGGATTTTTTAACTGTTTTGATAATCTTATAATTCTTCATTATTCCATATACAACCATGATTATAATATCCAATTACAGATTATATCAAATACATTATATCACTGATTTCTAACCACATCATGGAGGATGGGTCCTTTATAACCCCCGATAGAAGTCATCAGTGGAATATACAGTTTACACATAAAATTAATATTTCATTAACCTGTAACCTTGAAAGGGCTGATAAGGCATTTTATTGTGTTATTAATTTAAATGTTTTTAAACATAAATATATAGGACACTATTAAAAACAATGTATTTAGCCTGAGCTCCTGTATAGAGTAAGCTCTAACATCTCGAGAGTGTAGAGAGAAGCTGTAGTTGTGACTGACCGAGCTCAACATCATAGATGGACGGTCGCACGGAGAATGGCGTGTTCCTGTAGATGGCGTCCAGAGACTTCTCCTTGGCCTGGGTGATGGTGTCACAGTCCAGCACCTTGCACACGACAGGTTCCCGACACGTCTCTGTCGTCAAGTCCACGGTCTGGCACAACAACAGTCATCATACGTCACACCAGGGTTCATAACCCCCTCAGTCTGACACGTTAGTTCTGACACGTTAGTTCTACACAGCTGACACGTTAGTTCTACACAGCTTTGCACATTCAGTGCACAATCTATCTTATATACTTCAGACAACACACCTATCAGTAGATGTGTTATGTACAACACACAAGTTGTTATATGTTCTGAGGAATAACCTACAAGTGTTTGTAGTAAGATAGATGACATATGTGTGTTGAGGTCAAAGCTGACACAGCTACATACAAGTGTGTGAGGGTAAATGAAAGTCACTAGATTGACATACGAGTGTCTTGAAGTCAATCTTTTCCCGCAGGAGTCTGTCCTCTGACAGTGAGTACTTCGCCTCGGACGTGATGGCATCCACTGGCCCCTTCTCTGTCTGGTGCTTAATGCTCTTGTACAGCATGAACATCGTCTTCCCAGCATGCTTCTGTCATACACAAACAAATCACAAATATGATTTAATTGCTTTAAATAATAACTTAGTTTTGATTGATTTTATTTAGTTAATATTTTTATTATTTATCTATTGTAGTCAGTTTTTACACATTTATGTTGTTTGTATCATTTATTCTACATGTTATTTATATTTTATTGAGGTCGACTATGGAAATAAGATTCTTGTACATGTACAATTTCTTTCTTGTGTTCCTGTTTTATGACAGTGTTGTGAATCACTATCACTACTAATACAATGATACTATGTGTTGCCTCCTATCATGTAAATGGCATGAAATTGCAGACTGTCACCTTCAAGTAGTCGTACATGCACAGAGACATCCAGTTGGTCAGCAGCTTCTCCACAACAGACTCGGTCCTGAAACACACAACACAACACATCACCTTGAGTCCCAGTTCTTAGACACACTACTCCAATAATAGCAAACAGCCCACCACACATCCATGTATCCATGTTGTATTTGGTGGCAAGCCTATGTACACGCACCACTGGTGCCATGTCTGTGATACACTGTTACTGCAAATTCTGATAAAGTGCTTTGCTGCTGACTATATCTAAACACATTTTTAGCTGCAAGAGAGGTAAATGCATCACCCTATTATTGACATTTTCTTATGTTTTGACATTACATTCTACTTTGATTTGACATTTGTGGTGATTGTGAAGGTACGTGGACAATGACAAAAGCAAAGGGATAGTTTGAATATTTCTATCTGCTTGGATTTTAGTCATTTTATATGAAACTGCATATGTTCTATTAACACACTTTGATCATTGCCATGGTGATCACATACACAAGCTAACAATTACGCCAATTGTGTCAATGGCTCATAGAATGGCTAATGCGTACTACTAGGCAGTGTACATCACTGAAACAGTTGGCCATGTGTCACACCCTACCAACTCACAGAGGACCCACAGGTGGTTAGTGGCTACTGCAAGGCCTAAACCAATGCATGTCATTGTAACAACAGTGAGGAACTGTCTGCCTATTGGATCAACATGCAGCAACAATACAGACCTAATAAGTGAACAAAAAAATATCATACATGTCAATTGCACTATAGTTTATTCAAGATAAGTAACAAAATCCGTTACCACTAAATTTGCCTTGGTGAATACACGATCAGTAACCACTATTGCATACAGTCGTCCACTGGGGTAAAGCAGACACTGGGTGTACTGCACAAGAACAATGCAAGGTGTCTAATGACATTAATGAGGCTACTGAAACGTATCTCACAAACTTGCAAGAGAGGTCTGATTCTAATAAAACATACCCCCCTGACGTCACTTGGGCCACCCCAATCACCAAGGCTCACCTTCTGAACATTAACTTTGGGTTCTTCTTCTCGACGGAGCGATCAATGAGTTCATTTAGCAGAGCCTTAAGGATGTCCGTGGCGTACTCCATCTTGTCCTGTAGAACCACCATGAGGAGGGAGGCCACCAGGGCCTTGTCTCGGATCATGAAGTTCTTCTGTTCCTCCAGGGTGCGGATGAAGATGAGCAGGAACTGTTTGCTGTTGAGGAGCTGGTTGAACTGGCCCAGAGCCTCATCGGTGCCCCCAAAGGTGGTTGTCACAGAGGGCGGGGTGCTGTGCAGGATGGGGTGGTCGTTGTAGGACGGGAAGAGCACTTTAAACGTGTAGGTTCGGAAATCCCAGAACGGCACTCCCTTTGCACTCAGGTCACTGGTGAAATCAGACACTTCTGTCTGCAGCTCAGCAAACGCTGCAAGGAGACACAATAGATTGGGTCAATGCACTGCCACTGCTACAAGACATGTAGACATACATGCACAACAAACTGGCAAATCTACAAAACACCCATATCTAGTTACTGCAGATGAATGGTATTTAATTCAAATGCATATATTTCCATATTATAATAATTACAATTGCATAAATAAGTATGTAAATTGCACAAATATATTCTTAGAATGTTATCACCCTGTTTGCACTCAGTGAGACTCACCCTGCTTCCACTCAGTGAGACTCACCCTGTTTGCACTCAGTGAGACTCACCCTGCTTGCACTCAGTGAGACTCACCCTGCTTCCACTCAGTGAGACTCACCCTGCTTCCACTCAGTGAGACTCACCCTGCTTGCACTCAGTGAGACTCACCCTGTTTGCACTCAGTGAGACTCACCCTGCTTGCACTCAGTGAGACTCACCCTGCTTGCACTCAGTGAGACTCACCCTGTTTGCACTCAGTGAGACTCACCCTGCTTGCACTCAGTGAGACTCACCCTGCTTGCACTCAGTGAGACTCACCCTGCTTGCACTCAGTGAGACTCACCCTGTTTGCACTCAGTGAGACTCACCCTGCTTGCACTCAGTGAGACTCACCCTGCTTGCACTCAGTGAGACTCACCCTGCTTGCACTCAGTGAGACTCACCCTGCTTGCACTCAGTGAAACTTACGCTATTTGCACTTAGTCAGACTTACCCTGCTTGCACTCATTGCGTACGTTACTCTCAAGCGTGTCCAGTTGAATCTGCATCTTCTTGAACTGGCGCTCGGCGTATGTGCTCTTGCGCTTGTAGATGACGAGGATGACGATGATGATGGTGATGAGGATGCCACCTCCGAGGGCCACGCCGATGATCCACAGCTCGTTGCCCTGGTTCACTGGCTGCTGGTACTCCAGTTCCCCCAACGCATACTCCAGGTTCCCTACCACCACCTGCACACGACACGACACACAGTGTCACATACAGGCACATATACCAGGTTACACATTCATACCCAGGGAGGTGTAATATACAGCATGAATACTACGGCGCATGTACTGCCATGTATACATGACTAGTGGTAAGCCACCAATAAATGTATTGAGTTACCGAGTTACCACACTGCCTTCCTGAGTACGACCTGCTTGATGTCACAGGAACATATTGACTACACAAAGTAACAAGCAAACATAATCAACAAGAATCACTGTAGATTGTAGTGACCACGGGCGTCGATCGGTGGGGGATGGGGGGACGCGTCCCCCCCCCCCACTTTTCAGGGTGGGGGGACAGCATAGGAATTGTCCCCCCCACTTTTCAGCTCAGAAAAATTGCGAGGCATATAGCCTGTCTCAACACTCCTCTTTCTTCAAAGCCGCTACATAGGACTAGCTAGACAATAAACTCGCCATATGAAGTTCAGCAAAGTTATTTATCGCAAATTAACACGAGGCAAACAAGTTTTGATGCATGTTTTGCTGTTATTGCACCATAATCCGTGGTAGTTATTTAAATAAACATAATATTTTAATGTCTTGAATGGAGAGTTATCGAACAGGAGAGTTATCGAACAGTGCGTGGCATTTAAACAAATAATGCTTTGTTATTTCGCTGCACATTGATGATTTTTAATTTGTCGCGCATACGCAGAAAGGCCAATCGGAAAGTTTATAACTACCGGAAAAATGTAGGTCGCTGCCTGGCTCTATCAACCTTGTGTTGATATTATTAATAGGCTTTAGCCATCAAGCACATTTTAAATGATGACATTTGTGTTGCGCTTTCACCCCTCGCCTGCTTGATGCTTATCGCCTACGGCAGAAGCGGCGGATTCCTGCACTTTGTGTAACTTATTCCATTTGAGTGATGACAAATTTCCTTTGCCAAAATGTTGGATTGGGAAGTTCTACACAGGCAGAGCATGGGTGTCGATCAGTGGGGGGCGAGGGGGACGCTGATCACCCCACGGCCTGTGGGGGTCAGCATAGAAAATGTCTTCATACTTTTTCAGTTCATAAAACAAATGTATAGGCATATATAGCGAGACTGATCACTCCCCTCTCTTAAAACCCTACATCGGTCTAGTAGTAAAATTAATAATACGACCGACTACCTAGTGGGAAATCACTAGACAAATTGCTTGGTTGGCCGCACCCCGCAACTTGATCTTAGTCCAGTAAATTTTCATCATGCCGGGCTTTCATTTTGCAACCTTGTGTTGATATATTAATGGGCATTAGCCATCAAGCGCATTATAGATTATTAATTGTTGTTTGCCCTGTCACCCCTTGGATTGCAGCCTGGTCGCCCTGGTGGATATTTATATCGCCTACGGCGGATACAACGGATTTATGCACTTTGTGTAATTTGATCTCATTTTAGTGATGACAAATTTCTTTGCCAAAAAGTGGGATTGGGAAATCCTACACAGGCAACCCTGTAAGCTCTCCATCTTGTCATTCTATGAATCAGGCAAGCAGTGTTGGGTCCAAAGTCTACCCCCCAAATGCTCAGTGATTGGGGTGGGCCATGGCCCCTCTTAAATTTATGTTGCCAACATAACTATTATAAATAGCATAACATAAAGGTTTTTTAGTTTAGAATTAGCACTAGACCAAGAATGAATTATGTTTTATATTTACAAAAATAGTTACGTGTATTTCAGGTCATCTATATATATATATATATATATATATATATATATATATATATATATATATATATAAAGTATATTTTAGTTTAGAATTAGCACCAGACCAAGAATGAATTATGTTTTATATTAACAAAAAATAGTTACGTGTATTTCAGGTCATATATATATATATATATATATATATATATATATGTATATATATGTATGTATATATATATATATATATATATATGTATATATATATATTATATATATTATATATATATAATATACATATATATATATATATATATATATATATATATATACATATATATAATATATATACACTTTATATATATATATATATAATATATATACACTTTATATATATATATATACATACATACATATATATATATATATATATATATATATATATATATATATATATATATATATATATTATCCATACATATGTGTACATATAAGTTGGTCCCCATTCCCCCACTTTTAAAACCGGATCGACGCCCCTGGTAGTGACTGTGGTCTGCCTTCCCCTGGCAGACGTCCTACTACAGTGTGCTACTGACCACAACTTGAGGCAGCTTGTCTGCTGTCTCCCCCGTGGGTTGTTTGTCAGGCGGGGTGCACAAGAGGCTGTCCTGGGTGAGTGATTTCACCTTGCACTGGGACTGGCCAATGGTGACCGTCACATCAGAGGGCTCACTGGCTGCATTGAGGTTCTTGCCCTGTAGGATGAAGTTTACTTAGTGGGCGAGTGACAGCCATTGTACGGTCAACTGCAGTCTAGTGAGTACATGTGGATGTAACTGAATTAGTAATAATTAAAATATATTTACAGTAGTTGTAATATTTAATTTATAGACCTGTTTGTTCAATAACATTATCTTGGAATATTAATGGCTGGCTAAGCAATGCCAATACAAACCTGCAACACAAGGGCTTCTCCCTTGTACACCTTCCGACCGTTCTTAAACTTGTTGTATACTGGATTGGCCACAACCTTGACGCTGGAGTGAACGTCTGGGAAGTAGGCTGCTAGGTCCCTCACTGACATCACGCCGTCCATCACAAAGCCCACTGAGGGCTGACTGGTGGCAGTGCTGCGTCTCAGCCTGTGGTCAGTGGTCAGTGCTGGGAATGGACACGTCATCCTCTCAGCACTGACAATGTCACAGTTCTGAAGCAACACAAACAAACTCTTCTCACACATCATAGATGACCATTTCTATGTCAGCAAATTCTATTTTTAGGTGTGACTAGTTTTGTTGAAAACAAAGCAATGGTGTATCAAAATGGGTTCTGTAACTGTATTTAAAATTAGTGCAAGATATTTGGGCACACATTTTTTGGATTTGCAGAATCACTGAATTTGCATATTTCGGTTGATCCTAGTCATAAGTGAGGGGCCTTCAGAGACACTATACTTTCAGCACTCAGTTACTTGACATGACTAGTTGCGAGGCAGACTTACAGTGAGGTTAGACTTGGTGTCCTTCTGTTTCACAAACAGCTGGGGCTGCTGGACACTGGCAAAGTAGAACCCTTCCACAGTCACTGTCCGGCCACCACTACAACAACATGGGACAACATTAGCGCAACAACATGGGGCAACATTAGTACAACAACATGAGGCAACATTAGTACAACATGGGCCAACATTAATGCAACAACATGGGACAACTTTAGTACAATAACATGGGGCAGTATTAGTACAACAACATGGGACAACATTAGTACAACAACATGGGCCAACATTAATGCAACAACATGGGACAACTTTAGTACAATAACATGGGACAACATTAGTACAACAACATGGGGCAACATTAAAAGTACTCCATACACAAAGACAATGGTCCTTGTGATATCAGAACACTTGCACAATGACAAGTGACAACTAACATACATGTATGTGTCTAATACATGGTGTGAATCTGGAAATAACCTTTACTCAGTGAGGAATGAATTTCAAATATGTACACGCAAATGCCTAACATTTCTACCGATTGATTATGTTAATTCATGATAGACTGGCGCCCAAGACGCAAACTGTCCAGGTGCAAACTCTTGGCATGCCCTACACACCAATACAGACACACCAGCTCGATTATAGTAACATTCCACTGCAACACTGTATCATACTGCACTGTGGAACACTTGGAAGCTGTACATGAAACTAATTCTGGATGACACACTTTGTGATGAGAATAGTTTGTGATCAGATGTGACAAGAAGAGTTCGTGACACGTGACATTTGTGACATATCAATTACATCAGGTTAATACCCTGATTGTGGTCTGCACATTACTATGCTTCATCAGACAATATATACTAGGCACATTTCATGAAAATGTGCATATTTAAGAAGCTGGAGGCAAATCGTGTTAATTTATGGCATACATGCTATTTAGGGGTATTGAGGGGTGCTGAGCTCGAATCTGCTGTAAGCCCGGCTCAAAAATGGCTCATTAGCCCTACAAAAATGAAAAATCCAAGATGGCCGCCACCGCCGCGCTAACAATTAGTAAATGTTCATATCTTTTTTACTAAGCATGGTAGAAACATGACTAAAGTGTGCTTTTGTATGTTATCTACTATGAGGAATACAATGCCATACTCAGAAATGTAATAAAATAAATACAAACTACAAAAAAAATCTAATTTGTTGAAAGAAATGTGATTTTTAATAATGAACAATTCTTCAAGCAGGTAACAACAACTACCTTTATTTTTCAATCACTCACACGAACAAAAATAACCCACTTGTTTTAATTCTATAACACACACATATTAACAAGTAAGTTATCCTAGTAGTAAGTTACCTCTTACCAAATTACTATCTACACAACTGTACCTGTAATATAATGAAACATAAATGATACTCCTAAATGAGCAAGTGGTTATTTAGGTACTTATATGAAATTATTAATTCTTCTACAGTTTCAAGATAACCATTAAACAAACACATACGCATGAAAAGTTGTCAGCGGGTGAATTCTTGTGATATTCGGGTCCTCTGTGAATTTGAAGACTCCACTGAGACTCCTGACAGTGTCATCAAACTTCACTCGCACAGACGTGTTGAGAGGGCTGTGGACTGCCGACGTCACACAGTGTATGAGAGTACTGGCCACTGGACCACTGCAAGCACAATGTATGAGAGTACTGGCCACTTGACCACAATGTATGAGGGTACTGGCCACTGGACCACTGCAAGCACAATGTATGAGAGTACTGGCCACTGGACCACAATGTATGAGAGTACTGGCCACTGGACCACAATGTATGAGAGTACTGGCCACTGGACCACAATGTATGAGAGTACTGGCCACAGGACCACTGCAAACACAATGTATGAGAGTACTGGCCACTGACCACTGCAAGCACAATGTATGAGAGTACTGGCCACTGCAAACACAATGTATGAGAGTAGTGGCCAGTGAACCATAGCAAACACAATGTATGAGAGTAGTGGCCACTGCAAACACAATGTATGAGAGTACTGGCCACTGGATCACTGCAAACACAATGTATGAGATTCACATTATTATAAATGACATGTCTGCATTATATACAGTAATTACTTTTTACAACTTTGTCACACACAAAATGAATTTTTATGTCAAGTAAACATTATTATTGGTACACTGATATAAAGTCAAAGGCTAACAAACGTACGTGACTGTGCAGTTTGTGTCTGCGAGAATCACTTGGAGCCTGGAGCCTGTGTTCAGCTTTCTCCCGTGTATGGTGAGTCTGGTGCCACCAGATTTTGGGCCAACTTTGGGGGACAATGATGTCACTTCAGGATTCTGAAACAAGACAACATGGTCATATATGCATCTATGTAACACGTGTTATTCCGGCCAAACATCACCAACATTTCTCTGTTGTAGCTTCTGGGAGATGTGTGGGTTTTGACTAAACAGACAAAACCACTAATTGACAGCAAGGCAATTAGCTGCAACTTAAAAGCAACACAATGTATAAGCCAGTGCATTTAATATGAAAAGATTACCTGATAACTGAACTGTTGTGCATATGGGGTAGAGGACTGGCCGAGGGACACTTCCACGGTTCCGTTCATTGGTTTACTCACTCCCGTTGTGTCACACACTATCCTACAAGAGAACCACAGCAGTCTATCAATATCTGAAGAAACTATAAACTCACAATGCAGTTATCAAATGACAGCATAAATCATCAATTAATTTTAGCAAGCACCAAATTGTAACTAGGTGTATATTAAGACACATAACTGTACCATGCATAGTTTTAATTATTCTAGTATGTAATAAAACAGAATTAAACTAATGGTTGACAAAGTTATGGAAGTAAAGGTTCAGAAGGGTTAGTTTATGCACAAGGACTTATATAATAATAATTTGTTTAAATGAAACTGTTAGAAGGTAACCACGAGAAACACGTACTGAATTGAAACCTTGTACTCGTTCTCACTAACGATGCAGGGTTGCCCTCCTATTGTCACTGCATTTTTAACACGTTCGAAGTTGAAACCTAAGTTTGTCCCAGTGATTGTCACAGATGTACCACCTTCCAGTGGCCCAGTCAGGGGTGTCACCTGTAAACACACACACACACATTCACGTCTCTGTAGATTATAGTGGCAACCACAGTAGAACAGCAAACAGTACACATGCAAATATATGCTAGTGTTAATTAGTTACTTCGTTGTTTAAACCCTACCACAAAAAAAGGAATATATTAAAACTCTAATCTGTCTATATACAACAGAGCTTGTAAACCACAGTCCAACTACATGTATCTAAATTTATACCTGCTTTTATACATATGAGGGCAAACGTTTTGCAAAGTTATTGTTTTAGGTAATCATTTCATGAAATAACATGAATCATGGCACTGTTTGTACACAGAATAGCTGTCATAGTACACACATGCATACACACGTGCATGCATGCACACAGGCATGTACGCACACAAAAACATACATATGCATGCACACAAACACACACACCAACACACACATCCATGCACCCACACACACATGTACAAGTGTACCCGCACAAGTGTACCCGCACAAGTGTACCCGCACAAGTGTACCCGCACAACAAGTGTACCCGCACAACAAGTGTACCCGCACAACAAGTGTACCCGCACAACAAGTGTACCCGCACAACAAGTGTACCCGCACAACAAGTGTACCCGCACAACAAGTGTACCCGCACAACAAGTGTACCCGCACAACAAGTGTACCCGCACAACAAGTGTACCCGCACAACAAGTGTACCCGCACAACAAGTGTACCCGCACAACAAGTGTACCCGCACAACAAGTGTACCCGCACAACAAGTGTACCCGCACAACAAGTGTACCCGCACAACAAGTGTACCCGCACAACAAGTGTACCCGCACAACAAGTGTACCCGCACAACAAGTGTACCCGCACAACAAGTGTACCCGCACAACAAGTGTACCCGCACAACAAGTGTACCCGCACAACAAGTGTACCCGCACAACAAGTGTACCCGCACAACAAGTGTACCCGCACAACAAGTGTACCCGCACAACAAGTGTACCCGCACAACAAGTGTACCCGCACAACAAGTGTACCCGCACTACAAGTGTACCCGCACTACAAGTGTACCCGCACTACAAGTGTACCCGCACTACAAGTGTACCCGCACTACAAGTGTACCCGCACTACAAGTGTACCCGCACTACAAGTGTACCCGCACTACAAGTGTACCCGCACTACAAGTGTACCCGCACTACAAGTGTACCCGCACTACAAGTGTACCCGCACTACAAGTGTACCCGCACTACAAGTGTACCCGCACTACAAGTGTACCCGCACTACAAGTGTACCCGCACTACAAGTGTACCCGTACTACAAGTGTACCCGTACTACAAGTGTACCCGTACTACAAGTGTACCCGTACTACAAGTGTACCCGTACTACAAGTGTACCCGTACTACAAGTGTACCCGTACTACAAGTGTACCCGTACTACAAGTGTACCCGTACTACAAGTGTACCCGTACTACAAGTGTACCCGTACTACAAGTGTACCCGTACTACAAGTGTACCCGTACTACAAGTGTACCCGTACTACAAGTGTACCCGTACTACAAGTGTACCCGTACTACAAGTGTACCCGTACTACAAGTGTACCCGTACTACAAGTGTACCCGTACTACAAGTGTACCCGTACTACAAGTGTACCCGTACTACAAGTGTACCCGTACTACAAGTGTACCCGTACTACAAGTGTACCCGTACTACAAGTGTACCCGTACTACAAGTGTACCCGTACTACAAGTGTACCCGTACTACAAGTGTACCCGTACTACAAGTGTACCCGTACTACAAGTGTACCCGTACTACAAGTGTACCCGTACTACAAGTGTACCCGTACTACAAGTGTACCCGTACTACAAGTGTACCCGTACTACAAGTGTACCCGTACTACAAGTGTACCCGTACTACAAGTGTACCCGTACTACAAGTGTACCCGTACTACAAGTGTACCCGTACTACAAGTGTACCCGTACTACAAGTGTACCCGTACTACAAGTGTACCCGTACTACAAGTGTACCCGTACTACAAGTGTACCCGTACTACAAGTGTACCCGTACTACAAGTGTACCCGTACTACAAGTGTACCCGTACTACAAGTGTACCCGTACTACAAGTGTACCCGTACTACAAGTGTACCCGTACTACAAGTGTACCCGTACTACAAGTGTACCCGTACTACAAGTGTACCCGTACTACAAGTGTACCCGTACTACAAGTGTACCCGTACTACAAGTGTACCCGTACTACAAGTGTACCCGTACTACAAGTGTACCCGTACTACAAGTGTACCCGTACTACAAGTGTACCCGTACTACAAGTGTACCCGTACTACAAGTGTACCCGTACTACAAGTGTACCCGTACTACAAGTGTACCCGTACTACAAGTGTACCCGTACTACAAGTGTACCCGTACTACAAGTGTACCCGTACTACAAGTGTACCCGTACTACAAGTGTACCCGTACTACAAGTGTACCCGTACTACAAGTGTACCCGTACTACAAGTGTACCCGTACTACAAGTGTACCCGTACTACAAGTGTACCCGTACTACAAGTGTACCCGTACTACAAGTGTACCCGTACTACAAGTGTACCCGTACTACAAGTGTACCCGTACTACAAGTGTACCCGTACTACAAGTGTACCCGTACTACAAGTGTACCCGTACTACAAGTGTACCCGTACTACAAGTGTACCCGTACTACAAGTGTACCCGTACTACAAGTGTACCCGTACTACAAGTGTACCCGTACTACAAGTGTACCCGTACTACAAGTGTACCCGTACTACAAGTGTACCCGTACTACAAGTGTACCCGTACTACAAGTGTACCCGTACTACAAGTGTACCCGTACTACAAGTGTACCCGTACTACAAGTGTACCCGTACTACAAGTGTACCCGTACTACAAGTGTACCCGTACTACAAGTGTACCCGTACTACAAGTGTACCCGTACTACAAGTGTACCCGTACTACAAGTGTACCCGTACAAGTGTACCCGTACAAGTGTACCCGTACAAGTGTACCCGTACAAGTGTACCCGTACAAGTGTACCCGTACAAGTGTACCCGTACATGTACATGGATTAATTGCTGTGTAATAAAAGGTTTGGGTCTATAAGTAGACTAAGTGAGCGCCCTGTACCTTTGTGATGGTTGGGTCTTCACACTTGTCAGATGTCTGCTGGCACTGGGGCCTGTAGGTGCACCGTTCAGTGGAACACCACACACACTGGAACTTGGCTGTTATGGGTAGACATCTACTGCAGTCACGGCCCAGCTGAGAGCACTTGTACACAGTGACTGGGCACAGAGAGACACCATCAGTGCAATCACATGTCAAATGCATTATCCAGGAGGTGTTATGAAATCAGTATAGAGACCTGCACTACAGAGACCCACACTACAGAGACCCACACTACAGAGACCCGCACTACAGAGACCCGCAATACAGACACCCACACTACAGAGACCCGCAATACAGACACCCGCACTACAGAGACCCACACTACAGAGACCTACACTACAGAGACCCGCACTACAGAGACCCGCAATACAGACACCCACACTACAGAGACCCGCAATACAGAGACCCGCACTACAGAGACCCGCACTACAGAGACCCGCACTACAGAGACCCACACTACAGAGACCCACACTACAGAGACCCACACTACAGAGACCTACACTACAGAGACCCACACTACAGAGACCTACACTACAGAGACCTACACTGCAATACAGAGACCTACACTACAGAGACCCGCAATACAGACACCCACACTACAGAGACCCGCAATACAGAGACCCGCACTACAGAGACCCGCACTACAGAGACCCACACTACAGAGACCCACACTACAGAGACCCACACTACAGAGACCTACACTACAGAGACCCACACTACAGAGACCCGCACTACAGAGACCCGCACTACAGAGACCCGCACTACAGAGACCCACACTACAGAGACCCACACTACAGAGACCCACACTACAGAGACCCACACTACAGAGACCCACACTACAGAGACCCACACTACAGAGACCCACACTACAGAGCCCCGCAATACAGAGACCCACACTACAGAGACCCACACTACAGAGACCTACACTACAGAGACCTACACTGCAATACAGAGACCTACACTACAGAGACCCGCAATACAGAGACCCACACTACAGAGACCTACACTACAGAGACCTACACTACAGAGACCTACACTACAGAGACCTACACTGCAATACAGAGACCTACACTACAGAGACCCGCACTACAGAGACCCGCACTACAGAGACTCACACTACAGAGACCTACACTACAGAGACCTACACTACAGAGACCTACACTGCAATACAGAGACCTACACTACAGAGACCCGCAATACAGAGACCCACACTACAGAGACCCACACTACAGAGACCTACACTACAGAGACCTACACTACAGAGACCCACACTACAAAGACCCACACTACAGAGACCCACAATACAGAGACCCACACTACAGAGACCCGCACTACAGAGACCTGCAATACAGAGACCCACAATACAGAGACCTGCACTACAGAGACCCACACTACAGAGACCCGCACTACAGAGACCCGCAATACAGAGACCCACAATACAGAGACCCACACTATAGAGACCCACACTACAGAGACCCACAATACAGAGACCCACACTACAGAGACCCACACTACAGAGACCCACACTATAGAGACCCACACTACAGAGACCCACACTAAAGAGACCCACACTACAGAGACCTGCACTACAGAGACCTACAGTATAATAACATACACTACTGAAGTCTGCAGTACAGAGACCTGTAGTAAGACAGATGAAGTTCACAGATCTGTGGGTCACAGGTGACACCACACTGCAGTATGAGGAGTCACCTGTTATAGGGTAATGTTTAACTGGACTTATTGACCACTGAAACAAGTATAAATGAAAGGGAGGAGTCCCACTGAAAGAAACTATTAAGTCAACTCACCTGTCGTCTTGTGGATGTCATCAATGAGATGGTTGCCATTCCAGACAACTTGAAGCTGCACTGTTCTCACGTCGTCACTTGACGTGTATGAGTACTACAAGAACAAGACAACACAGACTGATGCCAGGTACACGAAGGTAGGACAAAACCCCCTCCGGACAAAACCCCCTCGGACAAAACCCCCTCGGACAAAACCCCCTTGGACAAAACCCCCTCCATACATAACTCCATCAGTACATAAGCTCCTTCCGGACAAAACCCCCTCGGACAAAACCCCCTCATCATAGATACTAGACTCTTCTTGAATTATCAATATAATTAAACTTAACTTGGCTTGTATGTTTGTGAATACTATATAATATGTATATATATATATATATATATATATATATATATATATCTAAATATATATATATAATTTGGTATGTAAACAATTTAAATACATACCAAATATTTTATAATTACTGGCATAAAAAGGTGCTATTCAAGCAAGTTAGTCTCTAGTCTGGGTTTGTCTTTTGCCTGCCTGGCAGTCTGTAGCTCTGGGCAATTTGGTAACCACTGTTACTATAACCAAGTTATGTTTGTGAATGTGGCTTCAGAAAATGGTGAAAGCAAGTTACCCTCTAGTCAGCCATACCATTCGGTGGAAATGAACACCAGTGGAAATAAACTGACCTCTTGTAGTATACATATGAAACAACATGAGTAGCATAATGGAACAATAGCATACACACATCCATAGAACTATGTGAAAAAACTACAACGTACCATTACCCATGGTGCAATGAAACAAACCACGGGCAGCAGTTATTACCATTACCCATGGTGCAATGCAACAAACCATGGGCAGCAGTTATCACCAATACCCATGGTGCAATGCAACAAACCACGGGCAACAGTTATTACCATTACCCATGGTGCAATGCAACAAACCATGGGCAGCAGCTATCACCAATACCCATGGTGCAATGCAACAAACCACGGGCAGCAGTTATTACCAATACCCATGGTACATGCAACAAACCACGGGCAACAGTTATTACCATTACCCATGGTGCAATGCAACAAACCATGGGGAGCAGTTATTACCATTACCCATGGTGCAATGCAACAAACCACGGGCAGCAGTTATTACCATTACCCATGGTGCAATGCAACAAACCATGGGCAACAGTTATTACCAATACCCATGGTGCAATGCAACAAACCACGGGCAGCAGTTATTACCATTACCCATGGTGCAATGCAACAAACCATGGGCAGCAGTTATTACCAATACCCATGGTGCAATGCAACAAACCACGAGCAACAGTTATTACCAATACCCATGGTGCAATGCAACAAACCACAGGCAACAGTTATTACCAATACCCATGGTGCAATGCAACAAACCACGGGCAACACTAATTACCAATACCCATGGTGCAATGCAACAAACCACGGGCAACAGTTATTACCATTACACTATTTTCATTTTAAACCCATTCACAGTGGCGCCCTCTAGAGTGGTGTTAACTGTCCTAGTTTCAACATTTTTCTGATACATTGCAAAGCAACTGTGTACATCTGTAAATAAATAACTTAAAATACGGTGTAAATATTGTTGTGCTTCTTTAAATTCACCAATAATTGATGAAGGGAAGAGTCTGGACAAACCTTGCCACCTAGGAATAAAGCCACTGAAAATCTTTCAAAACCACTGACATCCAGACACTAAATAAGGGCAATGAAGTGCGACTACTGGTCCCATTACAGAGACTGGTCCCATTACAGAGACTGGTCCCATTACAGAGACTGGTCCCATTACAGAGACTGGTCCCATTACAGAGACTGGTTCCATTACAGATTGGTCCCATTACAGAGACTGGTCCCATTACAGAGACTGGTCCCATTACAGAGACTGGTTCCATTACAGACTGGTCCCATTACAGAGGCTGGTTCCGTTACAGAGACTGGTCCCATTACAGAGACTGATCCCATTACAGAGACTGGTCCCATTACAGACTGGTCCCATTACTGAGACTGGTTCCATTACAGAGACTGGTCCCATTACAGAGACTGGTTCCATTATCTAGAGACTGGTTCCGATATAGAGACTGATCCCATTACAGAGACTGGTTCCATTATATAGACTGATCCCATTACAGAGACTGGTCAGACAAAATGCACAACAATCAAATTAAACACCAAAGAGATCTACCCTATACCTGTAATAAACACCAGTTGAAGGTATTAGTTATGGAATAAGTGGCAGTTACCTTAGTTGTTTCGCATTTTACAGATGTACTGCTCAGCCTCGTGGCGTCTACGCGCAGTGGAGGTGTCGTCAGATGTACGAGACACTTGTAACCTCCATCTCCAGACTAAACACAACCACACCATCCATATACAGCATGTACATACATACCAGGTACACACACATACACACACACACTCACACAAAAGCAAATGATATATATATATATATAATATGGTGTGTATATATATATTTATCACACATCTACAACAAAAACTGCCCCATACATGCAACTGAGCACATGTGTGATACACATTTTTTCAGGGCTGATAAAATATTGCTTTTACATAGGAGTCATTTGAGAATAAGTCATTTACTAGATTTCTAGGGCAATACAAACATATTTACAGGGCGATACAGGAAAAATAATTAAAATAGTCTTGATCCGTATTGCCCTGTTCTGGGAGCCAATAAGAAGGCTCCCTGCAGTGTCTAAGCCAATGAGAAAAAGATTAATGTTGTCATGGCAACTCCTGGTAAAATAATTAAACAAGTCGGACTTTTGTTCATGTGAGTTGTGCAAGTGTTCTAGTGGCGACAGAGTGCGATGGAGGAGTGCGGCCCTCTACCCCGCTGAGGGACATGCAAAGCAGTGGGTTCCCGTGACGAATCGTGGAATTAAATTAATTAAGTTGTCATAGTAAGCCGCATTTCGTAGTCAATGTAAGTCTTTTCATACTGTCAAATTTCAATTTTTGTCCAGTTGTATGACACTCAGTGTAATTACTCATAATCGTTCCTTGTAAATATTCATATTTATGTCTAAGAATAGCACATCAGTGCTAGTGTTTATTGTCCATTTTAATCGACTATAAATAAAGTTTATCTCATCTTATCTTACCTTTATGTGTGCCCAGTTGCATGTATGAGACAGCTTTTTGTTGTATATATGTGATAAATAAATTATTACATGTCTTGTTCTGTATCACGCCCTGTATCATGCCCCTCGTACCTGTATCAGCCCTCGTCCTTCAGACTCGGGCTGATACAGGTACATCGGGGCATGATACAGGGCGTGACACAGAACAAGACATGTAATAATATATACATATATATATATATATATATAGAAACATATATATATATATATATATATATATATATATATATATATATATTATACCATATTTTACCACATTATCACCCATACCTGCATTATCACCAACCCCATATTTCGTAGAAACAAAGACAGCCAAATTGTGTGAAAACAGCTGACAATATCAGTAAAGTGTATGATTTTTCACTCTATCATTGTCTAGAATACTAACTTTTTATCTTTGTCAATTGTCACTTACAGGTGACTATATATATATATATATATATATATATATATATATATATATATATATATCCTTAACCAGTAGACAACACAGTGACATCATTGTAAAGATAATGTTTCTGTACCCATATCCCCACTCACATGAACCCCACTGTACTTACCCGAGGCTCTGGTAAGTTGGCCCCGGTCAGGTAGACCTCTTTCTGGAACTCTGCTGGTAGAAGAATCTCCTTGTCATTACCTTCCAGGTGGGGACAGGACTGCATGAGAAACAAATAATATCAATCTTTATCAAACTTGACAGTCATGGTAAACACACCCCACATTCAAATACATTGTTGCCATTTATAGTTAGTATGAAACACCATACACTTTGGTGATCAGATTTTAGAATTACCTCCGTATTACTTAATGAAATCCTAATAATGGATCCATGGAGGTTTGATACAGAAACAATTTCAGTGGTGTAAGGAATTATATAATTTAACTGGTATAAGAAACTATATACTACCATCAATTGTTAAGAATTTAACAATATTTTACCAGTTTTCCTTTCTTTTCTTTCTCTAAGCAATGAGAAGAGAACTCACGTGGTTGACATGTACAGCGGTATCTTTGGAATCACATGAATTCTTCTTTGTGCACTTATTCTCATGGACACACCAATTGCAGCCCCACAATGCACTGGTGCAGGAACTGCAACTGTTAGAAAAACAAAAATATACGATGCAACATGTGTGCCAGTGAAGTGAACTCAGCAACAGTGTCTGAGGCTTACCGTGCTGCAAACTCCCACAAAGGTTGCACAAAACACATGTAGACTTAGCCAAGAAACATAATTTATGTTACCACTGCTATGTTACACAAGCAAATTTATGATGAGAATTGGATTTGGGGCATCATGTGTGCTGGATGATAGTAGCTGGATGATAGTAGCTGGATGGTGGTAGCTGGATGGTGGTAGCTGGATGATAGTAGCTGGATGATAGTAGCTGGATGGTGGTAGCTGGATGATGGTAGCTGGATGATGGTAGCTGGATGATGGTAGCTGGATGGTGGTAGCTGGATGATAGTAGCTGGATGATAGTAGCTGGATGATAGTAGCTGGATGGTGGTAGCTGGATGATAGTAGCTGGATGATAGTAGCTGGATGATAGTAGCTGGATGATGGTAGCTGGATGGTGGTAGCTGGATGATGGTAGCTGGATGATGGTAGCTGGATGGTGGTAGCTGGATGATAGTAGCTGGATGATGGTAGCTGGATGATAGTAGCTGGATGGTGGTAGCTGGATGATAGTAGCTGGATGATGGTAGCTGGATGGTGGTAGCTGGATGATGGTAGCTGGATGATGGTAGCTGGATGATGGTAGCTGGATGGTGGTAGCTGGATGATAGTAGCTGGATGATGGTAGCTGGATGATGGTAGCTGGATGATAGTAGCTGGATGGTGGTAGCTGGATGATGGTAGCTGGATGATAGTAGCTGGATGGTGGTAGCTGGATGATGGTAGCTGGATGATGGTAGCTGGATGATGGTAGCTGGATGGTGGTAGCTGGATGATAGTAGCTGGATGATGGTAGCTGGATGGTGGTAGCTGGATGATGGTAGCTGGATGGTGGTAGCTGGATGATGGTAGCTGGATGATGGTAGCTGGATGATGGTAGCTGGATGGTGGTAGCTGGATGATGGTAGCTGGATGATGGTAGCTGGATGATGGTAGCTGGATGGTGGTAGCTGGATGATGGTAGCTGGATGATGGTAGCTGGATGATGGTAGCTGGATGATAGTAGCTGGATGATGGTAGCTGGATGATAGTAGCTGGATGATAGTAGCTGGATGGTGGTAGCTGGATGATGGTAGCTGGATGATGGTAGCTGGATGGTGGTAGCTGGATGATAGTAGCTGGATGATGGTAGCTGGATGATAGTAGCTGGATGGTGGTAGCTGGATGATAGTAGCTGGATGATAGTAGCTGGATGGTGGTAGCTGGATGATAGTAGCTGGATGATAGTAGCTGGATGATAGTAGCTGGATGATAGTAGCTGGATGATGGTAGCTGGATGGTGGTAGCTGGATGATAGTAGCTGGATGATGGTAGCTGGATGGTGGTAGCTGGATGATAGTAGCTGGATGGTGGTAGCTGGATGATAGTAGCTGGATGATAGTAGCTGGATGGTGGTAGCTGGATGATGGTAGCTGGATGATGGTAGCTGGATGGTGGTAGCTGGATGGTGGTAGCTGGATGATGGTAGCTGGATGATGGTAGCTGGATGATGGTAGCTGGATGATGGTAGCTGGATGGTGGTAGCTGGATGGTGGTAGCTGGATGGTGGTAGCTGGATGATGGTAGCTGGATGGTGGTAGCTGGATGGTGGTAGCTGGATGATGGTAGCTGGATGATGGTAGCTGGATGGTGGTAGCTGGATGATAGTAGCTGGATGATGGTAGCTGGATGGTGGTAGCTGGATGATAGTAGCTGGATGATGGTAGCTGGATGGTGGTAGCTGGATGATGGTAGCTGGATGGTGGTAGCTGGATGATGGTAGCTGGATGATGGTAGCTGGATGATGGTAGCTGGATGATGGTAGCTGGATGGTGGTAGCTGGATGATGGTAGCTGGATGATGGTAGCTGGATGATGGTAGCTGGATGATGGTAGCTGGATGATAGTAGCTGGATGATGGTAGCTGGATGGTGGTAGCTGGATGATAGTAGCTGGATGATGGTAGCTGGATGGTGGTAGCTGGATGATAGTAGCTGGATGATGGTAGCTGGATGGTGGTAGCTGGATGATAGTAGCTGGATGGTGGTAGCTGGATGATAGTAGCTGGATGATGGTAGCTGGATGATAGTAGCTGGATGGTGGTAGCTGGATGGTGGTAGCTGGATGATGGTAGCTGGATGATAGTAGCTGGATGATAGTAGCTGGATGATAGTAGCTGGATGATGGTAGCTGGATGGTGGTAGCTGGATGATGGTAGCTGGATGATGGTAGCTGGATGATAGTAGCTGGATGATGGTAGCTGGATGATAGTAGCTGGATGATGGTAGCTGGATGATAGTAGCTGGATGGTGGTAGCTGGATGATAGTAGCTGGATGATGGTAGCTGGATGATAGTAGCTGGATGGTGGTAGCTGGATGATAGTAGCTGGATGATAGTAGCTGGATGGTGGTAGCTGGATGATGGTAGCTGGATGATGGTAGCTGGATGATGGTAGCTGGATGGTGGTAGCTGGATGATAGTAGCTGGATGATGGTAGCTGGATGGTGGTAGCTGGATGATGGTAGCTGGATGGTGGTAGCTGGATGATGGTAGCTGGATGATGGTAGCTGGATGATGGTAGCTGGATGATAGTAGCTGGATGATGGTAGCTGGATGATAGTAGCTGGATGATAGTAGCTGGATGGTGGTAGCTGGATGATGGTAGCTGGATGATGGTAGCTGGATGGTGGTAGCTGGATGATAGTAGCTGGATGATGGTAGCTGGATGATAGTAGCTGGATGGTGGTAGCTGGATGATAGTAGCTGGATGATAGTAGCTGGATGGTGGTAGCTGGATGATAGTAGCTGGATGATAGTAGCTGGATGATAGTAGCTGGATGATAGTAGCTGGATGATGGTAGCTGGATGATGGTAGCTGGATGATAGTAGCTGGATGGTGGTAGCTGGATGATGGTAGCTGGATGATAGTAGCTGGATGGTGGTAGCTGGATGATGGTAGCTGGATGATGGTAGCTGGATGATGGTAGCTGGATGGTGGTAGCTGGATGATGGTAGCTGGATGATGGTAGCTGGATGATGGTAGCTGGATGATGGTAGCTGGATGATGGTAGCTGGATGATGGTAGCTGGATGGTGGTAGCTGGATGATGGTAGCTGGATGATGGTAGCTGGATGATGGTAGCTGGATGATGGTAGCTGGATGATAGTAGCTGGATGATGGTAGCTGGATGGTGGTAGCTGGATGATGGTAGCTGGATGATGGTAGCTGGATGATGGTAGCTGGATGATAGTAGCTGGATGATGGTAGCTGGATGGTGGTAGCTGGATGATAGTAGCTGGATGATGGTAGCTGGATGGTGGTAGCTGGATGATAGTAGCTGGATGATGGTAGCTGGATGGTGGTAGCTGGATGATAGTAGCTGGATGGTGGTAGCTGGATGATAGTAGCTGGATGATGGTAGCTGGATGGTGGTAGCTGGATGATGGTAGCTGGATGATGGTAGCTGGATGATGGTAGCTGGATGATGGTAGCTGGATGATGGTAGCTGGATGATGGTAGCTGGATGATGGTAGCTGGATGATGGTAGCTGGATGATGGTAGCTGGATGATGGTAGCTGGATGATGGTAGCTGGATGATGGTAGCTGGATGATGGTAGCTGGATGATGGTAGCTGGATGATGGTAGCTGGATGATGGTAGCTGGATGATGGTAGCTGGATGATGGTAGCTGGATGATGGTAGCTGGATGATGGTAGCTGGATGATGGTAGCTGGATGATGGTAGCTGGATGAACAGGAACATGTACACTTTAACCAAGGTATGCAATGTGTGTTTCTTGTCTGGCTCAAATGGTGAATGAAGAAATGGTAAATACAGGATGTCGATGAGTTGCTGTATTGCTCACCTTTCATGTCTGCTGCAGTTATAAAAGTTAAAGTCTGTCTGCAGAAATGACACCTTTGTTTCAGATGATCGTAAACTCAACCTCAGCGACACGTGATCTGAAACAAGATACCCGGTACACCCGTCAGGATAGAGGCGCTGAGGACACTGATGTGAAAGAAAACTTCAAGGAGAGCTGGTGCAACATTGGGTCTGGGTGTGTGGAGTGAGTGAGGGAGAATGGCAGCAAAAACAGCAGGCCTATAGGCACCGTAAGGTATAAGGTGACGTGCATGTTTGTCACCTACAGGTGTTAATACACCACAGTCACACCTCCTTAAAGATAATTAAATAGGCATAAAAATCATGTGGGGTGGACTGATTATTATTAATTATTGTAAAAATATATGGTTTTGTAACAGGTTTGAACCAGTGTCCTTCCAATTGTAAAGGTGAATGAACCTAATGAACGCATTTACCAACTGAGCTACAGCTACAATTAGGATTCCACTCCCAGACTTAAAGTGTTATGTGTCACTTTCATACATCAACACACAAGTGATATTAATGGCTTACACAACGTTTCTTTCTGATGTTAAATACATATTATCTGTTTGTAATGTATGTGTTCTTGCTAACATTACCTCCCATCGGCTGCAATTGATACAATTACTCTGAAAATGAGCTGATGATGGCAGCGATCTCAAAATTCAGCAAGGAAATACCCGGCTTCAATTTGTCAAAAATATTTGAATCATATGGAGTCCTAAGGTAAATATGTGTTCCTATGACCAGTGTTTGTAGTACATCGAAATATCACACAATAATTAATTTTGACACTTGCTTTGACCCAGAAGGTATCCTAGTAAACATTTTCTGAATGCAAAGAAAGGGTCTGCCTGATGTCAGTATGTGCCATCTCTGAAAGTGTAGGGAAAATATGCATATTCGAAAGAAAAAGTGCAATGGCAACACAAAATGTGAAATATTTTATTTATTGATTTCTTAATAGCATGTACTATATTGATTCAAGCAATGGGTGTTTTTCTTTCCTTTAAAAGGGTGTTGTAACACTAGCTACAATGGTTGCAACTGGTTTATTAGCTACTGACATGGAGACCTGTGTTAATGACGTACCCCATGTGTGATTGTGTGGTTGCTTGGTGACAGCATCTGCTGTTGGAGGCTGACAGGTGACTCTGTCCCCCTCAATAGAGGCTGTTGTCTCAATGTCACCAAACAGACATGTGTAGTTCTGGGCAGTCGGCAGATTCGGTACAGTCAGTGTCACCTGCAATGTGGTAAATGTCAAGGTAAATACATCTGTGTGGGACAAAGTGGCCATGACCACTACATGAACACCCAAAACAGGCAGAGTCAAATGCTTCGTTCTAAAATGAATATGCGTGTACAATAGAAGCCCTCATTTAAGACAACTGGCATGCAAGGGAGTTGACTTGTACTACTTCAGACTTAAGACAACCAGCAGTGAAGTATGTACAGTGTCATCATAAAGGACAGCTGTGATAGTGATTTGACTATGTCTTGTTTGCAGCGCACCATTGGTCAATAGTTGGACAAGATGAACAGATGCTGATGTGACGCTTCACTCCACTTGTCATTTCAAGTACCTTAAAGAAACATAATGTATGCCTGCTGTGGTCTTAGGACAGCTGGTCAATTAATAACAATTTACAATCAATAACATGTGCCATTAGTGGGTGCCAAATGTCCCAACTGTCCTCTGGATACAACTAGACATGTCAAATCAGTCAACATAGTAAACAACTGCTGATTCCCTTGCTCCAAAACGTGGCTGTGCAAACTGTTTATTTTTATAATCATTCTCACATCTACGAAAATATGAGTGAAACAGGGAGACAGTTGACTTAGGTGATGTTTACGACATAAGCTTACCTCAACTGGACTGGTCAAGCTGGAGTTGCCTGGAGTGACCTGGGTGATGCCCGCACATGCAGCACCGTGAGAGTATGACTGCCAGCGCCCGGCCTTGTCAGACTCACTGCAGTTTCCTTTTGTGGAACACCTACAGACATAAACATAAACATACAGTCATTCATTTGTTTCTAATAACAGCAATTGCAGAAATTGGCTCCAACAAAAACTGTCCAAACATGGACAGTAACGACAGTATTTGCAATTGAGTATTGATTACATATTATTTATTTATTTACTACATTGTTAGGAAGCTGAACATATTCATTGTGACACAAGACAGGCAACACTGAGTCTTCCACAATATAATGTAGTTTTTCACAGTCCTCACTGGAAAATGCACAATGTAAGAACTGTGATGTGTTATATTTTCAGAGACAATTGTGACCTTATCCTATGGCCAATGAAACAATGGCCTAACAAACAGTGAACTGACTTGTTCTCCAGTAAGCACCAGCCACAGAAGGGGTCTCTGTGACACTCTAGACAGGTGGTCAACTTGTCACATTCTTGCACTGGCATCTTCACAACCTACAAGAGAAGTTCTTGTGATGGTAATTAACTGACACACAGCGGCTCACAAAACATAAGTAACTTTGTTTACTCTGCTATATAGAATTTCACATGTGACAGGGTAAATTCCATGTACGACAGCGTGAATTCCAGGTGTGACAGAGTGAATTCCATGTACGACAGGGTGAATTCCACATTTGACAGGGTGAATTCCATGTATGACAGGGTGAATTCCACGTGTGACAGGGTGAATTCCACGTGTGACAGGATGAATTCCACGTGTGACAGGGTGAATTCCATGTTTGACAGGGTGAATTCCATGTTTGACAGGGTGAATTCCACGTTTGACAGGGTGAATTCCAGGTGTGACAGGGAGAATTCCAGGTGTGGCAGGGTGAATTCCACGTTTGACGGTGAATTCCATGTCTGACCGGGTGAATTCCACATTTCACAGAGTGAATTCCACATTTGACAGAGTGAATTCCACATCTGACAGGGTGAATTCCAGGTGTGACAGAGTGAATTCCAGGTGTGACAGGGTGAATTCCACGTTTGACAGGGTGAATTCCACATCTGACAGGGTGAATTCCAGGTGTGACAGAGTGAATTCCAGGTGTGACCGGGTGAATTCCACGTTTGACAAGGTGAATTCCAGGTGTGACAGGGTGAATTCCACATTTGACAGAGTGAATTCCACATCTGACAGGGTGAATTCCACGTTTGACAGAGTGAATTCCACATCTGAAAGGGTGAATTCTACGTTTGACAGGGTGAATTCCATGTTTGACAGAGTGAATTCCATGTGTGACAGGGTGAATTTCAGGTGTGACAGGGTGAATTCCAGGTGTGACAGGGTGAATTCCAGGTGTGACAGGGTGAATTCCAGGGGCAAGGAAGAGTCATAGGAGTGAGGGTGAGACACACAGACATGGAGGAGATGTAAAGAAGGAGAAGGTAGAGACAGGCAGAGGGAGAGAAAGTGCAGTAGTGCAAACTCATGCATACCTTATGTGTAGTCATTGCATACAGGTGAGTTTGACTTCTATCAAAGAGCATGTCTGAATTGATTGGTTCGCCAGCCTTGATGGTGATGTTTTGAAATTCTTCTCCAGTCAATGCCCCTGACGCAGCAGTAAAGAGCACCTGAAACAACACACAACGTGTCACCAGTGTAGACATACAGTGGCCTACTTAATGACTCAAGCTCTATCAATATACCTCTCATTCCGAGGAAAGGTTTCTTCACAGAGTCGTTCATTTGTTTGTTCACAAAGTCTTTGATTTGTCAACACCAATCTTTGAAAAATCAGCAGTGCCATGAAATGCAAGGCTTTGTGGCCATCCAAACTTTACTGACTGCCATGGGACGCAACATTCACAACATAGACAACACATGTACACATTAACATTGGTGGGACAGAGTCATCTTGCTCAACCCATTAGACAAACATCTGACCATTTGTAAACTGAACACATGGAAGGGACATTGTCCACACCAAGCTGACCAGCAGTGGTAATGTGGGCCAGTGGAATTACCATACATCAGTATTATATGTGGTTGTGTGGCCCACTTAAAAGCCATGTACATTTCTCTCATCTTGTGGTTACGTAGAGTGAAGAGTGAAGAGTGGAGAGTGGAGAGTGGAGAGTGGAGAGTGGAGAGTGGAGAGTGAAGAGAGCACACTCAGACCTTGATGACGTGCCCGTGGCTGGTGCCCACAAAGGCGACGGTGTAGGTGCCGAGGGAGACAGTGGCTGCGAGGGCTGACAGACGACCCACACTCGTCACAAACACTGGGGCTCTGGCCAGTGGCAGGGCCCCTACTAGAGGCTTGTTGTTGTCTTCTTCTTGTACTCTTGGCAGGCCACAGTAGGCTGTGTCAAGGAACCATTCCTGCAAGAAATGTTTCACAATTCATGAATGATTTGACGGCTCTTGGTTTGTCTCAAAATTAAACCTTGTCTTTGTTTAACTTATGTTTCTTACTGGAAGTCTGCAGTTATGACTCTTCATGCTGTGTGTAGTTACAAATCTACTAAGTAGTCACACATGATTAGGCTTTGTTATTTGTGTGTGCATGTGTGACAAATGCTACTTTTATGTATTTTAGCATTTGCATTTTATATACATGTAGTATAAAATTCATATACATTTTGAGTCAATTCAGAATACAAGTAGTTTCAGCACTTATGGCATATGTAGTACCAGGGAGTATACTTACCCTTCTCTTGCATTTCTGTGACCCAAACTGTTCTCCATAATCACCCTGTCCACTGTAGCAATGTTGGAGATTGTCAGTGAACCTCTGCCTGATGTCTGACAGTGTATAAACACAAATGGCTGACCGTGCTGTGGGCACCTTGCTGTTGGGTTCACCTTGAGAGAATGTGGCAAGGACAACGGCTCCCGTCACGTGTAGACTGCTGCCAGGTGTCGCCACCAGTGTGGCCGCCTGCAGCAGGTTGTAGTCTCCACAGCTGATGGGCATTTCAACATAGGAGGTGTAATCCCTGTCACTGTGACATATCTGTATTATCTTTGACACGTAGCTATCGGGCCTAGTGTCATGTTGTTGCACAGTCATAAAGTAACTGAAGTTACCAGTACTGAACCCAGTCACGTAGTCCACTATGTGATTCTTCCGGTACTCCAGATTCCAAGATATCTTTGTACTCTTTCCTGTAATGTCATCTTGGAAAGCATAATCCAGTGTATTTCTCCCCACAAGTTGCCTGCTGCTCACAGCTGGAGTAGTTTTACGCAGGTCATATTTTTCTATGCTATTTCCTCTGTAGGTAGTTGCCACATACAACACATCTGTCTCACTGGGGTCAGTCGCTCCTGGTGCGACAAATGCTACTGTTGACAATGTAGCATTATTTGCGGCAATGCGGAATTTCTCACTATTCCTGTATTGTTGAAATGTTGTGATGTCGTTGAGTTTGCGCACCTGACAACTGCCTTGATAGATGCTGCCACAGGTCACAAGTTGACCATTCCCCTGGTCAACGGCTAGAACTTTATTCACATTGTCTGTCATTTTCTTATTCACAAGTGTAGAATCTACTGTACAAGTACCAGACTGTGTAACGCTGGAGCACCTTGGGTCATCCATGACTGGTCCAGTGACATCAGTGTCATTCAGTTTAAGGCCAGCATCAAGCTGATACAACTGGTTTGTAGCACCCACGTAGACCATGCCCGACACTGTGTCCACAGCCAACTTGTTGAGTGAGTGGTTGGTGGTGAAGCTGGCCACAAAGCCCTGCACTGGCAGCAGCAGGCAGTGGATGGACAAGACACCACACAGCACCAACAGTGGCTCCATCTTCTGTTAAACTACTTCACCTGACTTCATGAAAGTCTCTGGGCTTTTGCATTTGACGTCTCAATGTGCAGTCGCAGTCGGTACAACAGATCACCTTTCATCCAAATACAGGGAATACAACTGCGCCATCACACACTGCATTTTCTGAGGAGAAAGGTCAGGTCACCTGGAAAATAGAAAGAAACAACTACTGTTAACACACAACTTATACTAGAAGACTAGAGGTGATCTACTGAAGTGTATGGACCTGGAAAAATATGTTTGCTGGAAAGGGAACGAGCACAGCTGAGAGGGGAGGACTGTGTGAAGAGGAACTTCAGGAAGATGATAACAGTTGGGAAGAGAGCATTGCTGACTGGGAGCTGTGGAGCAACAAGAGCAACGTCTGTGAACATCTAGTTATGAGATATCCAGTAGGTGTCACTACTGTACCATCATCAAACCACACATCCAAACTGACAGATGTGTCTTGTGGAGCGATAACACAGCACTGTATATCTCACATCCACCTACACTGGTGTAGTGTTAACATATCTCACACCCTCCTACACTGGTGTAGTGTTAATATATCTCACACCCTCCTACACTGGTGTAGTATTAACATATCTCACATCCTCCTACACTGGTGTAGTGTTAATATATCTCACATCCTCCTACACTGGTGTAGTGTTAACATATCTCACATCCTCCTACACTGGTGAAGTGTTAACATATCTTACTTCCTCCTACACTGGAGAAGTGTTAACATATCTCACATCCTCCTACACTGGTATAGACCATACATGTCACATCCTCCTATACTGGTATAGACCATACATGTCACATCCTCCTACACTGGTATAGACCATACATGTCACATCCTCCTACACTGGTATAGACCATACATGTCACATCCTCCTACACTGGTATAGACCATACATGTCACATCCTCCTACACTGGTATAGACCATACATGTCACATCCTCCTACACTGGTATAGACCATACATGTCACATCCTCCTACACTGGTATAGACCATACATGTCACATCCTCCTATACTGGTATAGACCATACATGTCACATCCTCCTACATTGCATATTCATTCAGATTTATAATATGCACTCTCCTTCCATTAGATATGCACTAATATTCAGGTGTATTCTCATTTAGTTTAATGTGCATTCTCTGTTTCACATTGATATCAATAATACTGTGTACTGTGTACTGTGTGCGTGCGTGCATGTGTGCGTGCGTGCGTGCCTGCGTATGTGCGTATGTGCGTGTGTGCATCCGTGCGTGGCTGTGTGCATGACTGCGTGCATGCGTGTGTGCATGTGTGTCTATGTGCTGTGTGGTACTACTGCTATGCCCACCTAGAGCCAGTGTGCTGCCTGTGTTTGACTCCACCCCTTAGGCCTGTATTGTGAACTTAATGAGACGGAACAGCTAATGAAGGTAATGAACTTGTGAGATCTGAGGCAGTCACAAATTACATTGTATTACTGGGATAAACCTGGGCAATGGCAGAGTGGCATGGATCATTGACATGGGAGGCATGGATTACTGCCTGGGAGGGATGGATCATTGACATGGGAGGCATGGATCATTGACATGGGAGGCATGGATGTGCCTGGGAGGCATGGATCATTGACATGGGAGGCATGGATTACTGCCTGGGAGGCATGGATCATTGACATGGGAGGCTTGGATTACTGCCTGGGAGGCATGGATCATTGACATGGGAGGCATGGATTAGTGCCTGGGAGGCATGGATCGTTGACATGGGAGCCATGGATCACCACTACCTTATAAAGGAGGCATGGATCATTGACAGGAACGCATGCCTGGAAGTCATGGACTACCCCTCTGGTGGAGCAACTAGACGACATGGAGCAGTCCGTTGGTGGAGCAACTAGACTACATGGAGCAGTCCTCTGGTGGAGCAACTAGACTACATGGAGCAGTCCTCTGGTGGAGCAACTACACTACATGGAGCAGTCCGCTGGTGGAGCAACTAGACTACATGCAGCAATCAGCTGGTGGAGCAACTAGACTACATGGAGCAGTCAGCTGGTGGAGCAACTAGACAACATGGAGCAGTCAGCTGGTGGAGCAACTAGACTACATGGAGCAGTCAGCTGGTGGAGCAACTAGACTACATGCAGCAGTCCGTTGGTGGAGCGACTAGACTACATGGAGCAGTCAGCTGGTGGAGCAACTAGACCACATGGAGCAGTCAGCTGGTGGAGCAACTAGACTACATGGAGCAGTCCACTGGTGGAGCAACTAGACTACATGGAGCAGTCAGCTGGTGGAGCAACTAGACTACATGGAGCAGTCCGCTGGTAGAGCAACTAGACTACATGGAGCAGTCCGCTGGCGGAGCAACTAGACTATGTGCAGCAGTCAGCTGGTGGAGCAACTAGACCACATGGAGCATTCAGCTGGTGGAGCAACTAGACCACATGGAGCAGTCAGCTGGTGGAGCAACTAGACCACATGGAGCATTCAGCTGGTGGAGCAACTAGACCACATGGAGCAGTCAGCTGGTGGAGCAACTACACCACATGGAGCATTCAGCTGGTGGAGCAACTAGACCACATGGAGCAGTCAGCTGGTGGAGCAACTAGACCACATGGAGCATTCAGCTGGTGGAGCAACTAGACCACATGGAGCAGTCAGCTGGTGGAGCAACTACACCACATGGAGCAGTCAGCTGGTGGAGCAACTAGACTACATGGAGCAGGCTGCTGTTGGAGCAACTAGACCACATGGAGCATTCAGCTGGTGGAGCAACTAGACCACATGGAGCAGTCAGCTGGTGGAGCAACTAGACCACATGGAGCAGTCAGCTGGTGGAGCAACTAGACTACATGGAGCAGGCTGCTGTTGGAGCAACTAGACCACATGGAGCATTCAGCTGGTGGAGCAACTAGACCACATGGAGCAGTCAGCTGGTGGAGCAACTAGACCACATGGAGCAGTCAGCTGGTGGAGCAACTACACCACATGGAGCATTCAGCTGGTGGAGCAACTAGACCACATGGAGCAGTCAGCTGGTGGAGCAACTAGACTACATGGAGCAGTCAGCTGGTGGAGCAACTAGACCACATGGAGCAGTCAGCTGGTGGAGCAACTAGACCACATGGAGCATTCAGCTGGTGGAGCAACTAGACCACATGGAGCAGTCAGCTGGTGGAGCAACTACACCACATGGAGCAGTCAGCTGGTGGAGCAACTAGACTACATGGAGCAGGCTGCTGTTGGAGCAACTAGACCACATGGAGCATTCAGCTGGTGGAGCAACTAGACCACATGGAGCAGTCAGCTGGTGGAGCAACTAGACCACATGGAGCAGTCAGCTGGTGGAGCAACTAGACTACATGGAGCAGGCTGCTGTTGGAGCAACTAGACCACATGGAGCATTCAGCTGGTGGAGCAACTAGACCACATGGAGCAGTCAGCTGGTGGAGCAACTAGACCACATGGAGCAGTCAGCTGGTGGAGCAACTACACCACATGGAGCATTCAGCTGGTGGAGCAACTAGACCACATGGAGCAGTCAGCTGGTGGAGCAACTAGACTACATGGAGCAGGCTGCTGTTGGAGTGTATACTGCTGTGTAATGTAAGGTTGTGGTGGTCTTGTATGACACTTTGTCTTCTGACTCAATGAGTTAGACCCCCCAGGAGGGCCAGGAGCCAGTCCTTACAAGGTGGACCCCAGATGTCCAGTCTCAAGTGTCCAGGACTCAGTCCTTACAAGGTGGACCCCAGATGTCCAGTCTCAAGTGTCCAGGAGCCAGTCCTTACAAGGTGGACCCCAGATGTCCAGTCTCCAGTGTCCAGGAGCCAGTCCTTACAAGGTGGACCCCAGATGTCCAGTCTCAAGTGTCCAGGAGCCAGTCCTTACAAGGTGGACCCCAGATGTCCAGTCTCCAGGAGTCAGTCCTTACAAGGTGGACCCCAGATGTCCAGTGTCCAGTGTCCAGGACTCAGTCCTTACAAGGTGGACCCCAGATGTCCAGTCTCCAGTGTCCAGGAGCCAGTCCTTACAAGGTGGACCCCAGATGTCCAGTCTCAAGTGTCCAGGAGCCAGTCCTTACAAGGTGGACCCCAGATGTCCAGTCTCAAGTGTCCAGGAGCCAGTCCTTACAAGGTGGACCCCAGATGTCCAGTCTCAAGTGTCCAGGAGCCAGTCCTTACAAGGTGGACCCCAGATGTCCAGTCTCCAGTGTCCAGGAGCCAGTCCTTACAAGGTGGACCCCAGATGTCCAGTCTCAAGTGTCCAGGAGCCAGTCCTTACAAGGTGGACCCCAGATGTCCAGTCTCCAGGAGTCAGTCCTTACAAGGTGGACCCCAGATGTCCAGTGTCCAGTGTCCAGGACTCAGTCCTTACAAGGTGGACCCCAGATGTCCAGTCTCCAGTGTCCAGGAGCCAGTCCTTACAAGGTGGACCCCAGATGTCCAGTCTCAAGTGTCCAGGAGCCAGTCCTTACAAGGTGGACCCCAGATGTCCAGTCTCAAGTGTCCAGGAGCCAGTCCTTACAAGGTGGACCCCAGATGTCCAGTCTCAAGTGTCCAGGAGCCAGTCCTTACAAGGTGGACCCCAGATGTCCAGTCTCCAGTGTCCAGGAGCCAGTCCTTACAAGGTGGACCCCAGATGTCCAGTCTCGAGTGTCCAGGAGCCAGTCCTTACAAGGTGGACCCCAGATGTCCAGTCTCCAGTCTCCAGGAGCCAGTCCTTACAAGGTGGACCCCAGATGTCCAGTCTCCAGTGTCCAGGAGCCAGTCCTTACAAGGTGGACCCCAGATGTCCAGTCTCAAGTGTCCAGGAGCCAGTCCTTACAAGGTGGACCCCAGATGTCCAGTCTCCAGGAGTCAGTCCTTACAAGGTGGACCCCAGATGTCCAGTGTCCAGTGTCCAGGACTCAGTCCTTACAAGGTGGACCCCAGATGTCCAGTCTCCAGTGTCCAGGAGCCAGTCCTTACAAGGTGGACCCCAGATGTCCAGTCTCAAGTGTCCAGGAGCCAGTCCTTACAAGGTGGACCCCAGATGTCCAGTCTCAAGTGTCCAGGAGCCAGTCCTTACAAGGTGGACCCCAGATGTCCAGTCTCAAGTGTCCAGGAGCCAGTCCTTACAAGGTGGACCCCAGATGTCCAGTCTCCAGTGTCCAGGAGCCAGTCCTTACAAGGTGGACCCCAGATGTCCAGTCTCGAGTGTCCAGGAGCCAGTCCTTACAAGGTGGACCCCAGATGTCCAGTCTCAAGTGTCCAGGAGCCAGTCCTTACAAGGTGGACCCCAGATGTCCAGTCTCAAGTGTCCAGGAGCCAGTCCTTACAAGGTGGACCCCAGATGTCCAGTCTCAAGTGTCCAGGAGCCAGTCCTTACAAGGTGGACCCCAGATGTCCAGTCTCAAGTGTCCAGGAGCCAGTCCTTACAAGGTGGACCCCAGATGTCCAGTCTCCAGTGTCCAGGAGCCAGTCCTTACAAGGTGGACCCCAGATGTCCAGTCTCGAGTGTCCAGGAGCCAGTCCTTACAAGGTGGACCCCAGATGTCCAGTCTCAAGTGTCCAGGAGCCAGTCCTTACAAGGTGGACCCCAGATGTCCAGTCTCAAGTGTCCAGGAGCCAGTCCTTACAAGGTGGACCCCAGATGTCCAGTCTCAAGTGTCCAGGAGCCAGTCCTTACAAGGTGGACCCCAGATGTCCAGTCTCAAGTGTCCAGGAGCCAGTCCTTACAAGGTGGACCCCAGATGTCCAGTCTCCAGTGTCCAGGAGCCAGTCCTTACAAGGTGGACCCCAGATGTCCAGTCTCAAGTGTCCAGGAGCCAGTCCTTACAAGGTGGACCCCAGATGTCCAGTCTCAAGTGTCCAGGAGCCAGTCCTTACAAGGTGGACCCCAGATGTCCAGTCTCAAGTGTCCAGGAGCCAGTCCTTACAAGGTGGACCCCAGATGTCCAGTCTCCAGGAGTCAGTCCTTACAAGGTGGACCCCAGATGTCCAGTGTCCAGTGTCCAGGACTCAGTCCTTACAAGGTGGACCCCAGATGTCCAGTCTCAAGTGTCCAGGAGCCAGTCCTTACAAGGTGGACCCCAGATGTCCAGTCTCCAGTGTCCAGGAGCCAGTCCTTACACGGTGGACCCCAGATGTCCAGTCTCGAGTGTCCAGGAGCCAGTCCTTACAAGGTGGACCCCAGATGTCCAGTCTCCAGTGTCCAGGAGCCAGTCCTTACAAGGTGGACCCCAGATGTCCAGTGTCCAGTGTCCAGGACTCAGTCCTTACAAGGTGGACCCCAGATGTCCAGTCTCAAGTGTCCAGGAGTCAGTCCTTACAAGGTGGACCCCAGATGTCCAGTGTCCAGTGTCCAGGACTCAGTCCTTACAAGGTGGACCCCAGATGTCCAGTCTCCAGTGTCCAGGACTCAGTCCTTACAAGGTGGACCCCAGATGTCCAGTCTCAAGTGTCCAGGAGTCAGTCCTTACAAGGTGGACCCCAGATGTCCAGTCTCAAGTGTCCAGGACTCAGTCCTTACAAGGTGGACTCCAGATGTCCAGTCTCAAGTGTCCAGGACTCAGTCCTTACAAGGTGGACCCCAGATGTCCAGTCTCAAGTGTCCAGGACTCAGTCCTTACAAGGTGGACTCCAGATGTCCAGTCTCAAGTGTCCAGGACTCAGTCCTTACAAGGTGGACCCCAGATGTCCAGTCTCAAGTGTCCAGGAGCCAGTCCTTACAAGGTGGACCCCAGATGTCCAGTCTCCAGTGTCCAGGACTCAGTCCTTACAAGGTGGACCCCAGATGTCCAGTCTCAAGTGTCCAGGACTCAGTCCTTACAAGGTGGACCCCAGATGTCCAGTCTCAAGTGTCCAGGAGCCAGTCCTTACACGGTGGACCCCAGATGTCCAGTCTCAAGTGTCCAGGAGCCAGTCCTTACAAGGTGGACTCCAGATGTCCAGTCTCAAGTGTCCAGGACTCAGTCCTTACAAGGTGGACCCCAGATGTCCAGTCTCCAGGAGTCAGTCCTTACAAGGTGGACCCCAGATGTCCAGTCTCAAGTGTCCAGGAGCCAGTCCTTACAAGGTGGACTCCAGATGTCCAGTCTCAAGTGTCCAGGACTCAGTCCTTACAAGGTGGACTCCAGATGTCCAGTCTCAAGTGTCCAGGACTCAGTCCTTACAAGGTGGACCCCAGATGTCCAGTCTCAAGTGTCCAGGACTCAGTCCTTACAAGGTGGACCCCAGATGTCCAGTCTCCAGTGTCCAGGAGCCAGTCCTTACAAGGTGGACCCCAGATGTCCAGTCTCAAGTGTCCAGGACTCAGTCCTTACAAGGTGGACCCCAGATGTCCAGTCTCAAGTGTCCAGGACTCAGTCCTTACAAGGTGGACCCCAGATGTCCAGTCTCCAGTGTCCAGGAGCCAGTCCTTACAAGGTGGACTCCAGATGTCCAGTCTCAAGTGTCCAGGACTCAGTCCTTACAAGGTGGACCCCAGATGTCCAGTCTCAAGTGTCCAGGAGCCAGTCCTTACAAGGTGGACCCCAGATGTCCAGTCTCCAGTGTCCAGGAGCCAGTCCTTACAAGGTGGACCCCAGATGTCCAGTCTCAAGTGTCCAGGAGCCAGTCCTTACAAGGTGGACCCCAGATGTCCAGTCTCAAGTGTCCAGGACTCAGTCCTTACAAGGTGGACTCCAGATGTCCAGTCTCAAGTGTCCAGGACTCAGTCCTTACAAGGTGGACTCCAGATGTCCAGTCTCAAGTGTCCAGGACTCAGTCCTTACAAGGTGGACCCCAGATGTCCAGTCTCCAGTGTCCAGGAGCCAGTCCTTACAAGGTGGACCCCAGATGTCCAGTCTCAAGTGTCCAGGACTCAGTCCTTACAAGGTGGACTCCAGATGTCCAGTCTCCAGTGTCCAGGACTCAGTCCTTACAAGGTGGACCCCAGATGTCCAGTCTCCAGTGTCCAGGAGCCAGTCCTTACAAGGTGGACCCCAGATGTCCAGTCTCCAGGAGTCAGTCCTTACAAGGTGGACCCCAGATGTCCAGTCTCCAGTGTCCAGGAGTCAGTCCTTACAAGGTGGACCCCAGATGTCCAGTCTCCAGTGTCCAGGAGCCAGTCCTTACAAGGTGGACCCCAGATGTCCAGTCTCCAGTGTCCAGGAGCCAGTCCTTACAAGGTGGACCCCAGATGTCCAGTCTCAAGTGTCCAGGAGCCAGTCCTTACAAGGTGGACCCCAGATGTCCAGTCTCAAGTGTCCAGGAGCCAGTCCTTACAAGGTGGACCCCAGATGTCCAGTCTCCAGTGTCCAGGAGCCAGTCCTTACAAGGTGGACCCCAGATGTCCAGTCTCCAGTGTCCAGGAGCCAGTCCTTACAAGGTGGACCCCAGATGTCCAGTCTCAAGTGTCCAGGAGTCAGTCCTTACAAGGTGGACCCCAGATGTCCAGTCTCAAGTGTCATGTTATCACTGTTTGTCACGTGGACTCTCCAAGGGACGATTGTAACAAGGAACCATTTTCTTAGATGATGTAGGACCACATGTGAGTTCCCCATAGGCAGCCATTGTAACGTTTCCAAGTCAAACTTACAACTGGAGTTTCCCAAAGTCATTATCCAGGCAGTGCCACTAATGTGAACCTTAAAACAAATTACACTCCAGAGGAATATTTCCATCATGTTAATTGATAGTCTACACAGTTGGTACAATTGAGCAAAACCTACTTATTACTTGTAGAAAAGTACTAAAAATATGGCTCACCTACCATTTGTCAACAGTATGTCTTCTAATTCACAATGTGAACAGTTACAAGTAGAAAACTATGTTCGTGTAACACACAGCGCTAACTTTTAATGGGAGCATTACTGTTTAACATTTTCTGTTTATAAAGTTGCAAAGAGTGCAAATATCTTATACCAATATTCTGTCATCGATTATAGTAACACAACATTCAGCTGTGTGCATTTTAAGTTATATACAGCCTAAACTTGCTCAAAAACAATAAAACAAATATTGCAACAACATTGACCTATGCAAAGCCATTAAATGCACAGGAGACGTCAATGGGTCACAATACTAATGTTATCATTGTCATGTAGACAAGTCATACTCTAACACACAGGTGAGGAGAACGTTTGAATTTATGGAGCCACATTGGAGTTAAGTGTTCTTCCCATTGTTAGTGAAACAGTCCTGGCCGGGTCTGTCCTGGTGAGATGAGCAGATGCAGTGAGACAGGAAGTCAAGTTTGGATGCAAGACAGGGAGCAGGGCAGTGGTCCTGAGGCTCTAGCAGTCTCACACCCCCAACATGTCATTACTTCCTGCATCACTCTTCTACATATTATTCAATCCTTAACCATAAGAACCCTCAACCAAACATCTGCATTACGCTATAAGAGTTTGTAGACAATCACATGACATAGCAATGACTATGCATATATAGAAACACACATTCAGGTATACACATGAATCATGTGTATTGTAATGATTGCACTACAACGATTGGGTTACCACCCTTGGTGGTGGTGTGTTGTGTCGTGTCGTGTCGTGTCGTGTCGTGTCGTGTCGTGTCGTGTCGTGTCGTGTCGTGTCGTGTCGTGTCGTGTCGTGTCGTGTCGTGTCGTGTCGTGTCGTGTCGTGTCGTGTCGTGTCGTGTCGTGTTGTACTGCTGGTCTCGTGTCACTGCTGCGTGACACGTCTCCACCCGTTCTCCACACAGGCCTGTATGTGGCAGTGACCAGTGTGTCACAGCACTAACACCTTCATGTTAACACACTGCAAGTACCACTTGATGTTTAACATCAGAGTCAAAGTTACAACTGGAACTGTCCAAAGTCTCTGTCCACCAGCCTTCATCCCCACTTTTCCTTTCTGACTCATACTTTCCCTTCCTTTCCCTTTCATCCCCTCCCCTCCCTTCCCTTCCCTTCTCATCTTTTCATCACCCTCTCATCACCTCCCTTCCTTCCACCTATCATCTCCCATCTTCCCCTTCTTAGTTCCACCCCTTCATTCCTCCCCTCTCATTCCCAGTACAGTACAGTACAGTACAGTACAGTACAGTACAGTACAGTACAGTACAGTACAGTACAGTACAGTACAGTACAGTACAGTACAGTACAGTACAGTACAGTACAGTACAGTACAGTACAGTACAGTACAGTACAGTACAGTACAGTACAGTACAGTACAGTACAGTACAGTACAGTACAGTACAGTACAGTTCATCTAAACAACCAACCACCCTAACCATAGGCTGTCCATAGCCCATTCACCTGAAGTCAGCAATAGAAGGTAGACTTATGCATCACTATCAGTCAGACATCTCTAACTTTTCCCAGGCTCTAGATAGTGTTGACCTGTATGGGCATGACACCATCACATGAAACAGCATTGTCATCATGTTCAGTCACTTGCAACAGCTACTGTGCAGCCAAGTGTAGCCACTGACAAGGTGTGCTCACTAGACCGTGACTACTGATACAACTACCAGCAGGGAATGTAAATACATGGCACTGCTGATAAAACATGGGTTATGAAGAATGAAAGTTGAAGCCTTCTGGCCAAACACTGAGTGTGTGTGTGGCCTCTAGGACATGTGTATGTCTTTGTTAGACTGGTCAACTTGTTCCCATGCAAGCTGTTAACTAACTGTACAGATCTGGTCAATCTAAAGACACCTAGTGCCCATGTGACGTCTACCACCACAAGTGACACACAGGTACTAGTGCCCATGTGACGTCTACCACCACAAGTGACACACAGGTACTAGTGCCCATGTGACATCTACCACCACAAGTGACACACAGGTACTAGTGCCCATGTGACGTCTACCACCAAAAGTGACAAACAGGTACTAGTGCCCATGTGACGTCTACCACCACAAGTGACACACAGGTACTAGTGCCCATGTGACGTCTACCACCACAAGTGACACACTACAGTGCCCATGTAACATCTACCACCACAAGTGACACACAGGTACTAGTGCCCATGTGACGTCCACCACCACCAGTGACACACAGGTACTAGTGCCCATGTGACGTCTACCACCACCAGTGACACACAGGTACTAGTGCCCATGTGACATCTACCACCACCAGTGACACACAGGTACTAGTGCCCATGTGACGTCTACCACCACTAGCGACACACAGGTACTAGTGCCCATGTGACATCTACCACCACCAGTGACACACAGGTACTAGTGCCCATGTGACGTCTACCACCACCAGTGACACACAGGGACGTCATGTTTGGTGGACGGTGAGACACTCGTCAAAGTGATAGACTGAACACGATCACATTAGGGTGAGTTGGTGAAATGCATTTATAAAGAAGCTGGTTTAGTCTTGTAAAAGTGAAGAGAGTCACTGCTGGCTTGTAACTACCAAGTACGGCTCCAACGGCCACACAATCATCTATAGTCACCATCAGTTGTCAATGTAACTACATTAAGACATCATCTTATTATTCATTAGCAAACCTAATACTATAAATGTCCAGATCTTTGTTCAGAACTCTCATTAGATTAGGGCTGGCCAGTGCCCAGCTGGGCACTCTGTCCACTGCTTGGACAATGGTCGGTTATGTCACATTACTCCTCAGTGTCTGTCAACTCTCAAGTAGTTCATATCATATTTCTTATAATCCCCTTATCTGTCTACTGCAGTATGTCTACATCTGACATGCTAATTACTCAATTATGTCTACATTAATGTAAACTATTTCACTTGTTTGATCTGACTAACTTCTAGAATAATTTGTATGTTTGGAAAAACCCAAGAACAAACAAGAAACTTAACATTGTTTATGAGCAGAAAATAAATACCAGTAACTCTTTGTGGTTATTTAATTAATAATGCTTTAATATGCTTAGAGTACATCAAGCTAAAGATGGAGCCAAGTATATTTAATGACACTTTGGTTGCATTTTAAACCTCATATTTACACAAATGTTTCATCAAATGAAAGAAAATACTAACCAATTTGATCACACACAGAGAATATACTACCTTTGTCAGCATCAACTGAACACCAGAAGTAATAAAAAACAATTTAAAGACAATAATATATATATATATATATATATATATATATACATACATACATACACCCGACACTGGACATGACAGATCATCAATACACAACTGTCACCCACATCAACCAGAATTGATGTTATTACTTTATGGAGAACTTGTGAGAAATGACAACTGACTGACTGACTTAACACTGCCTTGGTGACAACTGACTGACTGACTTGACACTGCCTTGGTGACAACTGAATGACTGACTTGACACTGCCTTGGTGACAACTGACTGACTGACTTGACACTGCCTTGGTGACAACTGAGTGACTGACCTGACACTGCCATGGTGACAACTGAATGACTGACTTGACACTGCCTTGGTGGCAACTGACTGACTGACTTGACACTGCCTTGGTGACAACTGAGTGACTGACCTGACACTGCCTTGGTGACAACTGAGTGACTGACTTGACACTGCCTTGGTGACAACTGAGAGACTGACTTGACACTGCCTTGGTGACAACTGACTGACTGACTTGACACTGCCTTGGTGACAACTGAGTGACTGACTTGACACTGCCTTGGTGACAACTGAATGACTGACTTGACACTGCCTTGGTGACAACTGACTGACTGACTTGACACTGCCTTGGTGACAACTGAATGACTGACTTGACACTGCCTTGGTGACAACTGACTGACTGACCTGACACTGCCTTGGTGACAACTGAATGACTGACTGACCTGACACTGCCTTGGTGACAACTGAATGACTGACTTGACACTGCCTTGGTGACAACTGAATGACTGACCTGACACTGCCTTGGTGACAACTGAGTGACTGACTTGACACTGCCTTGGTGACAACTGAGAGACTGACCTGACACTGCCTTGGTGACAACTGAGTGACTGACTTGACACTGCCTTGGTGACAACTGAGTGACTGACCTGACACTGCCTTGGTGACAACTGAGTGACTGACCTGACACTGCCTTGGTGACAACTGAATGACTGACCTGACACTGCCTTGGTGACAACTGACTGACTGACTTGACACTGCCTTGGTGACAACTGAATGACTGACTTGACACTGCCTTGGTGACAACCGAGTGACTGACCTGACACTGCCTTGGTGACAACTGACTGACTGACCTGACACTGCCTTGGTGACAACTGAATGACTGACCTGACACTGCCTTGGTGACAACTGACTGACTCACTTGACACTGCCTTGGTGACAACTGAATGACTGACCTGACACTGCCTTGGTGACAACTGAGTGACTGCCTTGACACTGCCTTGGTGACAACTGAGTGACTGACCTGACACTGCCTTGGTGACAACTGACTGACTGACCTGACACTGCCTTGGTGACAACTGAATGACTGACCTGACACTGCCTTGGTGACAACTGAATGACTGACTTGACACTGCCTTGGTGACAACTGAATGACTGACCTGACACTGCCTTGGTGACAACTGAGTGACTGACCTGACACTGCCTTGGTGACAACTGACTGACTGACTTGACACTGCCTTGGTGACAACTGAGAGACTGACCTGACACTGCCTTGGTGACAACTGAGTGACTGACTTGACACTGCCTTGGTGACAACTGACTGACTGACTTGACACTGCCTTGGTGACAACTGAGTGACTGACCTGACACTGCCTTGGTGACAACTGAGTGACTGACCTGACACTGCCTTGGTGACAACTGAGTGACTGACTTGACACTGCCTTGGTGACAACTGAGAGACTGACCTGACACTGCCTTGGTGACAACTGAGTGACTGACTTGACACTGCCTTGGTGACAACTGAGTGACTGACCTGACACTGCCTTGGTGACAACTGAGTGACTGACTTGACACTGCCTTGGTGACAACTGAATGACTGACCTGACACTGCCTTGGTGACAACTGACTGACTGACTTGACACTGCCTTGGTGACAACTGACTGACTGACTGACTTGACACTGCCTTGGTGACAACCGAGTGACTGACCTGACACTGCCTTGGTGACAACTGACTGACTGACCTGACACTGCCTTGGTGACAACTGAATGACTGACCTGACACTGCCTTGGTGACAACTGACTGACTGACTTGACACTGCCTTGGTGACAACTGAATGACTGACCTGACACTGCCTTGGTGACAACTGAGTGACTGACCTGACACTGCCTTGGTGACAACTGAGTGACTGACTTGACACTGCCTTGGTGACAACTGAGTGACTGACTTGACACTGCCTTGGTGACAACTGAATGATTGACTTGACACTGCCTTGGTGACAACTGACTGACTGACTTGACACTGCCTTGGTGACAACTGAGTGACTGACCTGACACTGCCTTGGTGACAACTGAGTGACTGACCTGACACTGCCTTGGTGACAACTGAGTGACTGACCTGACACTGCCTTGGTGACACTGACATTGTAAGCAGTCAGACTGCAGGCTGGTCTCGAAGACTCTTCATCAACAATGTGATCCTCTTCGTTCCCGCTGCACTGCGCAGGTAGTGACACTGCAGAGTTCCCTCTGGCCCGACACATCACTGTGGGCCAATGTTATTTTACTCCACTAAAATCACCACATTTCACAAAATGGCAACTATGTTGAAGCACAACTGAATAAGTGGATGACCAATCAGATCAGACCAGCAACAATAACAATAGTAACTACCTGACTGCTATTACATGGCTCTTTATTATAATTAGAATCTGAATTCTGGGTGATTACTTACAATTATCCGTTACACTGCCCGTGTGTATATTGACCGGCTGGGCAAATCACTGTGTGGAATGTGGCTTGGAACAACACCTGAGATAAATCAGATGACAGTGATTTCATTAGGAGAGTGGCCCTAAGACCAGCCTGCTGCCGTGAGAGTTGAGACCAGTGGGCCACTGACCACTGACCAGTGGCTCCCAAGACCAGCAGCCCCAGTACAAGTGGTCTACAGACCAGCACCCATGACCAATAGACCCAAGAACAGTAGCCCATGAGGACCACTCACTCAAAGGCCCAAGAACAGTAGCCAATTAAGTCCACTCACACTAAGACCCAAGAACAGTAGTCCACGAGGACCACTCACCCTAAGACCCAAGAACAGTAGCCCATGATGACCACTCACTCTTAGACCCAAGAACAGTAGCCCATGAGGACCACTCACTCTAAGACCCAAGAACAGTAGCCCATGAAGACCACTCACTCTTAGACCCAAAAACAGTAGCCCATGAGGACCACTCACTCTTAGACCTAAGAACAGTAGCCCATGAGGACCACTCACTCTTAGACCCAAGAACAGTAGCCCATGAGGACCACTCACTCTAAGACCCAAGAACAGTAGCCCATGAAGACCACTCACTCTTAGACCCAAGAACAGTAGCCCACGAGGACCACTCACTCTAAGACCCAAGAACAGTAGCCCATGAAGACCACTCACTCTTAGACCCAAGAACAGTAGCCCATGAGGACCACTCACTCTAAGACCCAAGAACAGTAGCCCATGAGGACCACTCACACTAAGACACAAGAACAGTTGCCCATGAGGACCATTCACACTAAGACCCAAGAACAGTAGCCCATGAGGACCACTCACTCTAAGACCCAAGAACAGTAGCCCATGAAGACCACTCAAGAACACTAAGACATAGAGAACAGCTCCAGGAAGAGAAGTGGCTGTGTAAATGGCTGTGTAAGTAGAACAAGTGACTCGAGCCAGAACTTGCTAGGGCCAACCAGTGCTGCTCCCTGCTATGATGTGTGCAGGTCCATAACACATGTCTGTCCCAGGGATATTCTCAACATAAATTAAAATGAATTGAGTGTGTACATTAAATGAACTAGAACCCAGAAATTGCCCACTGAAGCACCATGGGCCAGCACCATTGCACTGGCACCCTAACCACTGAAGCACCATGGGCCAGCACCATTGCACTGGCATCCTAACCACTGAAGCACCATGGGCCAGCACCATTGCACTGGCACCGAACTAACTGATTCAGCCGCAACTGTTGGCAGTGATCCACACACAAATGTATTATAATTATAGTCTAAATGAGTCACGCTGCAGGGACGAGACCACACACAACCATTCTCAGGACATCACGCCACACTTCCTGGGTCAAGGATTACAGACCTAAATTAACTAAATTAATTAACTAAAACCATGGTCAAACATCATGGAAAGAACAACTTTAAGTACTACAAAGTAACCGAAGCATACTAATGATTTAATTACTACTAGGTATTAGTAACAATCCCAATATCAGACAGAATATGGACCCCATATATATGACACCGGTAAGTATACTGCAAGCATTACTGGAAACATGTATACCTTTTGGGTACAGCTCTCCAATGATGTATCATTAACCAATAACAAACATAAGGCTGGTCAATCTGGCATAAGGTCTTTGATGATAATACAGCACGTTGAAAATACTTCTTCACTTAGCCTCTTGTCAACATACCCATGGCAGTATATCAAGTACTGGTCAGCCTAATCTGTAGTGTCAGATAACAATCTACAGTCTCACAGATAACAATCTACACTCTCAGGTACCACAGCACAGACTCTGTGTAATGTCACAGAACAAGGAACACAACCAAGATCTTGACAAGTCTTGTATGTATAATGCTGCAAGTACATGTGTGTTTACATGTGTGTATGCATATGTGTGTATATATGTATATGCATTGTGTGTGTATGTGCATGCATGTGTATTGTGTGTGCGTGCGTGCATGCGTGTGTGTGTGCATGTGTGTGCATGTGTGTATGCACATGCATTGTGTGTGTGTGTGTGTGTGTGTGTGTGTGTGTGTGTGTGTGTGTGTGTGTGTGCGTGCGTGTGTGTGTGTGTGTGTGCGTGTGTGTGTTCATATAGGTGCCTGTCTGTGTAGCCGTGCAACACATTACACAGATAGTGTAAGTGTATGGGTAAATGTCAACAGAATGAGATGTCTTACACTGTATGTCAATCTCAGTGGGTGAAGTGAAGCCAGTTATACTAGCCAGCCATGACATAAGATAAGTAGGCCTGGTACAAACATGACACAATCATTCACATCCATGCTATCACAGCTATGAGCACAAACATACAGCAAGTGCCATGAGTATCATGTTGCTATCTGCTGCTCCCTGGCTCAGTCTGATGTCTCTATCTATGTCATCTCTACACACTGCGTGAGTTCAAGGGCTCACTGCAAGTCACGCACCCACTAAAAAAACTCAACAACTTATAAGGATCATATATCAAACAGGAAGATGGCCAAAATATGCAGGCTGCATTTAGAGAATCAATTTATACAGAGATTGGGTCAAATATGTTTTTGTTTTGTATACACTGTGTTGGGTGGAACCATGCAGAGAGTGATATCTGTGACATCTGTGACATCTGTGACATCTGCCTGTCATGTGGACTGAGTTATCACACAGCCACGGGAGGGATAAGATCAGGGACACACAGGTCTGTAGTCATTCCACACACAGATGGACACCCTCTCTCTCTCTATACATGTGGCTGCTGGCACAAAAGAACTTAGGGTGGAATACAAGAGATGTCACTCGCAGGGTCAGGGGATATGGACAGTCAAACTGTGACTGACCTTTCGTTGTTCACCTTGCATTTCAGAAGAGAAACCAGCTACACCGTACTATCATTTTATAGACATATTCATAAAATATCTTATGGAACAGAAAATGTTTTAGAATAGTCAGTTATTACGTTTGATAAGAACAGCTTTACCATTTTTTTTATATTCAATTTATTAAATCCAGCTTTCTAAATACAGCTGTATACCATTTTAATGCCATAAGAGACTCCAAATGACTCAGAATGCTCCGGGGAACATCTGAAAATTCAAAATGTTCTGGTGCTCTTAGAGGCCTCCAGATAGTTGCCTACAACTGGTCCACAGCTGTGGCCGACACAGGGAGCACAATCAATAGCTACAGGTTCACGACACTTTCTACATTTGGGAAACCTTCATAATACACCATAAATAAAAAAACAAATTGCCCCTTAATGTTGTACTAAGCAAACTTTTGCAGTCATTGGTAGGGTTAACCTGGTATGAATTATATGATGTTCATATTGGATAACAAATCTGACCAACACAGATGCTGATATCAGTAGCCAATCTGACAAGGTGGCCAATTTGACAAGGTGGCCCATTTGACAAGGTGGCCAATCTGACAAGGTGGCCAATCTGACAAGGTGGCCAATCTGATAAGGTGGCCAATCTGACAAGGTGGCCAATCTGACAAGGTGGCATCTGACCAAACAATATGTTCACATGGGTTGGCTAATTTGGCTAAACCATATGTTCATATGAGTTGGCTAATCTGACAAACAGCAATATTCCCAAACATAACAGATTGGTAAACTGTTTCTTAGCAATATCTGCAGATGATTAGCAAAGCCGTCCAGTCATTTTTTGGTAAATTAATTTAAATAAGTTTGGAGAGTCAGCTCTTCAAACTGAGACACTAGGACAAACCAGGCATGTTTTCATAGTTCATTTCAAATGCTTTTAACAAATTATAGAATGTAATAGTGTGGGTGCCCAGTACACGTGTAATAACAATACTACGAGAAGCTGAGGGCACATTTCAATGGACCATTTAATACATCATGGTATATTCTATAATGTTTCCTCCTTGGTGTAGCAGGGTGTGTGAGAGGATGTGAATAGTTAGTACAACTAAATGACTTGTTTACAAATATGTCTCTCCCAGGCAGCTAGTCACTTGTGCAGCTGTAAATAACTCATTATCTCTCTTCTCTCACCAACTCTAAGATCTCAGAATCATTGCCAGGCCCTGCTTGTGTAGAATGCAATGACTTGGAGGAAGTCTGATAAAGTTAATGTCTACCTATGTTGTGCATGTAGTAGACAAGTAAACATTTACAGGCGGGTGGGCGAGGCATGGCACGTATCACTGGGTGAAACCACTCTGGCCACACAGCTCTCAACTGGTGCACACAACGAACAGGCATATATATATATATATATATATATATATATATATATATATATATATATATATGTATATATATATATATATGTATATATATATATATATATATATATATATATATATATATATATATATATACTGTATATATATATATATATATATATATATATATATATATATATATACACACACACACTGTATATATATATATATGTATATATATATATATAATAGATATATAATATATATAATATATATAATATATATAATATATATGTATATATGTATATATATATATATATATATATATATACATATATATATATTATATATATATATATATATAATATATATATATATATGTATATGTAAATATATATATATAAATATATATATATACATACATATACATATATATATTTATTTATTTATCGGGTATTGAGAAGACATTCTTAGGTATAATAAAGTTGCTACTAACTGGGCTGTTTTGTCTAGCTTAGGTGATAGAGTCAACAAGGTGATGTACTAATGAGGAACAACCTTCATTAGAGAGGACATAATCTACATCATCCAGAGTCCACAGAGAGCAGAAGTAATCAATGACATACAGGGTGGGTCAAGACCAGCAGAACACCTTGGTTGGTGTGACTGGGGGTAGAGGAACAGGGTAGGGGCATCGTAACTTTCATTTCCCTGGTGGCATTGCTTTCTTGCAACATTTGCAGTGAATATTTTCACTTTTTCTAATTGTCTGACATGAAATGACAAGTATCCAAATATCTAATATCAACTATCTGTAAATAGTGCAGGTTTTTCATTAGCTGTGACTAATGGTTTTCGATGGGCTGTGACTACTGTTGGTGAAAGGTGCACTGTCACGAACCACCACCGATGCAACAGTTTCTGTGCCAGTTTTCGCTAAAATACTGGTGCTCACTACAAACTATTTATTATAACATACTGGATACAGGATACTGATATATTATTTTTAGTATGACATTTCCAAAATACATAGCCAAGTTTTGCCATCTAGTTTGGCCTGCATGTCACATTTTAGGTACCTTATTTGTGAGTGCGCTGCTTCCTGGTTGGTGCTAGCAGACAGGGACAAGTTCGGCCTAACATATCCGCACGGAATAATAAGATTAATAATTTTTACTGATCTTTGTATTCTGTGAGTGCCGAATGCTATATTTAGCACCCATCAGACACGTTCAAGCAATTTGGGTGGGACAATGTATGAAATATCGCGCCTATGGCACAGGGGCGTGGCCTGGATTGACCCCTGATGACAGCCTTGACAGGTGAATGCTTACCTGGCGTCACTTGGATGGTGGACAGATGGCAGCACTGTCACAGGACATGTGACCCAGCTGTTCCTGATGAGTGCGTGTGAGTAACTGCAATCAAAGAAAACCATTTGCAATTAATGATACAAATAAACAAACTGTAGGAAGCTGCTTCACTGACATTTGACAAGAAAACGTATGTGCTTTGTAGATGTTAATGGTGGCACTCTGTTTCTTCCTGGCATCCTTAGTTCCTGTCCAACTCATGTTTAGTACTCATGTAAAGAATGACCTACATACAAAAATAAACTACATGTATATAATAATAGTCTTGTTTTACATGACTTCTATAGTTCAGGTGACCTCATGAAGACTGAGGACAGTTGACAGCTAGTCTGGCATGTCTGGTGTGGCGACTGGTGTACTAATCTTGTCTGTATGCAGGGACCACCCAATAAGAAATGGTTCTGGAACAACCCCACTATAAACTAACTAAATTCTATATACAGGTGTACTACTGAAACAACAGGAAAACCAGTGTAGTGGGTGAAATCAGCACATATTTGTATTACCTAGTGCCAATAAAACATATGTCACGCTACGCTAACACTGGCTCATCAAATATTTGAGTGAAAACAGAATAAATAATATTTTGTAGCTTAAATAAGCTTGGAAAATGACACCGACAAATTATGCTTATTGACATATTTAAATAAATTATTTATGTAAATCATCTAGATTCTGCTGCAACTACAATGTTTGAGAAGGACCTGACTGAGTAGTAGAATGACGACTCAACACGGCCCAGTGACCTAGTTCACTTGTCAAACTCAATTATATACTGTACACTGCTGACTGTTGATTGTAATTATCAAACACATAAATTTGCTGAATGTTGGCCTTTGATACAGCTCCGTGAAAAGTGTACCCAGCTATAGACAGCTCAGTGACTAGTGTACCCAGCTATAGACAGCTCAGTGACTAGTGTACCCAGCTACAGACAGCTCAGTGACAAGTGTACCCAGCTATAGACAGCTCAGTGACTTGTGTACCCAGCTACAGACAGCTCAGTGACAAGGGTACCCAGCTAAAGACAGCTCAAGTGACTAGTGTACCCAGCTATAGACAGCTCAGTGACAAGTGTACCCAGCTACAGACAGCTCAGTGACAAGGGTACCCAGCAATAGACAGCTCAGTGACTAGTGTACCCAGCTATAGACAGCTCAGTGACTAGTATACCCAGCTATTGACAGCTCAGTGACTAGTGTACCCAGCTATAGACAGCTCAGTGACAAGTGTACCCAGCTACAGACAGCTCAGTGAAAAGTGTACCCAGCTATAGACAGCTCAGTGACTAGTGTACCCAGCTATAGACAGCTCAGTGACAAGTGTACCCAGCTATAGACAGCTCAGTGACTAGTGTACCCAGCTATAGACAGTTCAGTGACTAGTGTACCCAGCTACAGACAGCTCAGTGACAAGTGTACCCAGCTATAGACAGCTCAGTGACAAGTGTACCCAGCTATAGGCAGCTCGGTGACTAGTGTACCCAGCTACAGACAGCTCAGTGACAAGTGTACCCAGCTATAGACAGCTCAGTGACTAGTGTACCCTGCTACAGACAGCTCAGTGACAAGTGTACCCAGCTACAGACAGCTCAGTGACTAGTGTACCCAGCAATAGACAGCTCAGTGACTAGTGTACCCAGCTATAGACAGCTCAGTGACTAGTGTACCCAGCTATAGACAGCTCAGTGACTAGTGTACCCAGATATAGACAGCTCAGTGACTAGTGTACCCATCTATAGACAGCTCAGTGACAAGTGTACCCAGCTATAGACAGCTCAGTGACAAGTGTACCCAGCTACAGACAGCTCAATGACTAGTGTACCCAGCTATAGACAGCTCAGTGACTAGTGTACCCAGATATAGACAGCTCAGTGACTAGTGTACCCATCTATAGACAGCTCAGTGACAAGTGTACCCAGCTATAGACAGCTCAGTGACAAGTGTACCCAGCTACAGACAGCTCAATGACTAGTGTACCCAGCTATAGACAGCTCAGTGACTAGTGTACCCAGCTATAGACAGCTCAGTGACAAGTGTACCCAGCTATAGACAGCTCAGTGACTAGTGTACCCAGCTATAGACAGTTCAGTGACTAGTGTACCCAGCTACAGACAGCTCAGTGACAAGTGTACCCAGCTATAGACAGCTCAGTGACAAGTGTACCCAGCTATAGGCAGCTCGGTGACTAGTGTACCCAGCTACAGACAGCTCAGTGACAAGTGTACCCAGCTATAGACAGCTCAGTGACTAGTGTACCCTGCTACAGACAGCTCAGTGACAAGTGTACCCAGCTACAGACAGCTCAGTGACTAGTGTACCCAGCAATAGACAGCTCAGTGACTAGTGTACCCAGCTATAGACAGCTCAGTGACTAGTGTACCCAGCTATAGACAGCTCAGTGACTAGTGTACCCAGATATAGACAGCTCAGTGACTAGTGTACCCATCTATAGACAGCTCAGTGACAAGTGTACCCAGCTATAGACAGCTCAGTGACAAGTGTACCCAGCTACAGACAGCTCAATGACTAGTGTACCCAGCTATAGACAGCTCAGTGACTAGTGTACCCAGCTATAGACAGCTCAGTGACTAGTGTACCCAGCTACAGACAGCTCAGTGACTAGTGTACCAAACTATAGACAGCTCAGTGACTAGTGTACCCAACTATAGACAGCTCAGTGACTAGTGTACCCAGCTATAGACAGCTCAGTGACTAGTGTACCCAGCTACAGACAGCTCAGTGACAAGTGTACCCAACTATAGACAGCTCAGTGACTAGTGTACCCAACTATAGACAGCTCAGTGACTAGTGTACCCAGCTACAGACAGCTCAGTGACACGTGTACCCAACTATAGACAGCTCAGTGACTAGTGTACCCAGCTACAGACAGCTCAGTGACTAGTGTACCCAGCTACAGACAGCTCAGTGACTAGTGTACCCAGCTACAGACAGCTCAGTGACTAGTGTACCCAGCTACAGACAGCTCAGTGACTAGTGTACCCAGCTACAGACAGCTCAGTGACTAGTGTACCCAGCTATAGACAGCTCAGTGACTAGTGTACCCAGCTATACACAGCTCAGTGACTAGTGTACCCAGCTATAGACAGCTCAGTGACTAGTGTACCCAGCTACAGACAGCTCAGTGACTAGTGTACCCAGCTACAGACAGCTCAGTGACTAGTGTACCCAGCTACAGACAGCTCAGTGACTAGTGTACCCAGCTACAGACAGCATTGAGTACCAAGTGAGGATGCTTGCAACACCTGTCCTCAACTCAACTGACAGTGACCAGTGACCAGACAAGGTCCACCTGGGTGACATCAGCCATCACTGCCGCCACACCCTGCTTGTTCCTTTCACTGTAGCAGCCTCTCAAAGGGCCACCAAGGCTTGCCAAACAACTAATATAATGGCTGGTGGTGACTTTATACTTGTTTGATTCTATTCATTGAATGACAAACATATTATATGATCTAATTACTGTGAATATATGTATATTTAACTTATACATTTGACAAACATAATAATGTATTATACTTGTTTGTTGCAATCTTGTCTGTGATAACTCTGTGTCAGAAAGAAACAGTGACACTGACCTAGAAACATCGTTAGTGTTAGCAGTAGTAAGATCATTACAGTTTTATAACCCTCCTAAGAATAATTAACAATGACACTGACTTAATAAGGACTATTATGTCTAACAAATGTCATATTGGATCAGCTATGAATTTAGTAGGCACACATCTGACACACTGGAGACTGGATGGTTGTTGTGTCAAGGGGTGGCATGGCGTCACGGTTGGATGAGCACGTGGGCAGCCATGCGTGCAGCCAGCAGTGCCTTTTGTCAATCCACTACTGGACTGTAATGGGCGGTGCTGTTTCCGTCCCATAGTTTGCTGACAGTCACACAAGGTGCAGTGAGACATTAGCCACAGGAACGTTTGACTCACTGTCTCAAAACTGTCACCCAACATTGTGTGACTGACTACGTTGTGGCCACAAACTCTTCTCAATAAAAACAAGCCACTCTGGACATGCTAAACATATCACCACTCTGGTGGCTTCACTGCTCTACCTCGTGTCACCCCAGACTGACCAGACTGACCAGAGGACAAAGACAGACTGGACATAGACAGATGAGTTGGAGACTGACCCATGACAGACTGAGAGACTGAATGCAGGACTGACTGAGAGACTGAAGGCTAGACTGACTGAAGTTTAACAACACACCACTGACCTGTTGCTGTTTGTAGTATGCACTCACACACCACTTGATACTCAATCCATAGTTACACCATCTGATTGAAATGCAAACATCCTTTTACGATGCAGTGAAGCCTGGAGCGGTGGACATAAAATCACTTGAACCCATATTGATGTGACATGTCCCCTGAGATACTGCTTCTAGAATTACTAATAGCAAAATGTTCAAATATATTCCGTACTGGTACATGGAAAATATTAATAACCTTATTGTGCTCCCCGGAGTGCCATCCCTAACGCCATCCCTAACGCCATCCCTACGCCATCCCTAACGCCATCCCTAACGCCATCCCTAACGCCATCCCTAACGCCATCCCTAACGCCATCCCTACGCCATCCCTAACGCCATCCCTAACGCCATCCCTAACGCCATCCCTAACGCCACCCCTAACGCCATCCCTAACGCCATCCCTAACGCCACCCCTAACGCCATCCCTAACGCCACCCCTAACGCCATCCCTAACGCCACCCCTAACGCCATCCTTAACGCCACCCCTAACGCCATCCCTAACGCCACCCCTAACGCCACCCCTAACGCCATCCCTAACGCCATCCCTAACGCCATGAATAAATCTGCTACGGAGTTAAACCTCACTTCTGGAAAAGGCAGTCAGTCTCCTGGGCTAAAACGCTTCAAAATGGTGTTGCGTTGTTTCAATGTGTCCCATATTTAATTTACATGTGTGAATACTTCATGCTACAACAAATTGTCAACACGTGGCAGAATCCACACATATAGGTCATAGCCTTATGAAATACCGAACCCTCCAAATTATTCAACCCCCTATATGAATTCTGAAACAGCCTAAATCTATGAACCAACCTGATGAGTTTGCTAGATCACACACAAAATACCATCTCAATACGAGTATGTGCAAAACTGATCAAGATATAGGTGCACAGACCACACAGACAAATAAAGAAAACTGTTATAATATTGATGGCTACATATTGTGTTTGTTTATAAATACAATACAACAATACAGTGTGTACAACAATACAACACACAGAATGAATATTACACATGTGTCTCGAGGTAACGTCAGAGGTGTCTGTCAGATTTATTCTATTTGATGGGAATGAATGATAAATCCTTCCTATTTGTTCTGGATATGACAGTTCTAAACCTTCTGAGTGGCGGCTGAAGCATGTATTCGTGATGTAAAATATGGGAATTGTCATTTATAATGGGTGGCTTTTCTGAGTACCTACAGAAACAGCAAACATAAAACATAGACAAATCTCAATATGCAGCATTTACTCACAGCTCAGTATAACTTCGGTGGTTTAGAATTTCACTGCATGCAAAAGCATGATAAGTTGATTGATATGTCAAATGTATGATCCCAGAAAGCAGGTCCTGCTATTATCATCCACATATTCAAATTATGCCGTAAACTGAATCAGGCATAAATAATAAAATGTGAATAAATGTGTATAATATAACGTATACAATGAGAGTAAACTGGAGTGGTTGGAGGCCCAGGAAGACTAACCCACTGGAGACATGAGACGCTGCTGACACAGGCATCTCACTCACCTACCATTTAGTTAACCACGTCAGCATCTTTATTTTTCACATTGATATGTGTTAGACATAACTGAAGGCAAATGGTATGTACCCTGGGGGTATTACTTAAACATAATCCTCATGACTTTGTCATAGAACAGAGTGCCGTATCACAGTTGTGATCAATCATGTCGGTTATTGTCAAGTTTATGCGGCAGTATGTGTCTTGAGACACAGATCTAGCCGTATGACTGTGACACTACGGTATATTTTATGGTGTAGCAAACGAACCTGACCACTAGTTAACATGAGTACATCGGAGAAGTGCTGCTCCCTTAGGGACCATCGAGTGTCTGCCAGACAGAGTTGGGGATTGATGTATCCCATGATGCTCTGTATGCTGTGGGTAAACTGTGAGAATCATGGCTGAACTGACATCTTCATATAGAAACCTATTCTTCATCATCTTTCAAATCAATTCTATTGTGAGAGTGTTATGACCTGGGATTATTCTTGTTTAGCATATTGATATCATATGCAGTCATACACACATTAAATTAAAGGATTAAAATAGCGTATTGTTACAGAACCACTTATGACACAATTCATCAAGATGTGTACATTACCTGCCTGTGTTGCTTTATATACAGATTTTCCACAAATAAACATCCAAGCTTTAAGTTTACATCACTAAAATAAGAATAGTTGTGGTATAATTACATATTTTTATTATAATCTGTTGAAATCTTTGACAATATTTTACATACATATCTTTGGAGATGTAGGTAAAATCATGATCATTGACCAGCAGGTGACTGGTTTCATGTTGTGCAATGTTATTGCACAACTGCAATGACAACAAGAAACAGCAGCCAAAGGAACAACTGCTTCAACAAATGAAACTGTGAACGTTGAGTAAGAAGAACCATGTCCTCTGACAAGTGTATCATCGTAATAACATAGTTTACTGAGAAACAGAGCTGTCTGAAGTAGCCACTAAATTTAATGAGCTTGATGCAGATTGACAACCTCATTCTAGTTGCTAATCGACTATGAAGGCTTTGAAAATGCTAAAAAGAAACTAGATTACTAATCCTGTATATTCTTATAGCAAATAATGAAATGAAATAATTCCATGTGCCTATGGGGTAGTAATAATCAAGTTAGAATTGATTTAAAAGCATAAAGATTTCATTTGCATAATTCTATTAAAAAAATCTTGTAGTTGAATGCCTGATCAGTTGCAGTCTGTGCTCGGTATAATCTCTGTCTCATCTCAGATGCAGGGAAGATGTGAACTACAAAAGCTATGCATAGTACAGGGTAGTCAAACTAGACTGTGCTCAGTGAAAAAAAAAATTAAATGTAATTTATTTGTTGTAGATAAAACATTCATTATAACAGTTGAAGCCACTGGTAGAAAGAAGACAAGTGAACCCGTACAGCCTGAGTGTTCACTGGTAGAAGACAAGTGAACCCGTACAGCCTGAGTGTTCACTGGTAGAAGACAAGTGAACCCATACAGCCTGAGTGTTCACTATTAGAAGACAAGTGAACCCATACAGCCTGAGTGTTCACTGGTAGAAGACAAGTGAACCCGTACAGCCTGAGTGTTCACTGGTAGAAGACAAGTGAGCCCGTACAGCCTGAGTGTTCACTGGTAGAAGACAAGTGAACCCATACAGCCTGAGTGTTCACTGGTAGAAGACAAGTGAACCCGTACAGCCTGAGTGTTCACTGGTAGAAGACAAGTGAACCCATACAGCCTGAGTGTTCACTATTAGAAGACAAGTGAACCCATACAGCCTGAGTGTTCACTATTAGAAGACAAGTGAACCCGTACAGCCTGAGTGTTCACTATTAGAAGACAAGTGAACCCATACAGCCTGAGTGTTCACTATTAGAAGACAAGTGAACCCGTACAGCCTGAGTGTTCACTGGTAGAAGACAAGTGAACCCATACAGCCTGAGTGTTCACTATTAGAAGACAAGTGAACCCATACAGCCTGAGTGTTCACTATTAGAAGACAAGTGAACCCGTACAGCCTGAGTGTTCACTGGTAGAAGACAAGTGAACCCATACAGCCTGAGTGTTCACTATTAGAAGACAAGTGAACCCGTACAGCCTGAGTGTTCACTGGTAGAAGACAAGTGAGCCCGTACAGCCTGAGTGTTCACTGGTAGAAGACAAGTGAACCCATACAGCCTGAGTGTTCACTGGTAGAAGACAAGTGAACCCGTACAGCCTGAGTGTTCACTGGTAGAAGACAAGTGAACCCATACAGCCTGAGTGTTCACTATTAGAAGACAAGTGAACCCATACAGCCTGAGTGTTCACTATTAGAAGACAAGTGAACCTGTACAGCCTGAGTGTTCACTATTAGAAGACAAGTGAACCCATACAGCCTGAGTGTTCACTATTAGAAGACAAGTGAACCCGTACAGCCTGAGTGTTCACTGGTAGAAGACAAGTGAACCCATACAGCCTGAGTGTTCACTATTAGAAGACAAGTGAATCCATACAGCCTGAGTGTTCACTGGTAGAAGACAAGTGAACCCGTACAGCCTGAGTGTTCACTGGTAGAAGACAAGTGAACCCATACAGCCTGAGTGTTCACTATTAGAAGACAAGTGAACCCATACAGCCTGAGTGTTCACTGGTAGAAGACAAGTGAACCCGTGCAGCCTGAGTGTTCACTATTAGAAGACAAGTGAACCCGTGCAGCCTGAGTGTTCACTATTAGAAGACAAGTGAACCCGTGCAGCCTGAGTGTTCACTATTAGAAGACAAGTGAGCCCGTGCAGCCTGAGTGTTCACTAGTAGAAGACAAGTGAGCCCGTACAGCCTGAGTGTTCACTGGTAGAAGACAAGTGAACCCGTACAGCCTGAGTGTTCACTAGTAGAAGACAAGTAAGCCCGTACAGCCTGAATGTTCACTAGTAGAAGACAAGTGAACCCGTACAGCCTGAGTGTTCACTATTAGAAGACAAGTGAACCCGTACAGCCTGAGTGTTCACTAGTAGAAGACAAGTGAGCCCGTGCAGCCTGAGTGTTCACTAGTAGAAGACAAGTGAACCCATACAGCCTGAGTGTTCACTAGTAGAAGACAAGTGAGCCCGTACAGCCTGAGTGTTCACTAGTAGAAGACAAGTGAGCCCGTACAGCCTGAGTGTTCACTAGTAGAAGACAAGTGAACCCATACAGCCTGAGTGTTCACTAGTAGAAGACAAGTGAGCCCGTACAGCCTGAGTGTTCACTAGTAGAAGACAAGTGAGCCCGTGCAGCCTGAGTGTTCACTGGTAGAAGACAAGTGAACCCGTACAGCCTGAGTGTTCACTGGTAGAAGACAAGTGAACCCGTACAGCCTGAGTGTTCACTGGTAGAAGACAAGTGAACCCGTACAGCCTGAGTGTTCACTGGTAGAAGACAAGTGAACCCATACAGCCTGAGTGTTCACTATTAGAAGACAAGTGAACCCATACAGCCTGAGTGTTCACTATTAGAAGACAAGTGAACCCGTACAGCCTGAGTGTTCACTATTAGAAGACAAGTGAACCCATACAGCCTGAGTGTTCACTATTAGAAGACAAGTGAACCCGTACAGCCTGAGTGTTCACTGGTAGAAGACAAGTGAACCCATACAGCCTGAGTGTTCACTATTAGAAGACAAGTGAACCCATACAGCCTGAGTGTTCACTATTAGAAGACAAGTGAACCCGTACAGCCTGAGTGTTCACTGGTAGAAGACAAGTGAACCCATACAGCCTGAGTGTTCACTATTAGAAGACAAGTGAACCCGTACAGCCTGAGTGTTCACTGGTAGAAGACAAGTGAGCCCGTACAGCCTGAGTGTTCACTGGTAGAAGACAAGTGAACCCATACAGCCTGAGTGTTCACTGGTAGAAGACAAGTGAACCCGTACAGCCTGAGTGTTCACTGGTAGAAGACAAGTGAACCCATACAGCCTGAGTGTTCACTATTAGAAGACAAGTGAACCCATACAGCCTGAGTGTTCACTATTAGAAGACAAGTGAACCTGTACAGCCTGAGTGTTCACTATTAGAAGACAAGTGAACCCATACAGCCTGAGTGTTCACTATTAGAAGACAAGTGAACCCGTACAGCCTGAGTGTTCACTGGTAGAAGACAAGTGAACCCATACAGCCTGAGTGTTCACTATTAGAAGACAAGTGAATCCATACAGCCTGAGTGTTCACTGGTAGAAGACAAGTGAACCCGTACAGCCTGAGTGTTCACTGGTAGAAGACAAGTGAACCCGTACAGCCTGAGTGTTCACTATTAGAAGACAAGTGAACCCATACAGCCTGAGTGTTCACTGGTAGAAGACAAGTGAACCCGTGCAGCCTGAGTGTTCACTATTAGAAGACAAGTGAACCCGTGCAGCCTGAGTGTTCACTATTAGAAGACAAGTGAACCCGTGCAGCCTGAGTGTTCACTATTAGAAGACAAGTGAGCCCGTGCAGCCTGAGTGTTCACTAGTAGAAGACAAGTGAGCCCGTACAGCCTGAGTGTTCACTGGTAGAAGACAAGTGAACCCGTACAGCCTGAGTGTTCACTAGTAGAAGACAAGTAAGCCCGTACAGCCTGAATGTTCACTAGTAGAAGACAAGTGAACCCGTACAGCCTGAGTGTTCACTATTAGAAGACAAGTGAACCCGTACAGCCTGAGTGTTCACTAGTAGAAGACAAGTGAGCCCGTGCAGCCTGAGTGTTCACTAGTAGAAGACAAGTGAACCCATACAGCCTGAGTGTTCACTAGTAGAAGACAAGTGAGCCCGTACAGCCTGAGTGTTCACTAGTAGAAGACAAGTGAGCCCGTACAGCCTGAGTGTTCACTAGTAGAAGACAAGTGAACCCATACAGCCTGAGTGTTCACTAGTAGAAGACAAGTGAGCCCGTACAGCCTGAGTGTTCACTAGTAGAAGACAAGTGAGCCCGTGCAGCCTGAGTGTTCACTGGTAGAAGACAAGTGAACCCGTACAGCCTGAGTGTTCACTGGTAGAAGACAAGTGAACCCGTACAGCCTGAGTGTTCACTGGTAGAAGACAAGTGAACCCGTACAGCCTGAGTGTTCACTGGTAGAAGACAAGTGAGCCCGTACAGCCTGAGTGTTCACTGGTAGAAGACAAGTGAACCCGTACAGCCTGAGTGTTCACTATTAGAAGACAAGTGAACCCATACAGCATGAGTGTTCACTAGTAGAAGACAAGTGAGCCCGTACAGCCTGAGTGTTCACTGGTAGAAGACAAGTGAGCCTGTACAGCCTGAGTGTTCACTAGTAGAAGACAAGTGAACCCATACAGCATGAGTGTTCACTATTAGAAGACAAGTGAGCCCGTACAGCCTGAGTGTTCACTGGTAGAAGACAAGTGAACCCATACAGCCTGAGTGTTCACTATTAGAAGACAAGTGAACCCGTACAGCCTGAGTGTTCACTATTAGAAGACAAGTGAACCCATACAGCCTGAGTGTTCACTATTAGAAGACAAGTGAGCCCGTACAGCCTGAGTGTTCACTGGTAGAAGACAAGTGAGCCCGTACAGCCTGAGTGTTCACTAGTAGAAGACAAGTGAACCCATACAGCATGAGTGTTCACTATTAGAAGACAAGTGAGCCCGTACAGCCTGAGTGTTCACTGGTAGAAGACAAGTGAACCCATACAGCCTGAGTGTTCACTAGTAGAAGACAAGTGAACCCATACAGCCTGAGTGTTCACTATTAGAAGACAAGTGAGCCCGTGCAGCCTGAGTGTTCACTAGTAGAAGACAAGTGAACCCGTACAGCCTGAGTGTTCACTGGTAGAAGACAAGTGAACCCATACAGCCTGAGTGTTCACTAGTAGAAGACAAGTGAACCCGTACAGCCTGAGTGTTCACTGGTAGAAGACAAGTGAACCCGTACAGCCTGAGTGTTCACTATTAGAAGACAAGTGAACCCGTACAGCCTGAGTGTTCACTAGTAGAAGACAAGTGAACCCGTACAGCCTGAGTGTTCACTATTAGAAGACAAGTGAACCTGTACAGCCTGAGTGTTCACTAGTAGAAGACAAGTGAGCCCGTGCAGCCTGAGTGTTCACTGGTAGAAGACAAGTGAACCCGTACAGCCTGAGTGTTCACTGGTAGAAGACAAGTGAACCCGTACAGCCTGAGTGTTCACTATTAGAAGACAAGTGAACCCATACAGCCTGAGTGTTCACTAGTAGAAGACAAGTGAACCCGTACAGCCTGAGTGTTCACTGGTAGAAGACAAGTGAACCCGTACAGCCTGAGTGTTCACTAGTAGAAGACAAGTGAACCCGTACAGCCTGAGTGTTCACTGGTAGAAGACAAGTGAGCCCATACAGCCTGAGTGTTCACTATTAGAAGACAAGTGAGCCCATACAGCCTGAGTGTTCACTATTAGAAGACAAGTGAACCCATACAGCCTGAGTGTTCACTATTAGAAGACAAGTGAGCCCGTGCAGCCTGAGTGTTCACTATTAGAAGACAAGTGAACCCGTACAGCCTGAGTGTTCACTATTAGAAGACAAGTGAACCCATACAGCCTGAGTGTTCACTATTAGAAGACAAGTGAGCCCGTACAGCCTGAGTGTTCACTGGTAGAAGACAAGTGAACCCGTACAGCCTGAGTGTTCACTAGTAGAAGACAAGTGAACCCATACAGCCTGAGTGGTCACTATTAGAAGACAAGTGAGCCCGTGCAGCCTGAGTGTTCACTGGTAGAAGACAAGTGAACCTGTACAGCCTGAGTGTTCACTGGTAGAAGACAAGTGAACCTGTACAGCCTGAGTGTTCACTATTAGAAGACAAGTGAACCCGTACAGCCTGAGTGTTCACTGGTAGAAGACAAGTGAACCCGTACAGCCTGAGTGTTCACTGGTAGAAGACAAGTGAACCCATACAGCCTGAATGTTCACTAGTAGAAGGCAAGTGAACCCGTACAGCCTGAGTGTTCACTGGTAGAAGACAAGTGAACCCATACAGCCTGAGTGTTCACTAGTAGAAGGCAAGTGAACCCGTACAGCCTGAGTGTTCACTGGTAGAAGACAAGTGAACCCATACAGCCTGAGTGTTCACTGGATTACAGTTACATATAACACTAATATTAATAAATGCTGCACATGTACAATAATTATTAGTGATACATTCAGCACTGGATGGAAGCACTATCAGAAGCACAACATTGGTGATTTAAGAGAAACACATAATGCGTACAAATTTGTCTATTATAATCAATTTTCAAAACATCAGATATTAATTACTATTCCAAACTGTTATGTGTTGTTTAATAGATGCCAACAAATAACCAAGATATATATATATGGCTTTCTAAACTGATAAAATGTGTGCTAAAGGCATGCTCAATGTGCCCAATTCTGCCCACATATTTCAGTGAATCAGTGCTGGGCTACGCTTACAAAAACATCTGCATTTATCCAAACCTAGGTCATGACTACAGTTGTATCATATCTAACTCGCATGCATATGCACTGAACAAAGCTGTACAGTGTAACGACATCAAAGTAGAAAGAGACTAAGAGAGGGCATTGTGTGCTGACTGACTGTACCTTGTCATGGACGTCCTCCTACATCCTCTCTCATTCCCTGTGCCCAGGTCACATCACAAGCAATAACAATAAACTGTTTCCAGCAAGGGAAGCCATTAGAATTACAATGCGCCAGTAGGAAAGCTGATTAAATAGGCAAGTGTTTTCCTCACGATTCCCGTCTACCTAATCCAGTAATCGCCAAACGTGAAAGCAGATTCATCGACAAGTTCATTGAATTTTTGCAGCTCCCTCTAGAATTGAGTTTTTGACATTGGTGAGTGAAGGCTCAGTCCTAATAGGTGCTGGCAAGGAATTGCTCAGTGGAGCAGATATCATTTCATAATTGTGTCAGTTATGTCACAGACGGTCTGCAGAGGTCAGCCGGCCAGACTCATCAGGGAGTCCATTAGATTGCTGCTCCCTTAATAGCACCTTTAAGTTCCAAGTAAGATGATCAACAAGACTAATTTGGGAGAAGGACTTGATTTAGCACATTAGTGTAAGTTATGCAACATGTGCTCAGTGTGCTGCTTCACAGTTCAGGAAACACTCGCACACACACGCACGCACGCACGCACGCACGCACGCACGCACACATACACGCACGCACGCATGCACACACACTAGCAGACAGACACAAATATTGTAGACACAAATTTTCTTTCAGGTATTTTTGATAAAATCTCAATATTTAGGTGTACAGTTATTGCAAACAAAATATCTGTGAATGACACTGACGTTAAACCATGTCTTGCTGATTGATTCAGCCATGTCAAGTATCTCAGAACCATGTGATTCCTGTCTGTACATGTACCTGTTTTATAGTTTTGGGTGGATGACAAAATTGGTGTTTTACATTTCCTATTTTATACGTCATTTTATTGTGAATTTTTTATTAATATATTTCATACAAAATGAAGATTTTATTTTCTAGAAACTATGCTTAACAAAACAATCCTTATAAAAAAAATGTCATCCTTTGAAATCAATTTTTTGTAGCATGCAATTTTCACTGAAAAAGCTTTCAGAAAATGACTTCCAAATCAGCTGTCGATATACATGTATAAAGTTTATAAATCCAGCTAAAGCTGCACAGCCTATGAGATGAGATTAACACTGCCACCGAGCTGTCAAATGTAACTCAAGGGCAACGATACACTCACACAAACTATGCTTTTTCATCAGGTGATGCATCAACTAAATGACACAATCTAACCTCTCTCTGTGATTGCACTGCGGGCCACTGGCTGCACCGATAACTCCACTTCATCAAAAGGGAATTAAGAAAAAGTAGTTTTTCTTGCATTTCACTGATTGGATAAAACCTAATTGGGAATGTATCAGTTGTTTATGGGGCCTGACCAGGGGAGTTCTATAGCTTATTTGATCAGCACTATAATGTAATGTGGGAATGTCTTGAAGCTGCACAGTATATATATATATATATATATATATATATATATATATAAAATATATGTATGTATATATGTGTATATATATATATATATGTATATATATATATTTATATATGGTCCTGTGTTAAACGACTTTGTTGCATGGTGTGATAGATCGTATTTGTGTCTGAACGCAACAAAAACCAAAGACATGTGCATTGATTTTAGGAAACACCCTCCATCCCAATCTGATACTGTCATCCACGATAACAAGGTAGAGGTAGTTGACGAGTATAAATACCTCAGCACAACAATTGACAATAAGTTGAAATGGGACCGCCACCGCAGTGTCACGTACAAGAAATGCCAGCAGCGTCTTTACTGCCTCAGAAAACTTCGATCTTTTAATATTGATAACACCATTTTATCCATGTTTTACAAATCTTGTATCCAGAGTGTTTTGACATTTTCTTTTATATGTTGGTTTGGGAACGTTAGCCAGAAAGACAAGAATAAATTGCAGCGCATTGTAAATATTAGTAGCAAAATAACCGGCCTCAAACAAACCTCTGTCACTGCTTTGTACGAAAAACAGATACTCCGTAAAGCTAATAAAATAATTAATGACAGCACACACATCCTATATAACGAGTACGTCCTTCTGCCCTCGTCCAGAAGGTTCAGAACTATAATATCCAAAACAAATAGAAAGCGAGACTCATTCATGCCAATACGACTTCTAAATTCTAAACGATAATCCACCTCTGACGTTATGTGTGTAATTGTGTATGTTGTATTTTATTTATTTTTTATTACACAATTACAATTATAACTTTAATTTTAAAATTATATAATAGATTTGTTTTGTATTTTATTATGATTAATGTTCACATACTGTTTTAATAATGATTTTATTTTTATTTTTATTTCTCTACTCTGTATTTTATATTTTATGATGACGAACGCTGCAACATGAATTTCCCGGTTCGGGACAATAAAGTTTTATTGTATTGTATTGTATTGTATTGTATTGTATTGTATTGTATTGTATTGTATTGTATTGTATTGTATTGTATTGTATTGTATTGTATATATATATAATATATATGTGTATATATATATATATATATATATATATATATATATATATATGTGATAAGTGAAAGCAATGTTCAAATATTTAATATCACCAAATGGGAACTAGATTATCAGTTACCTGTACATTTCAATAGCAGTTACATAAAATGTTACAATCTTTATTTTAAATGATAAACTACTGCTTATTAGGCATGAATATTTCATACTGAAACTGTAATAATGAAGTAATGACTTCTTATGTGTCAACATTGAAGATCAAGTTGAGTGTCACAACAGCCCTACCCATGACAAGCAATTTTGGACACATTGAAGTTTTGCTATGTTCTTGTTTGCAGTATTTTAAAAGATGGAATTGCAGTGGTCGAATCTGCTGCATAATAGAGATGTTGCAATGGTCTTAGCAATGGAAAGTGAGATATACTGGCGAATATGGCAAAGATTGCAGATATGGTAAAACAGCACAGTCTGTAGTGACATGTTTTTGATTATGTTGTTTAAAATTGAAGTTTTCATGAAACGTCACTCCAAGACTCAACACTGAGACACGGTCAGACACCTGCTGTTGTAACTTTGGATAACTGAGCTTAGTAGCTTTGTATAGATAATGAAAAGCAGGGACCCCAAACCAGAACCCTGGGGGACACCATAAGAGGTGGGCAGCATGTCTGAGAAACAGTTTCTTATCTTAATGGCTTGCCATCCATCAGTCAAGTATGAAGACAATCACCTCAGTGCTCTGCCAAATATGCTGTACCATGTTGACAAACGTCTAATGAGAATGTCTGTTGATAAACGTCTAATGAGAATGTTGTGGTCAATGGTGTTGAAAGCAGTGGATAGGTCAAGCAGGATCAACACAGTCACTTTGCCATTATCAATCTTAAGGCTAATGACATTTTGTACCTTTTTTAAAAGAGCAGTTTCTGTGGAGTGAAATTGTTTGTACACAGACTATGACATATTGAATAAGTCAGTTGTGTAGAAGTGAGACCTGAGACAGTCAGCTACAACCTTTTCTTTTGAAATATTGTTCAGGCTTATATGTGTAAAATTGTTGATACATAAGTGATTTATTATATGCAACTTAAAAAAATCATAATTCCACAATGATTACTCCAAATGATTTATGCTATGATTTTAATTCAAGAAAACAAATCCATGATATTTATTTAGACAAAACATGGGAAAATTCTTCCAAAAAAGAAGAGTTCTTTGCAAAAATATGTAATAGGTGCTTGTTTAATGTGTTATGATTGTGTAAGGGTATTATGTGTGTGCTGTAATAAATGTTCCAGTTCATTTTCCATTTCAAGATATATCTTTACTTCCAGTCACATGACAAATCTCCATTCAGTCATTCTCCAGTACTGAGGTATGACATAAACACAAACATTGGGAATGGTAGAAACAAGAAAGTAAATTTGTATTGAGTCATTTGTATTCAATAAAAATACTGGAGTAGACAATAATTCACACCTCTGCTGACAACACTTCTAAAGCCAGGACAGGAGCAACGGGTGAGATGAAAGCAGCTACTACTGCATACTTCATTCCGACAGGAGCAACGGGTGAGATGAAAGCAGCTACTACTGCATACTTCATTCCACACCTGTTTTTTGTTCATGTAAAACAATGCAGTCTTCTTTCATGACTATCTCAAAGGTTTTTTAGAATTGCTAATTGATGCTAAACAGCAACACAGACAGAATGTTAAGAATAAATGATGACTGATAGATCTATAGTATTAATATTTCAGACAATTTTACTCAGATGGAGAGAGATAAGATTCTGTGTTCATATTTTGTGAGAAGACACTGGACTAATAAATATATATTAATAAAAATAAATATTATATTTGCTGTTGTAAAGACAAACAAACAACCATGTAGATACAAGAACACAAAGAAAGTCACAACAAAACATAACACGTGACATGACTTATTTAATTAGTGACGACCTTGTGAAACTCAGTAGAAAGCATGACATATCTGTAACATGTCTTGCCACTTACATGACCCAGTTAGCACAACACTTTCACAGGTTCATGATGGAGTTAGCGAAGACACGAGAAACATGTTGCTTAATTACCACCCGCCTTCTTCAAGACACACACAGCCACTGTTGGCTCATACACTCACACACAACACACACACACAGCCACTGTTGGCTCATACACTCACACACAACACATACAGCCACTGTTGGCTCATTCACTCACACACAACACAAACAGCCACTGTTGGCTCATACACTCACACACAACACACACAGCCACTGTTGGCTCATACACTCACACACAACACACACAGCCACTGTTGGCTCATACACTCACACACAACACAAAAAAAAACTGTTGGCTCATACACTCACATACAACACACACAGCCACTGTTGGCTCATACACTCACATACAACACACACAGCCACTGTTAGCTCATACACTCACACACAACACACACAGCCACTGTTGGCTCATACACTCACACACAACACACACAGCCACTGTTAGCTCATACACTCACACACAACACACACAGCCACTGTTGGCTCATACACTCACATACAACACACACAGCCACTGTTGGCTCATACACTCACACACAACACATACAGCCACTGTTGGCTCATACACTCACACACAACACACAAAGCCACTGTTGGCTCATACACTCACACACAACACACACAGCCACTGTTGGCTCATACACTCACACACAACACACACAGCCACTGTTGGCTCATACACTCACACACAACACACACAGCCACTGTTGGCTCATACACTCACACACAACACACACACAGCCACTGTTGGCTCATACACTCACACACAACACACACAGCCACTGTTGGCTCATTCACTCACACACAACACACACAGCCACTGTTGGCTCATACACTCACACACAACACACACACAGCCACTGTTGGCTCATTCACTCACACACAACACACACAGCCACTGTTGGCTCATACACTCACACACAACACACACAACATGCACACACAGCCACTGTTGGCACACACACACATGCACGCACGCACACATGCACGCGCACACACACACACACGCTGTGTATTGTTCTGTAAGAAATTAATTTACTTTGGAGCATAGTTTGTGAAATGTCATCTATGAGTGTTCATCGTGGGGTGCTGGTGTCATGTTCCACAAACCATGCTCCAAAGTGAATTTCTTACAAAACAATCAAATCTTGGAGCCATGAACCATATAGTTCATATAACAATGTATATATGTTAAAAAAATAAATTAAAATATGTCCATCCTTATTTAAGAAAACTGAAAGAATTATGCTTGACAAATAAACCTTCCTTTGAAGACATTTTATCTACCATATTATATGCCACTGTTAACTAAAACATTTAGAAAAAACATCACATTTAATATGACTAATAAGGCCACTTTAGTAATAATGTCTTGCAGTGAAATGTTAACTTTGTTTGATCAAACAACAACAGAACACAGAATGCCATCAAAGCCGACATGTCAGTGTATGAATGCCACCTGCCTATGATACAATGGCACAAGTGGTTAGAGATCAATACCGCCCCAGTGGGCCAGTGTCTGTGTTTATATTGTGCCTGTGCAATATAAAATCTGTCACAAAACGCATTAATCTACATCCGGCATGACGTTAGAGTGAGGCTTTAAAATGGCAAGATAAAAATGCGTCCTTTTTGTCGCAAATCAATTATTTCACGGTAGGCTTGATGGGAGGAAACTGACAATGGCGGTGATGAATCAGCTGTCATGTTTGGGTGGCGTAAGTGGTTATAAAACGCACTCATGAAACTAGTACACAGCAATAACCTGTGTCCACACTGGTTTGTGTTTGGCAACCGCCCTCAATTTGCAGGTGTCCCCAAACATCTATTTCCCTGTGACAGTGTAGGCTAATGACAGCCTTTAGCCTGTGGAGGGCACCAGCCCTGTCACATACCTGTATTTCTCTCCAACTGCAGAGCTCATTTCAGGAAGACAACCATTTCTTTTCTTGAACATGTTTAGTGACAACTAAGTCTACAAGTGACACAAAATAAAGCTGCAGACAAAATATAAAGAGACCTGGTTGATTCCAGAACAGGTCCCACTGCCTTCAATGTTGAAGGAGCCATTTGTTTCCCAGGATGGCATGGCATTAGACCTGCCGTGACACAGCCACTACATGACATGATTCTATCATTCTACCTCACAACTATCTCTGTCATTGGGAACATCAAGAGGCCCTCAAGTCCTCTGGACTATAAATTCTAGTAAATTTGTAATTATGCATGAAACATGTTTGGGTGAGTCACTATAGTTAATCATATCAGATGACCAAAAATGCAACCAAATTGTGGCCAAAATGACTAAAGGTTTTAAAACAAGCATAGCAAATATAATAAATACTATGAATAATGCTACATCTAATGTAGTATTAACTTCATTAGCAAAAGACTGACTTATAGTTTTGATATCAATTGTTCTATTATTATTTTATATAATCAAAACAGTTTAGTGAAACAATCTGACGGATACTTAATATATTAGTTACAGTATATAGTCATTTGACATGAGGCAGACGTACATAGGAAGAAGCCTCCTTTTATCATCAATGTACTCACCATGCAAACTTCACAAATGTTTGAAGTACCGATGGGGAAACGAACAAAACCGCATGTCATTTTAAGATAAATGAGAGAAGAGTTTCCCCAGTGACAGTGATATCCCTAAAGTTTAGTTTAATCAATAACAGGCCCTGGTAACCAAAGATAGAATAATAAACACACACAAATTATGCTTCCTTGTCGGAGAAGGAAAAAATGTCACCTATTGTCAATAGTTAGCACAGTAATGTGTGTTTAGAGCCATATATGGCGTGGAACCTGGACAATGGCCTGAGTCAGCCCATGAATCAGAGACTTACAATGAGCCTGGGGACTTATGAAACTACCTGGTACATTGTACTTCAGTAATGTGAGACCAAATGAAACACACCCTGGACTGGCTGGCTGGTCTGTCACCAGGGTGTCAACTGTGGCCAGGCAGTGCAGGCACACACAGGAAGGGGTAGGGTGACAATGACAGGTGAGGGGGTAATGTGACAATGACACGAGAGTGGTTGGGTACCAATGACATATTAATGGTAGGGTACCAATGACTTATGAATGGTAGGGTACCAATGACATATGAATAGTACGGTACCAATGACATATGACTGGTAGGGTACCAATGACATATGAATGGTAGTGTACCAATGACATATGAATGGTAGGGTACCAATGACTTATGAATGGTAGGGTACCAATGACTTATGAATGGTAGGGAACCAATGACTTATGAATGGTAGGGTACCAATGACATATGAATAATACGGTACCAATGACATATGACTGGTAGAGTACCAATGACTTATGAATGGTAGGGTACCAATGACATATGGATGGTAGGGTACCAATAACATATGAATAGTACGGTACCAATGACATATGACTGGTAGGGTACCAATGACATATGAATGGTAGTGTACCAATGACATATGAATGGTAGTGTACCAATGACATATGAATGGTAGGGTACCAATGACTTATGAATGGTAGGGAACCAATGACTTATGAATGGTAGGGTACCAATGACATATGAATAGTACGGTACCAATGACATATGACTGGTAGGGTACCAATGACTTATGAATGGTAGGGTACCAATGACATATGGATGGTAGGGTACCAATGACATATGAATGGTAGTGTACCAATGACATATGGATGGTAGGGTACCAATGACATATGGATGGTAGGGTACCAATGACATATGAATGATAGGGTACCAATGACATATGGATGGTAGGGTACCAATGACATATGAATGATAGGGTACCAATGACATATGGATGGTAGGGTACCAATGACATATGAATGGTAGGGTACCAATGACATATGAATGGTAGGGTACCAATGACATATGGATGGTAGGGTACCAATGACATATGAATGGTAGGGTACCAATGACATATGGATGGTAGGGTACCAATGGGATGTGAGTGGCAGGGTACCAATGATAGGTGAGGCCTCATGGGTATGTAGGGAATGAGGGGTAGGGTACCAGTGAGGGAGGGGTATGTAGGGAATGAGTGGCTAGGGTAAAAACATTATTTTATATATGTGAGTTGTCGGGCAACAGATCATGTGTAAATGTCTGTAAAAAAAGCACTGCTATCTTAGAGAAGTTTGAATACATCTGTCAAATTCACACAAACTGACAACGCTTCATCTATGAAAAGTTCAACAGCCTGCGTATAGAATCCTAATAAATACACAATCTATTTATATAATTATATGTTCTTTCAAATCACTATATGACACCTGTCATTTACAAACCACGGATCCTTGGGATAGATGGCCTACTGGTCCACACAAACCTGATGTCATTTATGGTCTTTTGCGACTTGGGACAACTGAAGTCTCTAACTTGGGACAACTGAAGTCTCTAACTTGGGACAACTGAAGTCTCTAACTTGGGACAACTGACGTCTCTAACTTGGGACAACTGAAGTCTCTAACTTGGGACAACTCAAGTCTCTAACTTGGGACAACTCAAGTCTGTAAATTTGGGACAACTCAAGTCTCTAACTTGCTACTGACCCATGCCAGAGAACCTTGGCTAACCCTCCAAGAGAAACAACAAAATTGCACCAAATATATACAAAATTAATGCAAAAGCCATGTGACAGATATCAAACCAAGCATGGATGATGACTGCACCAGGTGCTACAGTACTCTACTGATATGGACAACACAGCAACTGACTTCACCTAATTAAACACTCCATGTCCCCCCCACTGGACACTGGTACACACCTGGACATGACTACAGCAAGTGCATTTAGAGATGCAATGTAGTTTCTGACCAGCTACAGACACAGACAGAATGACCACTCTAGTTCCTGTCACTCTTTAGAAGCCTGATAGACACCTCCATGCATGACTACATGAAGCCTCTTTCTACTATCAACACCTACGTGACTAACTATGCTGAAATGACACGCTGGTGTGACACTGACTGGAGGACATAACAGTCAGCTGAGAACTGAGACACTGCCACGAACACACACGAGTAAGCTGGAATATGAACGTTGTTTTGGGGCCTATACAGAGTGAACCAAGTGTACCTGTGTATATGTGTCAGCCACTACACCAACCAGTGACAATGTCTTGTTCCGGGTCAAGTACATGACATGTAGATTGTAGAAGACATGACCCACTCACACCACCTGTTGTCTTGGACCGGCCCCAGTAAACACTCCAACACTGTAGTATGTGTGGCTTCCCTACAACCACTACAGAGCTCCACTCACCAGATACACAGGGCTACATCCAGTGTCAGTGTGGTATTCCAAGCCAAGCAGCAATGTCCCAACAAGATGTCACCTCCACCACTGCCACAAACAGTCACCACTGCAGTCACTCTGGTTAGACTGTGCAGCCAATGCATGTTCCACATGGCTGCACACCGGCAAGGCAAGGCCAAGGCTATGCAAATGTTTGTGTCATGTCCAACACAGTGGACAATAATAACTCACTGGGCTACTTGGTTAATGACCTGATGTAATTGTGCATGCGAAATGGTGTGTGTGTGTGTGTGTGTGTGTGTGTGTGTGTGTGTGTGTGTGTGTGTGTGTGTGTGTGTGTGTGTGTGTGTGTGTGTGTGTGTGTGTGTGTGTGTGTGTGTGTGTGTGTGTGTGTGTGTGTGTGTGTGTGTGTGTGTGTGTGTGTGTGTGTGTGTGTGTGTGTGTGTGTGTGTGTGTGTGTGTGTGTGTGTGTGTGTGTGTGTGTGTGACTGTGTGTGTCTGTGTGCGTGCATGTGTGCATGCATGGATGCATGCATGCATGTGTATGTGTGCATGCATGCATGCATGTGTGTGCATTTGTTATACAAACTTTTGAATATGAAGAAAATGTGTTTGTCCACAAAATGATATAGGTGCTAATGGGAGTTCTAAGACAAAGCTGCATTTACGGGAAGTGGCAAGTGGCACATACTGTGCTCATTATAACATTACATATTCCAGCGTACTCATGTGTGTTCGTGGCAGTGTCTCAGTTCTCAGCTGACTGTTATGTCCTCCAGTCAGTGTCACACCAGCGTGTCATTTCAGCATAGTTAGTTCTGTAGGTGTTGATAGTAGAAAGAGACCACACATTCTGTGCTCATTATAATGATCTTGTATGCACTCTTACAGAACTGTAGTTGTAACACAGGGATTAGAATAATCTATGATCATGCTTGCTCCAAGGGTTAAAATAAACTTAGTGTTTTGAATTTACTTATATAAAACTTGTCTAAAATAATACTTCATAATATATACAAAAGGATCATATGTATACAACATTCTTATAATAAGTATGCAAATCTCCATACCAACAACTAAGTCCTACATCCACTCCAGTTTTGGTTAAAGAATTTAATGTATTAATATTTAATGTTTTAAAATAGGATGTAAGCAAAGATTTTTCTTCTGACACTGGGGTACTTACCTACTTGTGTTTAATTCATGCAGCATCTGAAATGAGATGTTACAATTAGTATGGTATAATTATAATTGTGCCAATGTGTAATGTGTATACATCCATGAATGTGAGTGAGACACTGTTTCATAGGACATTGTGCATGCATGTGTGTGTGTGTGTGTGTGTGTGTGTGTGTGTGCGTGTGTGTGTGTGTGTGTGCATGTGTGTGTGTGTGTGTGTGCGTGCGTGCATGCGTGTGTGCGTGTGTGCGTGTGTGCGTGTGTGCGTGTGTGCAAGTGTGTGTGTGTGCATGTGCGTGTGTGTGTGTGTGTGCATGTGTGTGTGTATGCAATGTGTGTGTGTGTGTGTGTGTGTGTGTGTGTGTGTGTGTGTGTGTGTGTGTGTGCATGTTGTATGTGTGTGTGTGCATGTGTGTGCATGTGTGTGCATGTGTGTGCATGTGTGTGCATGTGCATGTGTGGGCGTGTGTGCATATGCGTGTGTGTATTAATAGTTTTCCCGAATGGTTTACATATCAAGCACCAAATATTCAGTGTATAATAAAAGTGATGGATTTATTTGCTAAAAATATCATAACATTATATATTTTCTGTGATTACAGGCAACAAGTAGAGGTGTGAGAGGCTGTCCAGTGGTGCATCTAAACAGCTCAGCTGTTTCAGAAAAATGGTTCTATCATATGTATCTGATCTCTGCATCTGTCTGTATAACTGCCGCTGTCAACTATATCATGCAACAAGACATCTACAAATGTCACAGAGACATCAAACTAGTGCCACCTCTGCACGAATCAATACATTTCATTCATTCATAAAAAAAAATTATGTGAAGCATTCAAGTGAACATGTCAAACAATAAAATATACCCTAATGGTACACAACAACATTTATGACACAGGTTCACAAATCCTACAACAGTATTCTTTTCCAAATAATTTCATTTATTGGTACATATGATTTTCTGTAGACATATTTGGACTATCTAACACAAGACAAGAGAAAAAACAGTTTGCATTTAACATATTTTCATCTCATCTAAATATAAACCAACTGCAACAATGATGTGATGCCATCATCTATATCATCTACATCATCAGACTCTCTTTCTCAACAACAATGATGTGATGCCGTCATCTATATCATCTACATCATCAGACTGTCTTCTCTACAACAATGATGTGATGCCATCATCTATATCATCTACATCATCAGACTCTCTTTCTCAACAACAATGATGTGATGCCGTCATCTATATCATCTACATCATCAGACTGTCTTCTCTACAACAATGATGTGATGCCATCATCTATATCATCTACATCATCAGACTCTCTTTCTCAACAACAATGATGTGATGCCGTCATCTATATCATCTATATCATCAGACTCTCTTTCTCAACAACAATGATGTGATGCCATCATCTATATCATCTACATCATCAGACTCTCTTTCTCTACAACAATGATGTGATGCCATCATCTATATCATCTACATCATCAGACTCTCTTTCTCTACAACAATGATGTGATGCCATCATCTATATCATCTACATCATCAGACTCTCTTTCTCTACAACAATGATGTGATGCCATCATCTATATCATCTATATCATCAGACTGTCTTCTCTACAACTAGTTTCCCCAGCGAAGTCACATAACAGGACAATAGTCACTTAGATTAACTGTCTATGTGCATGTGTGCATGTGGCCATGTATGCATGTGGCCATGTATGCATGTGGCCATGTATGCATGTGGCCATGTGTGCATGTGTGCCTATGTGTATGCATGTGTGCGTGTGTGTGCATGCGTGCATGCGTGCATGTGTGCCTATGTGCATGCATGCGTGTGTGTGCCTGGGTGTGGACACCTATGATGACACTGTGGTGTTGAGTCGTCAATGTCCCTCTCTGTGCCACACAGTCATTGATAGGTGGGAATGGCAGAACACAGCAACTACAGCATCACTATCCTTATAATATCCCCCATCCTAATAATCAAGGTAAGGGTTGTAATAGGAAAACTTAAAATGTACCAGTTGTTTGCCCTACAGGAGCCCAGGACGCTTATAAAACATGTCAATCAAGTTTACATTTCTTATGCTCAGTGACAGTACCCTAAGATACGTGTATGCAAAATTTGAAATACAGATCTCCAATGGTTTCTGAGATCTGAGAGCTAATGGCAGATGGCACAAACGGATAGCAGACGACGGACATAAAGTGATGCCATAATCCATTGGACCTTCAGTCTAAAGGACTACAATGACACACAGTTTACTGGCATGACAATGAGAGTATCATGAAATGTTACTATTCCCAAGACTGCTGATGATGGATTGTAATATATTCTTCATAACTTGCTAATCACCTTGTGTGGATCAATAAGACACTAGACTTAGGCCATCAGGCCAAACGGAGTGGCAAAGATTTATAATGAGTATTAACACATGGCTATCGATCACATATGGGTGTTAGACTTAGACTGGCAGGAAGGGTTCACTGTACTAGCCTCACACTGCCCTAATGCAGCCCTGTAGTGCCTAGACTTGGCCACACTACAGGCAGTGGCTACTGCTGAAGACAATGAATGCTCATAGCAGACAATACACAGACACAATTGACAGATACTATAATGATATGCATACATAGAGAGTAGGGCATTTTCTCTGCCTAAATAAATACATATGCACATATACACATTTCTTCCCTATTTGTGGGAAGTTTTTGGATATCTGAGAGGAATCACGAGTGTCTGTGGGAAGTTTTTGGATATCTGAGAGGAATCACGAGTGTCTGTGGGAAGTTTTTGGATATCTGAGAGGAATCACGAGTGTCTGTGGGAAGTTTTTGGATATCTGAGAGGAATCACGAGTGTCTGTGGGAAGTTTTTGGATATCTGAGAGGAATCACGAGTGTCTGTGGGAAGTTTTTGGATATCTGAGAGGAATCACGAGTGTCTGTGGGAAGTTTTTGGATATCTCAGAGGAATCACGAGTGTCTGTGGGAAGTGTTTGGATATCTCAGAGGAATCACGAGAGCATCTGTGGAATGTATTTTGGGTAACTGTGTGTTCACCACTGGGTAAATATGACGGTAGGGTGCCATAGCATAGTAAATAGACATTCAAGTAAGAAATTCCAAGTTTGAATGCTATCACTGTTGTTTTACAGTTTTAGAAATGTTGTTCACTCCATGTATATTGCTAGTGTACGTGGAAGATGAACCACACAGTAATGTCTGTATTAAAGTGCATTTATGAGAGAAATAAAACACAGAACCTAGTTACATTAAATCTATTTTTAGGTAAATTAATACAAAGAACCCAACCAATAATGTCTACATTGCTGTCCTATACACTATGTTCCTATGGTAACTGACACCAGTGATATATGTTGAAACTCACAATGAACTCTACCTGAGTACAGAGCTACCTGTGGGTGGTCGCGCTTGAGTGAACTTGTGGTATGTCAGGTGACGAATAGTCTGCAGGGCATACTGCAGCATGCACAGTAATAGTAGCTGGCATGTTGGTGTCAAATGGCTGGGTCCACCACCGCTCACAAAGATGAGATCTAGTCCTTGTTATCCGACAACAAATCTCATCGCTGACAGCCTGTTGTCTTCATACATCACACAGTTTTTAGTCGAGGGTTGTGATGAAAGAGCTTCTTTCAATGTGTGCTTAAATGCAAACCAACTGTCATGGCAGCTATTGTGTTGGTTAACTCTCTGTCATTAGTTAAGTACAGAGAGGTATATGGTTACTTGCTAGGTGTGCTTGTTGAAATGTGGTAATTTGCTCGTAATGGCCGGGTCTAGACAGCTGGGGGACACACGGATGACCAGTGTCAACCCGCATTATGAGGGGCACGTTAGTCATAGGCAGCTCTCACTGTGGATGGTGATGACACGTGGTGCCAGTCAGGTTTATTTTGTTGTTTGATCACTACGAGGCAAGTTTGTGAAACAGTTTCAGTTACCCTACAATTGGTGAGCTCAGTTACCCTACATTTGGTGAGCAAATGTGTCAGAAAGTTTACATTAATTTGTCAGTCCTTCTTTCTTTCTTTCTTTCTTTCTTTCTTTCTTTCTTTCTTTCTTTCTTTCTTTCTTTCTTTCTTTCTTTCTTTCTTTCTTTCGTTCTTTCAGAAACAAAAATAATTTAAACTGTAAAAGTGTATTGAATAATAATCACAACTGCGTGAAGTGACTGGAACCCTGGACACACGTGTCAAACAGGTGCCATGGGATGGTAGCACTACCAGTCTCCCAAGCAAGTAGCTCATGGAGTGCTCTACCAGTTCACTACATCACAGAGTCTAGCTAATTGACTAGGCTGTCAGTATACAGTGGTTGGCAATCATTTTGCTCTGCTGGTCTGAATGGTTGCTATTTTGACATGACATTACCTCCTGCCACTCGACATTCCTTGCCTTTGTGTAACTCAGTTGTTGATAACTTCCTCCTCCTTATTCCTTCTCCCCATTCCTTCTCCTTACTACCCACCACCAGCCTTTGTCCGTGTCACATGTCACAAAGGAAGTGAGTACACATCCACTGGTAATTCCCCTCCACAGCCCCCCTCCCCTGGCTGCTTTGTCACCCTGTCACCACTGACCCTGTCTCTTGACAACGAGCTGTGTATCATGACATCATGCTGTGCTCACTATGCAAATGTGATGTCACCGCAACTTAGGTGACATTTCACTGACTTAGACAGAACAGAGACTATCAGCAGCACCTGGTCATTGTGTTCATTGGCTTAAGCCCACATGAGACTTGACAGATGTTACATGATCAGTGAGAGTGATGTTACATGATCAGTGAGAGTGATGTTACATGATCAGTGAGAGTGATGTTACATGATCAGTGAGAGTGATGTTACATGATCAGTGAGGGTGATGTTACATGATCAGTGAGAGTGATGTTACATGATCAGTGAGAGTGATGTTACATGATCAGTGAGGGTGATGTTACATGATCAGTGAGAGTGATGTTACATGATCAGTGAGAGTGATGTTACATGATCAGTGAGGGTGATGTTACATGATCAGTGAGAGTGATGGTACATGATCAGTGAGAGTGATGTTACATGATCAGTGAGGGTGATGTTACATGATCTGTGAGAGTGATGTTACATGATCAGTGAGAGTGATGTTACATGATCAGTGAGAGTGATGTTACATGATCTGTGAGAGTGATGTTACATGATCAGTGAGAGTGATGTTACATGATCAGTGAGAGTGATGTTACATGATCTGTGAGAGTGATGTTACATGATCAGTGAGAGTGATGTTACATGATCAGTGAGAGTGATGTTACATGATCAATGAGAGTGATGTTACATGATCAATGAGAGTAATGTTACATGATCAGTGAGAGTGATGTTACATGATCTGTGTGAGTGATATTACATGATCAATGAGAGTTATGTTACATGATAAATGAGAGTGATTTTACATGATCAATGAGAGTGATGTTACATGATCAGTGAGAGTGACGTTACATGGTCAGTGAGAGTGATATTACATGATCAGTGAGAGTGACGTTACATGATCAGTGAGAGTGATGTTACATGATCAGTGGGAGTGATGTTACATGATCAGTGAGAGTGACGTTACATGATCAGTGAGAGTGACGTTACATGATCAGTGAGAGTGACGTTACATGATCAGTGAGAGTGATGTTACATGATCAGTGAGAGTGATGGTACATGATCAGTGAGTTTGATGTTACTGAAAGCTCGTGTTATCCAATATCTATAATTATATGCCAATTCTGAGTATATTTCCATATACCACTGTGCCAGAATGATCACATATATGGTATCATCATCATCATCATGCTGTCGGTCGCGAAGCGACAAAGACTGCTTCCATCACTTGACTCTTGCTCTCCATTTGTCTCTCTGCTGTGAGAGTGATGTCCAGGAGTCGATCTTTATGTCTCTCAGCTTCAGGTTTCTCTTGATGGTATCTTTGAACCGGAGACGAGGGCGCCCTCTCTTTCTGTGACCAGAAGACAGTTGAGAGTAGAGAACCTGCTTCGGTAGCCTGTCTGATGACATCCTCATGAGGTGTCCAGTCCACCGGAGATTCTTTCTGATCAGAAGATCTTCCATAGATGGCAGCCCTGTCCGTTCGAGTATTTCCTTGTTTGTCACTTTGTCCATCCAGGTTATCCTCATGATCGAACGCAGATGTCGCATCATGAAGGCATGCAACTTTTTCACCTGTCGTCTGTACACTGTCCATGCCTCGGCTCCGTATAGGAGGGTGGACAGCACAATTGCACGGTATATCTTGCCTTTAACCCGCATGGACACATGGTGGTTGTTCCAGAGTCTCTGGCGTAGTCGGCCGAAAGATGCACTAGCCTTGGCCATCCTCCTCTGTATTTCATCGTCAATGCATCCGTCACTTGATATAGTGCTTCCGAGGTAGGTGAATTCCATAACAGAGTTCAGCTTGTTTCCATCAACCATGATATCCTCCTCTCGGGTTCTTGTAGAGTTGGGTTGGTACAGCACCTCGGTCTTCTTGATGTTAATCTTCAGGCCGAACTTCTTTGACGCATTGGAAAAAGCATCCACTATTTTCTGCATCTCTTCAGCAGAGTGTGCAACCAGTGCACTGTCATCTGCGAATAGCAGCTCCCTCATCAGTATCCGTGTAGTCTTGGTCTTCGCTCTGAAGTGTGCGACGTTGAATAGGTCAGCGCTCTGTCTGGACTGTATGTAGATGCCATCCCCCATGTCTCGGAAAGCATTGTCGAGCATTGCTGATAGGAAGATGGAAAAGAGCGTGGGCGCCAGTACACAGCCTTGCTTGACCCCATTTGTGACCCTGAACGATTCCGAGACTTCCCCTCCAACATTAACAGTCGCCATCATTCCGGTATGTAGTGCCTCGATCATTGTTGTGAACTTCTCTGGGCAGCCATACTTCTTCAGTAGCTGCCATAGTCCGGTCCTCCCAACTGTATCGAACGCCTTACTGAAGTCGACAAATACCATGTACAGTGGTCGGTCCTGCTCAATGCACTTTTCTTGTAGTTGTCGGAGACAAAATATCATATCCACGGTGCTCCGGTTACCTCTGAAGCCACATTGTGTCTCCGGAACTACCTCTGGTGTTAGGTGGGTAGATAGTCTGTTGAGGAGGATCCTGGCGAAGATCTTGCCTGCTATGGAAAGAAGAGAGATTCCTCTATAGTTCCCACAGTCTGTTCGATCACCTTTCTTGTAGATGGTTATAATGCTTGCATCCTTCCATGCTTGTGGTACAGAACCCATCTCCCAGGCATTGGTGATTAGTTGGTGCAGTCTGCTGAACAGATTGTCTCCTCCGTGCTTCCATACTTCTGCAGGAATTCCATCTCCTCCAGGTGCTTTGCCATCTTTCAGGCTGGCGATTGCTCTAGCCATCTCATCCATAGTTGGAATCTCATCAAGGCTTGTCTTGGTAATGCGCTGCGGGATGTTGTCCAGAGCTTCGTGATCTATGTCGCCAGGGACGTTGAGTAGCTTCTGGAAGTGTTCACTCCATCTTGCCACAACTCTCTTGCTGTCAGAGAAGGTTTCCATTCCGTCTGTTGATTTTAGTTGAACAGGTCCCTTCTTTTTGGGTCCCCACACTTCCTTCAGTCCATTGTAGAAGCCCTTCATGTTGTTACTGTCGGCAGCTCTCTGCAGCTCCACTGCTTTCCTTTCCCACCAGTCCGACTTCAGTGCACGGGTGTGTTTTTGTAGCAGTCTGCAGGCATCTTTGTATGCTGCAGTGGTGGATCTAGTGCTCCTGGTTTGCAACACTCTCTGGTGGGCTTGATCTCTTCTGCTCATAAGAGTCTGTAGCTCCTGGTCGTTGGGGTCGAACCAGTCCTGGTGTTTTCTGTCTGGCTTGCCAAGATATGTCTTGGCTGTGTTGTACACAACCTGCTGCAGAGCTGCCCATTCCTCGTCTGGTGTTGAGTTTTCCTTCTCCTCCCAGTGGGCGAGAGCACTGTCCATCTCCTGCTCAAAACTCTCCCTATGGCTGATGGTACTTAGTTTTGCAGTGTTGAGCTTGGTCGGCTTATTTGTCCCTTGCCTGTTGTGCTTTTGTCGTATTCTGAAAGCCACTTTTGATCTCAGCATCTGGTGATCGGTCCAGCAGTTTGCTCCACGCATGGCTCGGGTGCTGTGGATGTCCATCTTATCCCGACACCTCGTGATGATGAAGTCGATCATATGCCAGTGTTTGGAACGAGGATGCATCCAGGTGGTCTTGCGTTCATCCTTCTGCTTGAACATGGTGTTCGTCACTATCAGTTCGAACTCAGAGCACAGAGCCAGTAGAAGTTCGCCATTGGAGTTGCATTTCCCAATCCCATGTTTGCCCATGACCAAGGGCCACTTGTCATTGTCTCTTCCTATCCTCGCATTGAAATCTCCTATCAGCAGTAGCTTATCGGTATGAGGGATGCCCCTGAGCACACTTGTGAGCTGGTTGTAGAAGGCCTCTTTGTTTTCGTCTGGGTTTGTCATTGTCGGAGCATACACGTTGATAATTGTAGCAAAGTTGTCCTTGCTCAGAGGTAGTCTCATCGTCATGATTCTGTCACTTACTGGCCGTGGCATTTCTGTCAGCTTTGTGATGATATCCTTTTTGATAGCAAAGCCCACTCCGGCCTCCCTTCTTTCTCCTTCGGGTTTGCCACTCCAGAAGAAAGAGTATTCCAAGTCGTCGAGACTACCAGACTCTGAGAACCTTGTTTCACATAGGGCGGCGATGTCGATGTTGTATTTGGCAAGTTCCATTGCTACTAGTGCCGTACGTCTTTCTGGTCGGTTAGCTCCTTCTCGGTCGAGGAGAGTCCTGACGTTCCATTGTCCAATTGTCAGTAGTTGTCTTCTTTGTCTTCTTCTTCCTAGCTGATTTTCCACTGTCGACGGAAGATGAGGTCGAGCAGCGCGGTCCTTGGTAACCCGGGCGATGGCCGATCCGGTATCATGTTTCGTGCAGTTGTACATTTCATGGAAGCTGCTAGCAAAAACTTTTGAAGTACCGCTGGCTTTTGCAAGTTACTAGCGACACTCTCTCGGGGAACAAATAGAGGTCTCACACCGGCAAGAACATGTCAAGACAGGCGCAAACTATTTGTCCCTGCAGTGGCTGGTCGAGAGATGTTGGGAGTTCCATACACCAACCGCCCTTGATGCTGCCACAGTGACATGGTTTTCTGTTTAGGGTTTGCTCCCTTAGCCTTCGGTTCTGACAAGAACCTATACCACAAGGCAGTGGTTTACAACTCTGCATAGCAGGGGCGTCAAACTCCCTGAGGTATTGCAATACCTGAGGTACTGCAATACCTGCATACCAAGTATATGGTATATGGTACTATATATATATATATATATATATATATATATATATATATATATATATATATATATATATATAATAGTACCTAGAGTCCTATATAGGAACGACAATTCATGTGAGGATTGTAACAATGGACTTACCACTGTGTACACTCATGTACACCAAGCTACCCTGTGAGCTATGGACAGTCTACAAACTCCTGTGACACTGGTGTCACCACCATTCTGTGAAAGGAACAAGGTGAGCCTCCTTAGAAATGGATTCTTATGATGTCTACCCATCAGCAGTTACCTAGGTGTTAAGATGTCCTGCATTCATTTGTGGATTTTGTAATTAGTGTAGACTGCCTGCTCCCACCTTCTTGTTGCCCCAGCTGCTAACTGTCATTACCCTCTCATTACCCTCCCATTACTGCCCACAGGCAGCCTCTGACAGCAGGAGAGGGCCACTGCACATCCACCCCTCTCAAGCCACCAGCCAGTGCTGGGTTACAAAGAAGAAACTGGAGAAGTCAATATTGGTTTAGATATATTACCCTCCTTCTACCCCATTACCAGCCCCAACCACATGGTGTCACTGTTTACATTAAGGGGCATCATAGCCACTTAGCAGTTTACACTGGAGGGTATTATCTGACCAAACAATAATTCCCAGAGTGGCTACTTAAAATAAACACCCACAAGGAGCTGAAGACAACAAGACAAGACTGCCTGGCCTGCCTTCCATACCTACTTCAGAAGTTCATAGTTGTGGAGGAGCTTGCTGAATCATGGGCTACTAGAATGTCTTCATGGCTGGCTCCACCTGGAGGAAGTCGCTACTATAAGACTGTCTCCATGGCTGGCTCCACCTGGAGGAAGTCACTACTATAAGACTGTCTCCATGGCTGGCTCCACCTGGAGGAAGTCACTACTATAAGACTGTCTCCATGGCTGGCTCCACCTGGAGGAAGTCACTACTATAAGACTGTCTCCATGGTTGGCTCCACCTGGAGGAAGTCACTACTATAAGACTGTCTCCATGGCTGGCTCCACCTGGAGGAAGTCACTACTATAAGACTGTCTCCATGGCTGGCTCCACCTGGAGGAAGTCACTACTATAAGACTGTCTCCATGGCTGGCTCCACTCAGAGGAAGTCACTACTATAAGACTGTCTCCATGGCTGGCTCCACCTGGAGGAAGTCACTACTATAAGACTGTCTCCATGGCTGGCTCCACCTGGAGGAAGTCACTACTATAAGACTGTCTCCATGGCTGGCTCCACCTGGAGGAAGTCACTACTATAAGACTGTCTCCATGGTTGGCTCCACCTGGAGGAAGTCACTACTATAAGACTGTCTCCATGGCTGGCTCCACCTGGAGGAAGTCACTACTATAAGACTGTCTCCATGGCTGGCTCCACCTGGAGGAAGTCACTACTATAAGACTGTCTCCATGGCTGGCTCCACTCAGAGGAAGTCACTACTATAAGACTGTCTCCATGGCTGGCTCCACCTGGAGGAAGTCACTACTATAAGACTGTCTCCATGGCTGGCTCCACCTGGAGGAAGTCACTACTATAAGACTGTCTCCATGGCTGGCTCCACCTGGAGGAAGTCACTACTATAAGACTGTCTCCATGGCTGGCTCCACCTGGAGGAAGTCACTACTATAAGACTGTCTCCATGGTTGGCTCCACCTGGAGGAAGTCACTACTATAAGACTGTCTCCATGGCTGGCTCCACCTGGAGGAAGTCACTACTATAAGACTGTCTCCATGGCTGGCTCCACCTGGAGGAAGTCACTACTATAAGACTGTCTCCATGGTTGGCTCCACTTGGAGGAAGTCACTACTATAAGACTGTCTCCATGGCTGGCTCCACCTGGAGGAAGTCACTACTATAAGACTGTCTCCATGGCTGGCTCCACCTGGAGGAAGTCACTACTATAAGACTGTCTCCATGGCTGGCTCCACCTGGAGGAAGTCACTACTATAAGACTGTCTCCATGGCTGGCTCCACCTGGAGGAAGTCACTACTATAAGACTGTCTCCATGGCTGGCTCCACCTGGAGGAAGTCACTACTATAAGACTGTCTCCTTGATATATCTGCTCAAACTTGAGATGAGAGCCAACAGTAGGCAGGAGAAATCAGTTAACCAGCTC
>OZ024854.1:41007574-41165074 GCA_964017155.1 Oasisia sp. SBJ-2009
AGAGTGCAGTGACTCAGGGGTAGAGCGCAGTGACTCAGGGGCAGAGCGCAGTGACACAGGGGTAGAAACGCAGTGACACAGGGGTAGAGCGCAGTGACTCAGGGGTAGAGCGCAGTGATTCAGGGGTAGAGCGCAGTGATTCAGGGGTAGAGTGCAGTGACTCAGGGGTAGAGCGCAGTGACTCAGGAGTAGAGCGCAGTGACCCAGGGGTAGAAACGCAGTGACACAGGGGTAGAGCGCAGTGACTCAGGGGTAGAGCGCAGTGACCCAGGGGTAGAAACGCAGTGACACAGGGGTAGAGCGCAGTGACACAGGGGTAGAGCGCAGTGACCCAGGGGTAGAAACGCAGTGACACAGGGGTAGAGCGCAGTGACTCAGGGGTAGAGCGCAGTGACTCAGGGGTAGAGTGCAGTGACCCAGGGGTAGAGCGCAGTGACTCAGGGGTAGAGTGCAGTGACCCAGGGGTACAGCGCAGTGACTCAGGGGTAGAGTGCAGTGACCCAGGGGTAGAGCGCAGTGACCCAGGGGTAGAGCGCAGTGACTCAGGGGTAGAGTGCAGTGACCCAGGGGTAGAGTGCAGTGACCCAGGGGTAGAGCGCAGTGACTTAGGGGTAGAGTGCAGTGACCCAGGGGTAGAGTGCAGTGACCCAGGGGTAGAGTGCAGTGACCCAGGGGTAGAGCGTCAGAGTCTCGACTATGAGAACTCGGGTTCAAATTCAATTGATGGAAGCAATCTTTGTCGCATCACAACCGACAGCATGATTATGTATATATATACATATACATATATATATATATATATGTATATATATATATACTGTATATATATATATATATATATATATATATATATATATATATATATATATATATATATATATATATATATATATATATAATACACAGTGTAACAGAAATGGATAAAGAGAAATAGAAGGAAGAGGCTACAGCAAGTGGAGCCAGGCAATCTGATAAAGAGCTAAAGACTACACCATCTGTGTCCTGTACATGGGACCTGAGTTGCCCCTCCACTGGCAGACCAACTACAGGATGTGTCAGGATACATTGGCTATGTGCCTTCTTCTGATAGTACAAACATTCTCGCTGACAAACAAGTGCATTTGCAGGCTGTTTCAATTACTAACACCCACTCCCCCACATCCTCAGGTGTGTCTGTGCCACATAAGTTCACCAAGTGCCTGACCAGCCTAAAGTTTTTGTACTGCGTTCATTTACCATGGTCGTGTCATCTTCAAGTGTTCACGTGCTACCAACTGAGTGCACATAAACAACCAACTCTGTCTGGCAGTGACTGCATGCATGCATGTTGGCTGGCAGTGACTGCATGCATGTATGTTGGCTGACAGCAACTGCATGCATGCATGTTGTTTGGCAGTGACTGCATGCATGCATGTTGGCTGACAGTGACTGCATGCATGCAGGTTGGCTGGTTGTGAATGCATGCAAATTATGTAAAAAAAATAAGTAAGCTACTTTGAAACCAGTCGTTTGTATACACAGTTTATGGTAGTGGGTGAGAGAGTGGCATTACATACTACAACAATATACCATTACACACACAGGTAATGAAATTCTCCTAGAAACTCATATGGCCTGATTGATTAAATGTAATTTTGGCTCTAACAAAAAGTCTGTGTTAATGTAAATACTCCCAGACCTGCTGCATAAGTGGTATCATTTAATTACTGCTTCATCCACACGGCATGTCCTTAATGCAGACCATACAAAGGTAATACAGCAATTTGCATTTGATTAACATAGCAATGGCATAATTAGATTCAAATGCTGTCAACATGTGTTTTAGCATCCGAATAAAGCATCCGATGTCCTTTATAAGGGTACTTGTTGGCACTTCAAATTGTTTATTACTTTAATCATTATTCAAGTCCACTGGCAGTAAATTAATAAAAAAACACATGAATGTAGCTGAACTTCCTAAAATTGAATAAGCAAAGAGCAGATGAGTTATATAGTCATATAACGGCATATGCCATTAGAAACCGTTTGTGCCTTTTGTGGATGCCTACATTTTCTCCTACACAAACTACTCCATAATCTCTGCAAAACTGCAAATTACATTAAAATGCCGCAAAACAGAAACAACAATAAATGCTGCATAAAATCACATAACACGTCCACGCCAGTTGACAGCATACAACATAACACATCCACACCAGTTGACAGCATACAACATAACACATCCACACCAATTGACAGCATACAACATAACACGTCCACGCCAGTTGACAGCATACAACATAACACATCCATGCCAGTTGACAGCATACAACATAACACATCCACACCAATTGACAGCATACAACATAACACGTCCACGCCAGTTGACAGCATACAACATAACACATCCACACCAATTGACAGCACACAACATAACACGTCCACACCAATTGACAGCATACAACATAACACATCCATGCCAGTTGACAGCATACAACATAACACATCCACACCAATTGACAGCACACAACATAACACATCCATGCCAGTTGACAGCATACAACATAACACATCCACACCAATTGACAGCATACAACATAACACATCCATGCCAGTTGACAGCACACAACATAACACATCCACACCAATTGACAGCATACAACATAACACATCCATGCCAGTTGACAGCATACAACATAACACATCCACACCAGTTGACAGCATACAACATAACACATCCACACCAATTGACAGCATACAACATAACACGTCCACGCCAGTTGACAGCATACAACATAACACATCCATGCCAGTTGACAGCATACAACATAACACATCCACACCAATTGACAGCATACAACATAACACGTCCACGCCAGTTGACAGCATACAACATAACACATCCACACCAATTGACAGCACACAACATAACACGTCCACACCAATTGACAGCATACAACATAACACATCCATGCCAGTTGACAGCATACAACATAACACATCCACACCAATTGACAGCACACAACATAACACATCCATGCCAGTTGACAGCATACAACATAACACATCCACACCAATTGACAGCATACAACATAACACATCCATGCCAGTTGACAGCACACAACATAACACATCCACACCAATTGACAGCATACAACATAACACATCCATGCCAGTTGACAGCATACAACATAACACATCCACACCAATTGACAGCATACAACATAACACATCCATGCCAGTTGACAGCATACAACATAACACATCCACACCAATTGACAGCACACAACATAACACATCCATGCCAGTTGACAGCATACAACATAACACATCCACACCAATTGACAGCACACAACATAACACATCCATGCCAGTTGACAGCATACAACATAACACATCCATGCCAGTTGACAACACACAACATAACACATCCACACCAATTGACAGCACACAACATAACACATCCATGCCAGTTGACAGCACACAACATAACACATCCACACCAATTGACAGCACCCAACATAACACAACCACGCCAGTTGACAGCACACAACATAACACATCCATGCCAGTTGACAGCACACAACATAACACATCCACACCAATTGACAGCACACAACATAACACAACCACGCCAGTTGACAGCACACAACATAACACGTCCACACCAGTTGACAGCACCCAACATAACACATCCACACCAGTTGACAACACACAACATAACATGTCCACACCAGTTGACAACACACAACATAACATGTCCACACCAGTTGACAGACAATTTGGGATGTAAAATAACCAGTGAGGACGACAAGCACCCTGGCAGTGACCATCCTCAGTGACTCCTGCGTTAGTCCAAGATTGGGCTGTTTGGAGTATATAACCTGAGACAGCACACAAGATAACACATCCACACCAGTTGACAACACACAACATAACACATCCACGCCAGTTGACAACACACAACATAACACATCCATGCCAGTTGACAACACACAACCATAGCAGTGTGTTGATATTTCAAATTGACACAATCTATGACTGTTGTACAAGTGTTTGAGTTAATTGCGTTGGACTAAACACTCACTAATTGTATGTGTGTGCCTACAGTGTGTGACACACGTATCACATGTGTTATGTCTGTCCTCCGTGTGTTCCCCTGCCCACACACCCACTCATATTGCAGTCATTATGATGACAGGCCAGTTGTAGTCAGTGTGTTATGAGCTGTCTGTGTTCGCTGTCTGTCTGGCTGTCAGTGAACCTGCCACCTAGTGGTGGTGACTGCAGCTACACACCACTGTGTCCCTGCACACTCAGACAGGCAAGTGTTTCCCACTGTGCAGTGACCTGGATGTGGTGAATACAGAGAAGACTATAGAGTTTGGAGAAACTACAATAGACAAACTGTGCATAATGATGGCCCAATAGATGTGCCAAGACAAGTGTCAATAGATGCATGGTCATTGAAGCCTTGCAGTTGTCAGATTGCAGTAATGGCACATTTGAAATGTAGTACACTGGTGATGTGTATCTGTCAGTCATGTGACACTGTCTTCCCCTGGGAACTCACATAATCATATCAGCCAGATCCTGCAGCACAAAAACTGAATATTGACCCTTCCCCTCTCACAGTCTGAGGTAATTATTGACTCTTCTCCTCCCAGTCTGGAAGAATATTAACCCTTCTCCATCCTAAGTCAAGAATAAATGACGTCACAAGAAACTTCTACAAAGACACTCCAACATTAATGAAACTACAGAATTACACACTATAGTCACTAGTGTCTACTCAATTTTTAGCCCAAATGTTTCTGAAGTAACGTGGCAATCTCTAAAATCACTTGACTTTGTAATGTTCATGTTTGTTTTAATTGTTTTTACTAAAACAAAGCCCTTCTCTACCAATTGAGTTGTAAAAAAGTTAGGCAGATCAGTAGGTGGCCCAATGTGGCAGTTGTTGACTAAGTCTGGTTCTACCCGGCTACTCCAGACAGACATCTGTAGGTTGCAAGTAATACTTGTCTACCAATATGACAATTCTTAGAGGTATAAAATTCATGACTGTATGATGATGTCACATGACTCATGTACTGTGGGAACCAAATGGTAATTATTTGGATCTATAGCTTCTAAACTAAAAATTACAAATAACCACCAGAACAACAATTAAGAATATCCTGCTTGTAGATTAACGTGGTATTATAAAAAAGGTATGGTATAAAATGAATCTGTATGCACAAGCCCATTTTTATAGAAATCTTGACACCATGAGTTTCTATTCATCCCAGTTAGTCAGTAGTTAGTATTACTTATGACATTCAAAACCGCACATGTTGCAACCATTTGTTAGCACATGTCATGATAATCAATGCTGTTATAAATGTACTTTATTACTATAGTTCCCTATCAATACACATCTGTTCATTTCCTGTTGTCAACTGGGACTTTGCTCACTGGCTGAGAGCCTGGTCAACCCTTTGGTTCTTATGCCCTTCTGAGCTTGGTTTCCAAGGATTGAGGTCCAGCAGAAGTTACCTTATTATGTACCCTACACCAACAATCTGCCCTTTGTTACCATTTTAGCCTTGTCTATAATTCTTCAGTAATTTGTAACAGCAACCCTAGTACACATGGTAGAACCCCCATGGCTGTGTGATAAGGTTGTAAGGCAGCCTATTACGAAGACATAAACCCCCAGCAGGTCACCTACTAACTTCTAGCAAGGGCTGCAGTGACTGACATGAAGACCACATCGCTGGACTGATATGGACAAAGGCTAACTTCTCAGAACTGAAGCCAAGTAATCTAGATAATACAGAACTGTAAGAGAGGAGGAGCCCAGAGTAGCAGACAGTAAGAGAGGAGGAACCCAGAGTAGCAGACAGTAAGAGAGGAGGAGCCCAGAGTAGCAGACAGTAAGAGAGGAGGAGCCCAGAGTAGCAGACAGTAAGAGAGGAGGAACCCAGAGTAACAGACAGTAAGAGAGGAGGAGCCCAGAGTAGCAGACAGTAAGAGAGGAGGAGCCCAGAGTAGCAGACAGTAAGAGAGGAGGAGCACAGAATAGCAGACAGTAAGAGAGGAGGAGCCCAGAGTAACAGACAGTAAGAGAGGAGGAGCCCAGAGTAGCAGACAGTAAGAGAGGAGGAACCCAGAGTAACAGACAGTAAGAGAGGAGGAGCACAGAATAGCAGACAGTAAGATAGGAGGAGCCCAGAGTAACAGACAGTAAGAGAGGAGGAGCCCAGAGTAGCAGACAGTAAGAGAGGAGGAGCCCAGAGTAGCAGACAGTAAGAGAGGAGGAGCCCAGAGTAGCAGACAGTAAGAGAGGAGGAGCACAGAATAGCAGACAGTAAGAGAGGAGGAGCCCAGAGTAGCAGACAGTAAGAGAGGAGGAACCCAGAGTAGCAGACAGTAAGAGAGGAGGAACCCAGAGTAGCAGACAGTAAGAGAGGAGGAACCCAGAGTAGCAGACAGTAAGAGAGGAGGAGCCCACTGTAGCAGACAGTAAGAGAGGAGGAGCACAGAATAGCAGAGAGTAAGAGAGGAGGAGCCCAGAGTAGCAGACAGTAAGAGAGGAGGAGCACATCATAGCAGACAGTAAGAGAGGAGGAGCCCAGAGTAGCAGACAGTAAGAGAGGAGGAGCCCACAGTAGCAGACAGTAAGAGAGGAGGAGCACAGAATAGCAGACAGTAAGAGAGGAGGAGCCCAGAGTAGCAGACAGTAAGAGAGGAGGAGCCAAGAGTAGCAGACAGTAAGAGAGGAGGAGCCCACAGTAGCAGACAGTAAGAGAGGAGGAGCACAGAATAGCACACAGTAAGAGAGGAGGAGCCCATAGTAGCAGACAGTAAGAGAGGAGGAGCCAAGAGTAGCAGACAGTAAGAGAGGAGGAGCCCACAGTAGCAGACAGTAAGAGAGGAGGAGCACAGAATAGCACACAGTAAGAGAGGAGGAGCCCAGAGTAGCAGACAGTAAGAGAGGAGGAGCCAAGAGTAGCAGACAGTAAGAGAGGAGGAGCCCACAGTAGCAGACAGTAAGAGAGGAGGAGCCAAGAGTAGCAGACAGTAAGAGAGGAGGAGCCCAGAGTAGCAGACAGTAAGAGAGGAGGAGCCCACAGTAGCAGACAGTAAGAGAGGAGGAGCCCACAGTAGCAGACAGTAAGAGAGGAGGAGCCCAGAGTAGCAGACAGTAAGAGAGGAGGAGCACAGAATAGCAGACAGTAAGAGAGGAGGAGCCCAGAGTAGCAGACAGTAAGAGAGGAGGAGCCCAGAGTAGCAGACAGTAAGAGAGGAGGAGCCCACAGTAGCAGACAGTAAGAGAAGAAGAGCACAGAATAGCAGACAGTAAGAGAGGAGGAGCCCAGAGTAGCAGACAGTAAGAGAGGAGGAGCCCAGAGTAGCAGACAGTAAGAGAGGAGGAGCCAAGAGTAGCAGACAGTAAGAGAGGAGGAGCCCAGAGTAGCAGACAGTAAGAGAGGAGCCAAGAGTAGCAGACAGTAAGATAGGTGCCAAGAGTAGCAGACAGTAAGAGAACAGGAGCCCAGAGTAGCAGACAGTAAGAGTACAGGAGCCCAGAGTAGCAGACAGTAAGAGAGGAGGAGCCAAGAGTAGCAGACAGTAAGAGAGGAGGAGCCCAGAGTAGCAGACAGTAAGAGAGGAGCCCAGAGTAGCAGACAGTAAGAGAGGAGAAACCCAGAGTAGCAGACTGTAAGAGAGGAGCCCAGAGTAGCAGACAGTAAGAGAGGAGCCCAGAGTAGCAGACAGTAAGAGAGGAGGAGCCCAGAGTAGCAGACAGTAAGAGAGGAGCCCAGAGTAGCACACAGTAAGAGAGGAGGAGCCCAGAGTAGCAGACAGTAAGAGAGGAGGAGCCAAGAGTAGCAGACAGTAAGAGAGGAGGAGCCCAGAGTAGCAGACAGTAAGAGAGGAGCCAAGAGTAGCAGACAGTAAGAGAGGAGCCAAGAGTAGCAGACAGTAAGAGAACCGGAGCCCAGAGTAGCAGACAGTAAGAGAACAGGAGCCCAGAGTAGCAGACAGTAAGAGAGGAGGAGCCAATAGTAGCAGACAGTAAGAGAGGAGGAGCCCAGAGTAGCAGACAGTAAGAGAGGAGGAGCTCAGAGTAGCAGACAGTAAGAGAGGAGGAGCCCAGAGTAGCAGACAGTAAGAGAGGAGGAGCCCAGAGTAGCAGACAGTAAGAGAGGAGGAGCCCAGAGTAGCAGACAGTAAGAGAGGAGCGCAGAGTAGCAGACAGTAAGAGAGGAGCCCAGAGTAGCAGACAGTAAGAGAGGAGGAGCCCAGAGTAGCAGACAGTAAGAGAGGAGCCCAGAGTAGCAGACAGTAAGAGAGGAGGAGCCCAGAGTAGCAGACAGTAAGAGAGGAGCGCAGAGTAGCAGACAGTAAGAGAGGAGCCCAGAGTAGCAGACAGTAAGAGAGGAGGAGCCCAGAGTAGCAGACAGTAAGAGAGGAGGAGCCCAGAGTAGCAGACAGTAAGAGAGGAGGAGCCCAGAGTAGCAGACAGTAAGAGAGGAGGAGCCCAGAGTAGCAGACAGTAAGAGAGCAGGAGCCCAGAGTAGCAGACAGCAAAAGAGCAGGAACCCAAAGTAGGAGACAATAAGAGAGGAGGAGCCCAGAGTAGCAGACAGTAAGAGAGCAGGAGCCCAGAGTAGCAGACAGCAAAAGAGCAGGAACCCAAAGTAGCAGACAGTAAGAGAGGAGGAGCCCAGAGTAGCAGACAGTAAGAGAGGAGCGCAGAGTGGCAGACAGTAAGAGAGGAGGAGCCCAGAGTAGCAGACAGTAAGAGAGGAGGAGCCCAGAGTAGCAGACAGTAAGAGAGGAGCCCAGAGTAGCAGACAGTAAGAGAGGAGCCCAGAGTAGCAGACAGTAAGAGAGGAGGACCCAGAGTAGCAGACAGTAATAGAGGAGCCCAGAGTAGCAGACAGTAAGAGAGGAGGAGCCCAGAGTAGCAGACAGTAAGAGAGGAGCCCAGAGTAGCAGACAGTAAGAGAGGAGCCCAGAGTAGCAGACAGTAAGAGAGGAGGAGCCCAGAGTAGCAGACAGTAAGAGAGGAGGAGCCCAGAGTAGCAGACAGTAAGAGAGGAGCCCAGAGTAGCAGACAGTAAGAGAGGAGGAGCCCAGAGTAGCAGACAGTAAGAGAGGAGGAGCCATGAGTAGCAGACAGTAAGAGAGGAGCCCAGAGTAGCAGACAGTAAGAGAGGAGCCCAGAGTAGCAGACAGTAAGAGAGGAGGAGCCCAGAGTAGCAGACAGTAAGAGAGGAGGAGCCCAGAGTAGCAGACAGTAAGAGAGGAGGAGCCCAGAGTAGCAGACAGTAAGAGAGGAGGAGCCCAGAGTAGCAGACAGTAAGAGAGGAGGAGCCAAGAGTAGCAGACAGTAAGAGAGGAGCCCAGAGTAGCAGACAGTAAGAGAGGAGCCCAGAGTAGCAGACAGTAAGAGAGGAGGAGCCCAGAGTAGCAGACAGTAAGAGAGGAGCCCACAGTAGCAGACAGTAAGAGAGGAGCCCAGAGTAGCAGACAGTAAGAGAGGAGCCCACAGTAGCAGACAGTAAGAGAGGAGCCCAGAGTAGCAGCCAGTGAGTAATAGAGCACTCAAGTAGCATCCATCAGAGGCAGTGTTGAGAAAGGGCAGCAGCTGCTGGGGGCAGGGGGGTTACGTCTAAGACAGTTCTATATCCTCATAGTTTGATTGAGTCCTACACATACAGCACTTGTGTCCCATCAGTCTACCCCCATTTTCTTTTTATAACATAGTTTCTCTACATACTTTCAAGACATCTCTTTGTCTCCAGCACAACCAACCATGTCATCTCTCAAGTGCCTTTGTGTAATGAGTCTGTAGTTTGTAATTATACTGATCTAGATAAGTTTTTCTGTAAAAATGCAGTAACACCAACACACGAAAACACATGGGGACTCATGCACTACAGTAGCACAAACACATGGGGACTCATGCACTACAGTAGCATAAACACATGGAGACTCATGCACTACAGTAGCACAAACACATTAAACATTATTACAAAGTCTTACAGTGTATCATATTATGTACACACAAATATTAATAATGTTCACAGAGTTGCCTTTGTGTTGCGTGATGAGAAATGTCTACACACAGCATTTTACCCCAATGGTTATTTTTAGTACAGAACATTATTGTAATTGAACCCAAGCTATAGGGTTTAATAGTATTTCTGCCCAGAGGTGAACATACTCTTGGAGCGAGCACATGGCATTCATAAATAGAACCATCAACAGATCTTATATCATCTCAAATGAGGATGTTTTTATGAGTGTGGTGAATGATACAGTCCAACAATGCTAGTGATCATGGACAGTGTGGGAGGCTGTTGCTGGGGCTGCCCTAACAGCAGTTGTAGGATTCTAACATGACTGAAAACATGGGTCTAGTTATATTAACATTACTTATGTTACATACTGATCAATTGACAACTGATGCTTAACAAGCTAGCGAGACCATCAATATAATGGGACACAACACACACATACTTAACACACACAGACACACAGACACACAGACACACAGACACACAGACACACAGACACACAGACACACACACACACACACACACACACACACACACACACGCACACGCACACGCACACGCACACGCACACGCACACGCACACACACACACGCAGACATGCAGACACAGAGACATATGCACACATAGACATATACACACATACATAGTTACATACACACACATGCCGACACACATATACACACAAATACATACACATACACATAGAAACACACAGACACACATACATATACACCACACAGACACACAGACACACACACACAGACACAAATGAAACAGAAATAGAAGTTTTCACTCTAAACCACATTCCATTTCGAGCATAAATGATACATAAACAGCTGTCAGGATGGGCAGACGTGTTTTTAAGGGAAGACAAGTTGCAGCAGCAGTGGCCCAGCCTACACACCTATACATATGCCACCCTCTATCAGTGGCCCAGCCTACACACCTATACATATGCCACCCTCTATCAGTGGCCCAGCCTACACACCTATACATATGCCACCTTCTATCAGTGGCCCAGCCTACACACCTATACATATGCCACCTTCTATCAGTGGCCCAGCCTACACACCTATACATATGCCACCCTCTATCAGTGGCCCAGCCTACCCACCTATACATATGCCACCCTCTATCAGTGGCCCAGCCTAAACACCTATACATATGCCACCCTCTATCAGTGGCCCAGCCTACACACCTATACATATGCCACCCTCTATCAGTGGCCCAGCCTACACACCTATACATATGCCACCTTCTATCAGTGGCCCAGCCTACACACCTATACATATGCCACCCTCTATCTGTGGCCCAGCCTACACACCTACACATATGCCACCCTCTAGCTGTGGCCCAGCCTACACACCTATACATATGCCACCCTCTATCAGTGGCCCAGCCTACACACCTACACATATGCCACCCTCTATCTGTGGCCCAGCCTACACACCTACACATATGCCACCCTCTATCTGTGGCCCAGCCTACACACCTATACATATGCCACCCTCTATCAGTGACCCAGCTTACACACCTATACATATGCCACCCTCTATCAGTGGCCCAGCCTACACACCTATACATATGCCACCCTCTATCAGTGGCCCAGCCTACACACCTATACATATGCCACCTTCTATCAGTGGCCTAGCCTACCCACCTATACATATGCCACCCTCTATCAGTGGCCCAGCCTAAACACCTATACATATGCCACCCTCTATCAGTGGCCCAGCCTACACACCTATACATATGCCACCCTCTATCAGTGGCCCAGCCTACACACCTATACATATGCCACCTTCTATCAGTGGCCCAGCCTACACACCTATACATATGCCACCCTCTATCTGTGGCCCAGCCTACACACCTACACATATGCCACCCTCTAGCTGTGGCCCAGCCTACACACCTATACATATGCCACCCTCTATCAGTGGCCCAGCCTACACACCTACACATATGCCACCCTCTATCTGTGGCCCAGCCTACACACCTACACATATGCCACCCTCTATCTGTGGCCCAGCCTACACACCTATACATATGCCACCCTCTATCAGTGACCCAGCCTACACACCTATACACATGCCACCCTCTATCAGTGACCCAGCCTACACACCTATACATATGCCACCCTCTATCTGTGGCCCAGCCTACACACCTACACATATGCCACCCTCTACAGTGAGGCCCACACACCTAGAGCAGCCAGCACTTGCCCGGGTCCTCTCAGCGCCATGTGACAGGTTAATGTGCTGAACGCATGCAACTTATCTGAGCATAAAGGGCATCCCCTTCTCCTGTATCAAACACGCAACAGAACAACTGCCATAAGTTACACATTTTATTATAACTTGAGGACCACTACAGCCATTTAGCTATTCAGTGCATTTCTGATTTGATGTCAATAAGCAATCTACCCAGTACATATGTGAAACTTACCTTACTGCATGTAACCAACTGAATTATTAATAACTCATTTAAATTAATGTAGCAACAGGGACAGAGAAGAATTGTATGTTTATTTCAGGTGGTAAGACATCACTGTCTTGGGGATGCATTGAACCAAGACACTGTCATCACTAAGTTAAAGTAATTATGACATGCTTCCAACCATAATTATTTGCAAATGTTTGTAAAAGTTGTTCAGAACAAAATAGTTTCAACTTTCAATGACACCATGAGAATCTCATCTCTTGTCTTCTGAACTGACCATTTTTACCTGGCACTGAAGTGCCCCCCCCACACACACACACCCACATCTTGTACTACCATACCGCATATGAAACCACACGCACACGCGCACACACGCGCACGCGTACACACGCGCACGCGTACACACGCGCACGCGCGCACACGCGCACGCACGCGCACACACGCGCACGCGCACGCACGCGCACACACGCGCACGCGCACACACGCGCACGCGCACGCGCACGCGCACGCGCACGCGCACACACACACACACACACACACACATCTTGTACTACCATATCACATATGAAACCCTTCAACAAACTACAGCGATACATGTGTGATGGGGTGCGGGGCGGTCCCTGGCAGCACCCTGCTTTGGAGGAAGCTGCTGTCAACAGCTGCACTGCCATTTTACCCCTTGTAGGGGTGAGGGTGATTAATGTAGGAAGTGTGCTGCTGTCAAACCCTGCACCCTGCTAAATATGGGTGACAGGCAGTTTGCCACTTCTTGGGAGACCAGCCACACATGGGTGGACATGTGCTGCTGCCTGTGCTTAGTGACCTCAGTCCAAACATGGGTGGACATGTGCATACAGGCTGTGCTTAGTGACCTCATTGAGGACAGTGTCAGCTGAACTCTGACTGCATGCAACCAGACTGTGTCCCAAATGGACAATCTCCACTACAGCAAGGCTGGCATGTGTCTCCTTCACCATAGACAATCTCCAGCTACAACAAGGCTGGCATGTGTCTCCTTCACCATAGACAATCTCCAGCTACAGCAAGGCTGGCATGTGTCTCCTTCACCATAGACAATCTCCAGCTACAACAAGGCTGGCATGTGTCTCCTTCACCATAGACAATCTCCAGCTACAACAAGGCTGGCATGTGTCTCCTTCACCATAGACAATCTCCAGCTACAACAAGGCTGGCATGTGTCTCCTTCACCATAGACAATCTCCAGCTACAGCAAGGCTGGCATGTGTCTCCTTCACCATAGACAATCTCCAGCTACAACAAGGCTGGCATGTGTCTCCTTCACCATAGACAATCTCCAGCTACAACAAGGCTGGCATGTGTCTCCTTCACCATAGACAATCTCCAGCTACAGCAAGGCTGGCATGTGTCTCCTTCACCATAGACAATCTCCAGCTACAACAAGGCTGGCATGTGTCTCCTTCACCATAGACAATCTCCAGCTACAGCAAGGCTGGCATGTGTCTCCTTCACCATAGACAATCTCCAGCTACAACAAGGCTGGCATGTGTCTCGTTCACAATAGACAATCTCCACTACAGCAAGGCTGGCATGTGTCTCCTTCACCATAGACAATCTCCAGCTACAGCAAGGCTGGCATGTGTCTCGTTCACAATAGACAATCTCCAGCTACAGCAAGGCTGGCATGTGTCTCGTTCACAATAGACAATCTCCACTACAGCAAGGCCAGCATGTGTCTCCTTCACCATAGACAATCTCCAGCTACAGCAAGACTGGCATGTGTCTCCTTCACCATAGACAATCTCCAGCTACAGCAAGGCTGGCATGTGTCTCGTTCACAATAGACAATCTCCAGCTACAGCAAGGCTGGCATGTGTCTCGTTCACAATAGACAATCTCCACTACAGTAAGGCTGGCATGTGTCTCCTTCGCCATAGACAATCTCCAGCTACAGCAAGGCTAGCATGTGTCTCCTTCACCATAGACAATCTCCAGCTACAGCAAGGCTAGCATGTGTCTCCTTCACCATAGACAATCTCCAGCTACAGCAAGGCTAGCATGTGTCTCCTTCACCATAGACAATCTCCAGCTACAGCAAGGCTAGCATGTGTCTCCTTCACCATAGACAATCTCCAGCTACAACAAGGCTGGCATGTGTCTCCTTCACCATAGACAATCTCCAGCTACAGCAAGGCTGGCATGTGTCTCCTTCACCATAGACAATCTCCAGCTACAGTAAGGCTGGCATGTGTCTCCTTCACCATAGACAATCTCCAGCTACAGCAAGGCTGGCATGTGTCTCCTTCACCATAGACAATCTCCAGCTACAGCAAGGCTGGCATGTGTCTCCTTCACCATAGACAATCTCCAGCTACAACAAGGCTGGCATGTGTCTCCTTCACCATAGACAATCTCCAGCTACAGCAAGGCTGGCATGTGTCTCCTTCACCATAGACAATCTCCAGCTACAGCAAGGCTGGCATGTGTCTCCTTCACCATAGACAATCTCCAGCTACAGCAAGGCTGGCATGTGTCTCCTTCACCATAGACAATCTCCAGCTACAGCAAGGCTGGCATGTGTCTCCTTCACCATAGACAATCTCCAGCTACAGCAAGGCTGGCATGTGTCTCCTTCATCATAGACAATCTCCAGCTACAGCAAGGCTGGCATGTGTCTCCTTCATCATAGACAATCTCCAGCTACAACAAGGCTGGCATGTGTCTCCTTCACCATAGACAATCTCCAGCTACAGCAAGGCTGGCATGTGTCTCCTTCACCATAGACAATCTCCAGCTACAACAAGGCTGGCATGTGTCTCCTTCACCATAGACAATCTCCAGCTACAACAAGGCTGGCATGTGTCTCCTTCACCATAGACAATCTCCAGCTACAACAAGGCTGGCATGTGTCTCCTTCACCATAGACAATCTCCAGCTACAACAAGGCTGGCATGTGTCTCCTTCACCATAGACAATCTCCAGCTACAACAAGGCTGGCATGTGTCTCCTTCACCATAGACAATCTCCACTACAGCAAGGCCAGCATGTGTCTCCTTCACCATAGACAATCTCCAGCTACAGCAAGACTGGCATGTGTCTCCTTCACCATAGACAATCTCCAGCTACAGCAAGGCTGGCATGTGTCTCGTTCACAATAGACAATCTCCAGCTACAGCAAGGCTGGCATGTGTCTCGTTCACAATAGACAATCTCCACTACAGTAAGGCTGGCATGTGTCTCCTTCGCCATAGACAATCTCCAGCTACAGCAAGGCTAGCATGTGTCTCCTTCACCATAGACAATCTCCAGCTACAGCAAGGCTAGCATGTGTCTCCTTCACCATAGACAATCTCCAGCTACAGCAAGGCTAGCATGTGTCTCCTTCACCATAGACAATCTCCAGCTACAGCAAGGCTAGCATGTGTCTCCTTCACCATAGACAATCTCCAGCTACAACAAGGCTGGCATGTGTCTCCTTCACCATAGACAATCTCCAGCTACAGCAAGGCTGGCATGTGTCTCCTTCACCATAGACAATCTCCAGCTACAGTAAGGCTGGCATGTGTCTCCTTCACCATAGACAATCTCCAGCTACAGCAAGGCTGGCATGTGTCTCCTTCACCATAGACAATCTCCAGCTACAGCAAGGCTGGCATGTGTCTCCTTCACCATAGACAATCTCCAGCTACAACAAGGCTGGCATGTGTCTCCTTCACCATAGACAATCTCCAGCTACAGCAAGGCTGGCATGTGTCTCCTTCACCATAGACAATCTCCAGCTACAACAAGGCTGGCATGTGTCTCCTTCACCATAGACAATCTCCAGCTACAGCAAGGCTGGCATGTGTCTCCTTCACCATAGACAATCTCCAGCTACAACAAGGCTGGCATGTGTCTCCTTCACCATAGACAATCTCCAGCTACAACAAGGCTGGCATGTGTCTCCTTCACCATAGACAATCTCCAGCTACAACAAGGCTGGCATGTGTCTCCTTCACCATAGACAATCTCCAGCTACAGCAAGGCTGGCATGTGTCTCCTTCACCATAGACAATCTCCAGCTACAACAAGGCTGGCATGTGTCTCCTTCACCATAGACAATCTCCAGCTACAACAAGGCTGGCATGTGTCTCCTTCACCATAGACAATCTCCAGCTACAGCAAGGATGACAATGGATGATTAGGAGGATGAGGAAGAGTGGTAGGAAGAGGACAGGGAGAGAGGGGAGGAGGAAGAGAGAAGAGGAAAGGTGGTGGTGGCAGAGGAAGACGGGCTGTCCAGTGGGAGTGAGGGTGGGAAAGATGACACAGAGACAGGGTGTGACAGAGAGGGAGCTCAGAAGGAGAGGAACATGGGCCAAATGACCCTCATGTCCTTTCTACTGTATTGCGAGTATGTAATTAGGAATGAAATGTTTTGGTGAATCATAATCTTTGCTTAGTCTCATTACCATAATCACCTAATTGGTATTTTTTCTGGTTATTCATATGAGATGACCAGAAACACAGCCAAATTGGGTGAATGTTGCAACAGGACTCGTCAATTCTCATTAGTGATCTTAGTATAGATGAATTTACCCACTTCCATTCCACTCAGTCAGCCCAGTGATCAGAATACAGTTGATATCAATAAAGTGTATGATATTCCAATGTACATGTCCAGACTATTTCTGTTCTAGGTTTGCCACCTACAGGGGGCAGCATGCAACAGGAGGTGTGTCGTGAAATCTGTTCAAATCCGGTTGGTCTACCTGTGCTACTGAGTTGGTTTTGAATAAAATAGGAATCCTTTAAATGTACTAATTGTGAGACTCTAAAGGAGCCCAGGAAGCTTAAGAAAAGTCTCAATCAAATTTACATTTTGTGTGCATTGTGAGAGTACCTGCGAAACATCTGACAAGTAGGCAAAATTAGAAAAATATATCTTCAACGGTTTGTGAGATCTGATATGTTAACAGGTGGATTGTGGACAGCAGACAGCGCAGGCTCAAGGGAATAATTATGTATTGAGATAAACTTCTTCGACTGCAGATAATTATCATCTTTGCCCATGGCTCCTCACTGTGGGAATAAGCTACAGATTTCCAATTATTTACAGCTTTAACACCCCTACCTAATCATCCATGTGGGTCATTAGAAGTCAACCAACCTTTAAAGGGACAGTTTCTAATTGTGCATGTAATGTGCCCCAGCCCTTGCTAATTCAATGTTTGCCCCAGGCAGGGTTGAAGGTTCTGAGTTCTGACACTCAGGTTTCCTGACATAATTCCAAGGGGAGACATACCCCCTCTACCCCTGGGGACACAACAACCCAGCACCTACAGTGGGCGGTACTAAGGCTGGTGGATGCTGTAAAAGGCTGGCACCAGGGGACTTTGATAAGAATTCCACTGATCCACATATCAAGTTCTAATTGATCACAAACTGGTATGCCATGGCAAGTTGCACTGTATATTCACGCCCAATTATTGAAATACAATAATTGATAACATTAAAAATCTGTGTTTTCAATGTGCTTGATCTGAAGTCAGCACATGCAATACAAGATTGTGTTTAAATGTCGACAGAATCATCATACACTGTTACTTCATAAATATTTCAGATGACGTAATCTTGCCGATAATGTATATTCCAATGTTAGCCTATAGTGACATGCCAGTTATGCAATGCTTGTACAGAAGAACACAAATTGCAGGTTCAATGCAACTGACTATTATCTGTCTTATGTACATTTTGGTAGCACTGGCCCTGTAATGAGTTTGCCAGCCAACTGGCTAGGTCAACATTAACCCACTCCTATGACTACATATCAGGTTGTTGTTTGAAGGTCCTGCCTGCAGTGTCTGCCTGTGGCCTGTGGCCTGTGGTCACACTATGGGTGCACCAAAACACAACACTCACTGCACCCAAAAAACGATTCTGCCCAAACCCACAACTGCCCGGGCCTCAACTAGTTATTGAAGGGGTCCGTCTAATCACCAATTCCAGGATTTGTTTTGCTAACAAATCTTATCTTGATAATGAGATTGTTTTAATATTTATGTTTATTTAGAAAAGTAGCTGAAAATTGTACATGAAATTATAAGTGTTACAAAAACAAAAAATAATGATTAACCTAGGAATGTGATTACTGATCTGTGTTAACTAAACCAACACAAACGTATTTATACCGGCAAGTCTGTAACACAGTTTGACCACTTACTATATCTTGATTGGTTTGTGATGATAATCCAAGTGGCTAAGTAAGTCTTGCAGTAAAACAGTACAATCAATGTGGCTGTTCTGTTAGCGGTAAGCGGTGAGTCATCTTAGCAGTGTACAGAGAGGTCTGTTAGCAGTGTACAGAGAGGTATGTTAGCAGTGTACAGAGAGGTATGTTAGCAGTGTACAGAGAGGTCTGTTAGCAGTGTACAGAGAGGTATGTTAGCAGTGTACAGAGAGGTCTGTTAGCAGTGTACAGAGAGGTATGTTAGCAGTGTACAGAGAGGTCTGTTAGCAGTGTACATAGAGGTATGTTACCAGTGTACAGAGAGGTCTGTTAGCAGTGTACAGAGAGGTCTGTTAGCAGTGTACAGAGAGGTATGTTAGCAGTGTACAGAGAGGTATGTTAGCAGTGTACAGAGAGGTCTGTTAGCAGTGTACAGAGAAGTATGTTAGCAGTGTACAGAGAGGTCTGTTAGCAGTGTACAGAGAGGTCTGTTAGCAGTGTACAGAGAGGTCTGTTAGCAGTGTACAGAGAGGTCTGTTACCAGTGTACAGAGAGGTATGTTACCAGTGTACAGAGAGGTGTGTTACCAGTGTACAGAGAGGTGTGTTACCAGTGTACAGAGAGGTCTGTTAGCAGTGTACAGAGATGTCTGTTAGCAGTGTACAGAGAGGTATGTTAGCAGTGTACAGAGAGGTATGTTAGCAGTGTACAGAGAGGTATGTTAGCAGTGTACAGAGAGGTCTGTTAGCAGTGTACAGAGAGGTATGTTAGCAGTGTACAGAGAGGTCTGTTAGCAGTGTACAGAGAGGTCTGTTAGCAGTGTACAGAGAGGTATGTTAGCAGTGTACAGAGAGGTATGTTACCAGTGTACAGAGAGGTATGTTAGCAGTGTACAGAGAGGTCTGTCAGCAGTATACAGAGAGGTATGTTAGCAGTGAACAGAGGTCTGTTACCAGTGTACAGAGAGGTCTGTTACCAGTGTACAGAGAGGTCTGTTACCAGTGTACAGAGAGGTATGTTAGCAGTGAACAGAGAGGTATGTTAACAGAGTACAGAGAGGTATGTTACCAATGTACAGAGAGGTATGTTACCAGTGTACAGAGAGGTATGTTACCAGTCTACAGAGAGGTCTGTTAGCAGTGAACAGAGAGGTATGTTACCAGTGTACATAGAGGTCTGTTACCAGTGTACAGAGAGGTATGTTACCAGTGTACAGAGAGGTCTGTTAGCAGTGTACAGAGAGGTCTGTTAGCAGTGTACAGAGAGGTATGTTAGCAGTGTACAGAGAGGTCTGTTAGCAGTGTACAGAGAGGTCTGTTAGCAGTGTACAGAGAGGTATGTTAGCAGTGTACAGAGAGGTATGTTACCAGTGTACAGAGAGGTATGTTAGCAGTGTACAGAGAGGTCTGTTAGCAGTGTACAGAGAGGTGTTAGCAGTGTACAGAGAGGTATGTTACCAGTGTACAGAGAGGTCTGTTAGCAGTGTACAGAGAGGTCTGTTAGCAGTGTACAGAGAGGTATGTTAGCAGTGAACAGAGAGGTCTGTTACCAGTGTACAGAGAGGTCTGTTACCAGTGTACACAGAGGTCTGTTACCAGTGTACAGAGAGGTATGTTACCAGTCTACAGAGAGGTATGTTAGCAGTGAACAGAGAGGTATGTTACCAGTGTACATAGAGGTATGTTAGCAGTGTACAGAGAGGTCTGTTAGCAGTGTACATAGAGGTATGTTACCAGTGTACAGAGAGGTCTGTTAGCAGTGTACAGAGAGGTCTGTTAGCAGTGTACAGAGAGGTATGTTAGCAGTGTACAGAGAGGTATGTTAGCAGTGTACAGAGAGGTCTGTTAGCAGTGTACAGAGAAGTATGTTAGCAGTGTACAGAGAGGTATGTTAGCAGTGTACAGAGAGGTATGTTAGCAGTGTACAGAGAGGTCTGTTAGCAGTGTACAGAGAGGTCTGTTAGCAGTGTACAGAGAGGTATGTTACCAGTGTACAGAGAGGTGTGTTACCAGTGTACAGAGAGGTGTGTTACCAGTGTACAGAGAGGTCTGTTAGCAGTGTACAGAGATGTCTGTTAGCAGTGTACAGAGAGGTATGTTAGCAGTGTACAGAGAGGTCTGTTAGCAGTGTACAGAGAGGTCTGTTAGCAGTGTACAGAGAGGTATGTTAGCAGTGTACAGAGAGGTCTGTTAGCAGTGTACAGAGAGGTCTGTTAGCAGTGTACAGAGAGGTATGTTAGCAGTGTACAGAGAGGTATGTTACCAGTGTACAGAGAGGTATGTTAGCAGTGTACAGAGAGGTCTGTCAGCAGTATACAGAGAGGTATGTTAGCAGTGAACAGAGGTCTGTTACCAGTGTACAGAGAGGTATGTTAGCAGTGAACAGAGGTCTGTTACCAGTGTACAGAGAGGTCTGTTACCAGTGTACAGAGAGGTCTGTTACCAGTGTACAGAGAGGTATGTTAGCAGTGAACAGAGAGGTATGTTACCAGTCTACATAGAGGTCTGTTACCAGTGTACAGAGAGGTATGTTACCAGTGTACATAGAGGTCTGTTACCAGTGTACAGAGAGGTATGTTACCAGTGTACAGAGAGGTCTGTTAGCAGTGTACAGAGAGGTCTGTTAGCAGTGTACAGAGAGGTATGTTAGCAGTGTACAGAGAGGTCTGTTAGCAGTGTACAGAGAGGTCTGTTAGCAGTGTACAGAGAGGTATGTTAGCAGTGTACAGAGAGGTATGTTAGCAGTGTACAGAGAGGTCTGTTAGCAGTGTACAGAGAAGTATGTTAGCAGTGTACAGAGAGGTCTGTTAGCAGTGTACAGAGAGGTCTGTTAGCAGTGTACAGAGAGGTCTGTTAGCAGTGTACAGAGAGGTCTGTTACCAGTGTACAGAGAGGTATGTTACCAGTGTACAGAGAGGTGTGTTACCAGTGTACAGAGAGGTGTGTTACCAGTGTACAGAGAGGTCTGTTAGCAGTGTACAGAGATGTCTGTTAGCAGTGTACAGAGAGGTATGTTAGCAGTGTACAGAGAGGTATGTTAGCAGTGTACAGAGAGGTATGTTAGCAGTGTACAGAGAGGTCTGTTAGCAGTGTACAGAGAGGTATGTTAGCAGTGTACAGAGAGGTCTGTTAGCAGTGTACAGAGAGGTCTGTTAGCAGTGTACAGAGAGGTATGTTAGCAGTGTACAGAGAGGTATGTTACCAGTGTACAGAGAGGTATGTTAGCAGTGTACAGAGAGGTCTGTCAGCAGTATACAGAGAGGTATGTTAGCAGTGAACAGAGGTCTGTTACCAGTGTACAGAGAGGTCTGTTACCAGTGTACAGAGAGGTCTGTTACCAGTGTACAGAGAGGTATGTTAGCAGTGAACAGAGAGGTATGTTAACAGAGTACAGAGAGGTATGTTACCAATGTACAGAGAGGTATGTTACCAGTGTACAGAGAGGTATGTTACCAGTCTACAGAGAGGTCTGTTAGCAGTGAACAGAGAGGTATGTTACCAGTGTACATAGAGGTCTGTTACCAGTGTACAGAGAGGTATGTTACCAGTGTACAGAGAGGTCTGTTAGCAGTGTACAGAGAGGTCTGTTAGCAGTGTACAGAGAGGTATGTTAGCAGTGTACAGAGAGGTCTGTTAGCAGTGTACAGAGAGGTCTGTTAGCAGTGTACAGAGAGGTATGTTAGCAGTGTACAGAGAGGTATGTTACCAGTGTACAGAGAGGTATGTTAGCAGTGTACAGAGAGGTCTGTTAGCAGTGTACAGAGAGGTGTTAGCAGTGTACAGAGAGGTATGTTACCAGTGTACAGAGAGGTCTGTTAGCAGTGTACAGAGAGGTCTGTTAGCAGTGTACAGAGAGGTATGTTAGCAGTGAACAGAGAGGTCTGTTACCAGTGTACAGAGAGGTCTGTTACCAGTGTACACAGAGGTCTGTTACCAGTGTACAGAGAGGTATGTTACCAGTCTACAGAGAGGTATGTTAGCAGTGAACAGAGAGGTATGTTACCAGTGTACATAGAGGTATGTTAGCAGTGTACAGAGAGGTCTGTTAGCAGTGTACATAGAGGTATGTTACCAGTGTACAGAGAGGTCTGTTAGCAGTGTACAGAGAGGTCTGTTAGCAGTGTACAGAGAGGTATGTTAGCAGTGTACAGAGAGGTATGTTAGCAGTGTACATAGAGGTATGTTAGCAGTGTACAGAGAAGTATGTTAGCAGTGTACAGAGAGGTCTGTTAGCAGTGTACAGAGAGGTATGTTAGCAGTGTACAGAGAGGTCTGTTAGCAGTGTACAGAGAGGTCTGTTAGCAGTGTACAGAGAGGTATGTTACCAGTGTACAGAGAGGTGTGTTACCAGTGTACAGAGAGGTGTGTTACCAGTGTACAGAGAGGTCTGTTAGCAGTGTACAGAGATGTCTGTTAGCAGTGTACAGAGAGGTATGTTAGCAGTGTACAGAGAGGTCTGTTAGCAGTGTACAGAGAGGTCTGTTAGCAGTGTACAGAGAGGTATGTTAGCAGTGTACAGAGAGGTCTGTTAGCAGTGTACAGAGAGGTCTGTTAGCAGTGTACAGAGAGGTATGTTAGCAGTGTACAGAGAGGTATGTTACCAGTGTACAGAGAGGTATGTTAGCAGTGTACAGAGAGGTCTGTCAGCAGTATACAGAGAGGTATGTTAGCAGTGAACAGAGGTCTGTTACCAGTGTACAGAGAGGTCTGTTACCAGTGTACAGAGAGGTCTGTTACCAGTGTACAGAGAGGTATGTTAGCAGTGAACAGAGAGGTATGTTACCAGTCTACATAGAGGTCTGTTACCAGTGTACAGAGAGGTATGTTACCAGTGTACATAGAGGTCTGTTACCAGTGTACAGAGAGGTATGTTACCAGTGTACAGAGAGGTCTGTTAGCAGTGTACAGAGAGGTCTGTTAGCAGTGTACAGAGAGGTATGTTAGCAGTGTACAGAGAGGTCTGTTAGCAGTGTACAGAGAGGTCTGTTAGCAGTGTACAGAGAGGTATGTTAGCAGTGTACAGAGAGGTATGTTACCAGTGTACAGAGAGGTATGTTAGCAGTGTACAGAGAGGTCTGTTAGCAGTGTACAGAGAGGTGTTAGCAGTGTACAGAGAGGTATGTTACCAGTGTACAGAGAGGTATGTTAGCAGTGCACAGAGAGGTCTGTTAGCAGTGTACAGAGAGGTATGTTAGCAGTGAACAGAGAGGTCTGTTACCAGTGTACAGAGAGGTATGTTACCAGTGTACAGAGAGGTCTGTTACCAGTGTACAGAGAGGTATGTTAGCAGTGAACAGAGAGGTATGTTAACAGAGTACAGAGAGGTCTGTTACCAGTGTACAGAGAGGTCTGTTACCAGTGTACAGAGAGGTATGTTACCAGTCTACAAAGAGGTCTGTTAGCAGTGAACAGAGAGGTATGTTACCAGTGTACAGAGAGGTATGTTACCAGTGTACAGAGAGGTATGTTACCAGTGTACAGAGAGGTCTGTTAGCAGTGTACAGAGAGGTCTGTTACCAGTGTACAGAGAGGTCTGTTACCAGTGTACAGAGAGGTCTGTTAGCAGTGTGCAGAGAGATCTGCTAGTGTTAGCAGTAGCAGTGAGTCCTGTTAGCAGTGTACAAAGAGGTCTGCTACTGTTAGCAGTAGCAGTAGCACTGAGTATCGGAGGACATCCACTTTGCAACTCACAACTTGCCATTCCAGTGGCTTCTCTATCAAGGATGGCAGTGGTAACTTTTAATTATGGTGAACTCACTGTTCTGTTTTGGAAGCAATTGTGTACACATCCTTACATAATTATATATGGACAATTAGACATGGATTTTATTTGTGAAATATATCATATACCTAACATAATTATTCTTGTTCTTATTCTTTTGCTGTCCCATCACATGTCCTCTACAGAGCAAGCATGTGTATTTCATGTGCACATTGACATCCTGAACAAGCACCCTCTGTGAGATGTCCAACTGATTGCGGCTGCCCCACAGAAGCCAGGCACACACAGCTGAGTGGTGTGGGTCTGGCTGGTCACACAGTTCACTGTCACCCCAGAAAGTCTCAGTAAAGATGTTCGTATTTATTTTGTGCTTTTGTACATAATGATGTCCAAAGTAAATGACTAATTAATGACATTTTCCACCATTGTAGTTAAACACAGACAAGAATGCACATAGAAATAGACAGGGGGAGTTGACAGAAACTGGAATACATAAGGGTGGGGAGAGGAATGGTTCACTGGTTGACAAAGACAAGGAACAAGAAGGCATAAGAGGATGGAGGGCACAGTTGGCACCAACAGGAAGACAGGGTGGAGGGCACAGTTGGCACCAACAGGAAGACAGGGTGGAGGGCACAGTTGGCACCAACAGGAAGACAGGGTGGAGGGCACAGTTGGCACCAACAGGAAGACAGGATGGAGGGCACAGTTGGCACCAACAGGAAGACAGGGTGGAGGGCACAGTTGGCACCAACAGGAAGACAGGGTGGAGGGCACAGTTGGCCCCAACAGGAAGACAGGGTGGAGGGCACAGTTGGCACCAACAGGAAGACAGGGTGGAGGGCACAGTTGGCACCAACAGGAAGACAGGATGGAGGGCACAGTTGGCACCAACAGGAAGACAGGGTGGAGGGCACAGTTGGCACCAACAGGAAGACAGGGTGGAGGGCACAGTTGGCACCAACAGGAAGACAGGATGGAGGGCACAGTTGGCCCCAACAGGAAGACAGGGTGGAGGGCACAGTTGGCCCCAACAGGAAGACAGGGTGGAGGGCACAGTTGGCCCCAACAGGAAGACAGGGTGGAGGGCACAGTTGGCACCAACAGGAAGACAGGGTGGAGGGCACAGTTGGCCCCAACAGGAAGACAGGGTGGAGGGCACAGTTGGCCCCAACAGGAAGACAGGGTGGAGGGCACAGTTGGCACCAACAGGAAGACAGGGTGGAGGGAGGGTAGCAAAACATGATGGGGAAATGTGTAGGCAGAAGTTTTTTACTGAGACATGTTGCTCAATGTTTTCATTTGCTTAAATATATATTACCATACATCAGTTTCATTAGAACCTGTTTCCTCTCACTCAGGGCAGGGTGTCTCAGGCATGCAAATGAGAGGACTTTGTGGCAAGAAAACATGTTATCTCTAAATCAGACCATCTCAGTCCTAGAAAACCTGTTGCCTCTAAATCATGCTGTTTACCTAAAATGCTCTTTTCTTGATTCATTACTTTGGGGCTTGGTGAGGAATGTTGGGGATATGCTAATTGGGAGAGCTTATTATATACATGATTGATCAGCATGTGTACCTCTCTATACTACACGTTATTACAGTAGCAGGTATCACATAGAAATGTACAGAATGTACCTGAATAGAACAAGCTATCATTATATTCACATCTTTCAATTTATTAAATTTATTTCCAAAGACTTCTTGTATATAACATTGTGTTTTTATTCCACATTGCATTTCAAAATTAACAAATAGTTTTGGAGGAGTTAGGCACTCAGTTTGTCACAAAATATTTCTAAATGTAACTCCAACATATTCATATACATGTCAAGCAAAACTAGGAACAAGGCCCTCATAACCGATGTCACAGCTCAATATTTAAACTATTGGTCAAGTTGAAGTGTCACGGGCAATATTTCTTCTGCCTCCATGATGTCAGCTGTTTGATTAGAATCATTCCAACTTAGCTGTTGGATGCTGATGTAGTTATTTATGTGCATTACACCAAACACTGGCCTTTTGATATGTATTTATCCTCTCTTCTCTTATCACCACTTTCTATCATGTTCCCACAAACAAGATGGCTGTCAATGAGGCATGACCACAAGGGCATGACACATACATCTACTCCATGCACAAGGGCATCAGGCTTAAGCAGTCATGACACATTTCATTTATGCCTATTCGCTACTTTTTCCTAAAGAAAATAGTGTTTTACAGTATTCTTGGAGTGGTGTGTATTACTGGAGGGTACACACCAACCTGTTTTAGCTCTAGGTATGAATCTTAATGGGTTGTGTAATATATGAAGACTTTAAGGGAATAGTTCTGTCACAACTGTCTGCTGTACAACTGTACATGTTTGTCTGAAACTGAGTGCAGGCAACTTGGCCAACTCTGTAAAAATAAGATCTACTGGATATGTTACCCAAAATAAAACATAAATATGAAAGAGATATTGCTCCCGAGCCACTACAGAGCTGAATGTGTCTACCAGTGACAGTTTACCTCCAGCCTGGGTGTCTAATGCCCTGGTGAAGAAGCACTAAGATAACTTATGCCATAATCCAAGTGCCATAACGTTAGATATCTTCCTCTCTGGTAAATAGGTCAAATAATTAGGACTTCTAAATATATGCATAAAACTGTTCTAAATTGTCACTGGCAACCGAAATAATCCTAAAAATCCCCCCATAAATTAAAACTTCCAGTTAATCAAAACCAACTGCCACAACCAACACTGGTCACAGGTTGTACACCCTCCAAGTGATGGCTACACAGACTACTACACTGTAAGTGTATCAGTTTAAGACCGCCCCCCCCCCAAATCGGAGTGGAGCAGTCTTAAAAGTCTCTTGTGAGGGTTTGGTTATTTTGCCATTTTGGATTAATTAATATATTTATGCATATCATAATAAGTAATGTCCATATAGCATGTATGCCTGTGATAAAAAGCTAAGTACTAAAATACCCAAAATTAAAAAGTAGAAACTAAAAAATGAGACAACACACTAACAACAACAACATGTTCTATTCTGTTATGTTATGTGTGACATGTTTCAGTGTAAGTTTAATTTGGAATCATTTTTTTTTACATTTCATCACATGTTGAGGCCATTTCCAGCTGATTGTCTTGTTGTGAGCCTGTTAATTGGGCCACTCACGTGGTGTGTGGCCTGAGTGCCTGGTCCTACACAGGCCTGACTCCACCCTATCTCACCCTCCATCTGGCTATCTCTGTCTGCACTCCCTCCAACTTCCTTTGTCCCAACCACATTGTAGAAAAAGCAACACAAGTGTGTGTTGATTACAAGTTGACCTGACAGGGGCAGGGAATGCATTGCTGGCAGAAGACACTCATGTTTCATCTGAAACACTATAGGCCAGAACAAGACACAGGCCAGGAGAACCTACTGCTACATAGTGTTGCTCCATCATTGTTCAAATTAGTCAAGGAAATGAAAGGTCGAAAAGTTGAAAGCCCCCTACTGGGCGTGATGAGTGGTGAGTATCCCTGCTGTCAGCATCCAACGTGGTCCAGCCGCAGCCATCACCAGCAACAAGCCTACTCAGTCTGCTTCCAGCTGCTTCCTCTAATAATGCTGATGGGTTTGTGGGAAGACATAATGTTTACCAGTTCATCTTCTTCCTCATCCTCTAAACCACACATCAACATAACCCGTCATCTTACTCATTGCTTTCAAAAGAAGTAAGTAGACTTCATGATGATGCGTAAGTCTTGTGACTAAAACTGTTGTAACTTAGTTTACTTCTACTTCAAGTTGTAGTCAGCAAGGATATAATCATTTAGGAACTGCCAATACATTATTATTACATGACTAATAATTATATTCTTTGAGTTGCACTTTATGTGTTTGCAGATGAACACTATAATGGCTCTACTTTATGTGTTTGCAGATGAACACTATAATGGCTCTACTTTATGTGTTTGCAGATTAACACTATAATGGTTCTATTCATTCACATTTATTTAATCATAATTTTTTTTGTAATCTTTTCCACAGGTATTTTCTTTAATTAGTGAATCTAGACAACTTGATTACCAAATTAATAAATGTGAAGTGCTGACTATGGTGCTATTTAAAATTATAGTAATATTATAATATTTCTGAATATGTATAAGCACACTTTATTTACAAATAATAATACACATAATACAGTTTGTCCAAATTACTACCACAATTTCAACCAAGAAATGTGATAACTTTATTTAAGTTTGTCAACATTGTTTTTGAAGATACAATACCCAGCTTGGTTGTTACAAACTTAAGGTTTCTATCATCAGATGTCTATCAACCAGTATTAGGCACTGGCGTAAACTAAGCAGATCTTAAGAGTTCACATAAAGAATTACACATAACAATAGGCAGTTGAGGAAGCAGCTATAGCACAGGCTTCACCATGCTCACTGAATGGACCCCCATCTCACCGTTCAACTATACAATTAGCAAACAAATTACTAGGACTTCATGTGGCATGTATGTTCACATGTATTAGGGAAGTGTAACTCATCATAATTCATTGTGTCATCTGAGGTATGACACATAATGAATTGTGCAGCAACACAGAGTTTATGTCACACCAGTCATCACAGATGCACAACTGCACAAGGACATGACAGGAATACTGCATTCTGCAGGAACCAACACACCCTTCTGCCCATGCGTCCCTGGCCTCCTACTCCGGGGACCAAGCAGACCTGTGCCTGTGTGTTTAGCTGAGGACCCTGGGCCTGTAGTCCCAGACAGCTGCTGACTGACTCATGGACAAAGAAGGTAGACACTACAGCTCAGGCTGGGTCACATACACATACCTGCTCATCACCAATACCCATAGACAGATTAGACACTGTCAGACCAGACCCACTAAACAGTGACTTATATCAAGGCATAAAAATGCATGAAACACCATCTGGATGTCATCACTTAGTACAGTATCAGCCACACCTTCAGTGTAATATACATTTTGCTAGGGATCACTATTTAGGGTGGTATTATAGTTTACGGCATGTGTATCACACAAAAACTAAAAATGGCATGTATTCGAGGACATGTTTATTTCCTGAATTTCATTGCTATATACCAAATGTGAACAATAGATAACATGTGTTTTGTCATCAAAGAAGCAGACCCCCAAAATGGGGGTTTTCCCCAGACCCCCAAAATGGAGGTTTCAGAATGTTACTCCAAGTCATGAAAATATCCCAATCAGTTAAATTACCAGCAGCAACAACTGTCAGTAGCTTGTGTGTGACCCATGTGATGTAATCACTGCCTGGCAATGGCGTCTCATGCTTCCAATGAGTCTCTGGATGGCTGCCATCTCAAGATTGTTCCATTACAAACATTATGTGATCCTTAGCAAATTTTGAGTAGTATAAGTCTGTTTCGTCCCAATATATGTTTGCTATATCCAACTCCACCCCCAAATTCACTCTCACAGCACCACACCACTCACCCCCATACTTACCTCACCTTGCACCACACCACTCACCCCACATACTTACCTCACCTTGCACCACACCACTCACCCCACATACTTACTCTCACCTTGCACCACACCACTTACCCCACATTCTTACCCTCACCTTGCACCACACCACTCACCCCACATTCTTACCTCACCTTGCACCACACCACTCACCCCACATTCTTACCCTCACCTTGCACCACACCACTCACCCCACATACTTACTCTCACCTTGCACCACACCACTCACCCCACATACTTACTCTCACCTTGCACCACACCACTCACCCCACATTCTTACCCTCACCTTGCACCACACCACTCACCCCACATTCTTACCCTCACCTTGCACCACACCACTCACCCCACATACTTACCCTCACTTTGCACCACACCACTCACCCCACATTCTTACCCTCACATTGCACCACACCACTCACCCCACGTACTTACCCTCACCTTGCACCACACCATTCACCCCACATACTTACCCTCACCTTGCACCACACCACTCACCCCACATACTTACCCTCACCTTGCACCACACCACTCACCCCACATACTTACCCTCACCTTGCACCACACCACTCACCCCACATACTTACTCTCACCTTGCACCACACCACTCACCCCACATACTTACTCTCACCTTGCACCACACCACTCACCCTCACCTTGCACCACACAACTCACCCCACATACTTACTCTCACCTTGCACCACACCACTCACCCCACATACTTACTCTCACCTTGCACCACACCACTCACCCCACATACTTACTCTCACCTTGCACCACACCACTCACCCCACATACTTACTCTCACCTTGCACCACACCACTCACCCTCACCTTGCACCACACCACTCACCCCACATACTTACTCTCACCTTGCACCACACCACTCACCCCACATACTTACTCTCACCTTGCACCACACCACTCACCCCACATACTTACTCTCACCTTGCACCACACCACTTACCCCACATACTTACTCTCACCTTGCACCACACCACTCACCCCACATACTTACTCTCACCTTGCACCACACCACTCACCCTCACCTTGCACCACACCACTCACCCCACATACTTACTCTCACCTTGCACCACACCACTCACCCTCACCTTGCACCACACCACTCACCCCACATACTTACTCTCACCTTGCACCACACCACTCACCCTCACCTTGCACCACACCAGTCACCCCACATACTTACTCTCACCTTGCACCACACCACTCACCCTCACCTTGCACCACACCACTCACCCCACATACTTACCCTCACCTTGCACCACACCACTCACCCCACATACTTACCCTCACCTTGCACCACACCACTCACCCCATATACTTACCCTCACCTTGCACCACACCACTCACCCCACATACTTACTCTCACCTTGCACCACACCACTCACCCCACATACTTACTCTCACCTTGCACCACACCACTCACCCTCACCTTGCACCACACCACTCACCCCACATACTTACTCTCACCTTGCACCACACCACTCACCCCACATACTTACTCTCACCTTGCACCACACCACTCACCCCACATACTTACTCTCACCTTGCACCACACCACTCACCCTCACCTTGCACCACACCACTCACCCCACATACTTACTCTCACCTTGCACCACACCACTCACCCCACATACTTACTCTCACCTTGCACCACACCACTCACCCTCACCTTGCACCACACCACTCACCCCACATACTTACTCTCATCTTGCACCACACCACTCACCCTCACCTTGCACCACACCACTCACCCCACATACTTACCCTCACCTTGCACCACACCACTCACCCCACATACTTACTCTCACCTTGCACCACACCACTCACCCCACATACTTACTCTCACCTTGCACCACACCACTCACCCTCACCTTGCACCACACCACTCACCCCACATACTTACTCTCACCTTGCACCACACCACTCACCCCACATACTTACTCTCACCTTGCACCACACCACTCACCCCACATACTTACTCTCACCTTGCACCACACCACTTACCCCACATACTTACTCTCACCTTGCACCACACCACTTACCCCACATACTTACTCTCACCTTGCACCACACCACTCACCCTCACCTTGCACCACACCACTCACCCCACATACTTACTCTCACCTTGCACCACACCACTCACCCTCACCTTGCACCATACCACTCACCCCACATACTTACTCTCACCTTGCACCACACCACTCACCCTCACCTTGCACCACACCACTCACCCCACATACTTACTCTCACCTTGCACCACACCACTCACCCCACATACTTACTCTCACCTTGCACCACACCACTCACCCCACATACTTACTCTCACCTTGCACCACACCACTCACCCTCACCTTGCACCACACCACTCACCCCACATACTTACTCTCACCTTGCACCACACCACTCACCCCACATACTTACTCTCACCTTGCACCACACCACTCACCCCACATACTTACTCTCACCTTGCACCACACCACTCACCCTCACCTTGCACCACACCACTCACCCCACATACTTACTCTCATCTTGCACCACACCACTCACCCTCACCTTGCACCACACCACTCACCCCACATACTTACCCTCACCTTGCACCACACCACTCCCCCTCATACTCACTTTGCACCTTTGCACTTGCCAAAACATAGACAAACAAAAAAAACACGTTTCTTGAGAAATAAATTTACTAAATCTGGTAATAAAAATGTTGTTTACACAAAGCAAGTCCATGGGCATGGGGTGTTTCATTAGGTAGGGGTGTAAACATTGTTTTCCTCTCCAACTAAACATAAGACACATAACACAGGTCTACATTAGCAGACCAGCCACAGCCCGCAAGGTAGTTTCAACCAACTGTTAACTTACCCCATGACGTTAGAATATTGTCTGATGACGGTGACTGCAATCGTACTATCCCTGTGTCGTGGCAGTGATGTCTGTCGCTCATCAATAAACACTCACAGGCAATTTCTGCTAAAACTCAGAGTCTATGCAGTGGCAATAATTTGTCAACTACAATGAAACATCTAGCATGGGATTAAAATGAATGAGCAGTAAGCACTCCTAGCACACTGCGGTACGGCAGCAGTAGATAGGTAGCGAGTGAACAATACTCGCTCAGCATCCTCAAGCCCCATGCTGCTAAACTCCTTTGCAATAAAACACGATAGGAATCAGCCATATCTGGTAGAGTGCACGTCAAAATGTCTGTTACTGACGCGTGGCGCGTTCAGTGCTGCAGCACCCATGTGGCACATATCAGCCCGCAGCTGGGCGACTTGATTACTACTGAAAGCTCAGATAAGCGCAACACTCAAACCTCACAATGCAGATAAGAGCTTTGCTGCCTAAAGTCTCACATTGAGAAGTAAACAAAGCATTTGCAAAGAAAATTACTTAAAGACATAGCATCACTCAAGTAGTAAAAGCAATACTCCTAATCTGATCACGAGTCTCATTCTTTCTATTATACATGCTAACAAATGTACCACCCCAAAACTTAGATTCTAAATTTCTCAAGATTAATTATTACACAATGACTAGTGAAAATAAAACAGATGTACAAACATGTTGTCTATCAAGTAAATGATACCAGTTGCACACTATTTTTTCAATACCAGTAACGTAATTATCTTGAATTCATGGAATGAGCAGATACTGACTGTTGCCAGCATGCAAGTTGTAAGTAAACAACACATTATTGGGAACAAAGTCCTCCCTTAGCCAACAAAACTATACAAGTCTACAGAATTACATAGAATGCTTATGGTCAACATAATATAATATTATATATTAATATTATCATTCTACACAATGCCAGACAATCTATAGTCAGTTTACTTTCTGTAATTCTGTAGTATGTTAAGTAATTTTTAATAGAAACTTTCATAAAAACCTAGAGAATATTTCCGGATGACTAATTGTTTAAAGAAATCTATATCTATTTTTTTTAATGGTTAGCAAATTATGCTACAGAATTTTATATAAATATATGGAAAAATCCAAGAAATATATACAAGGTTTTTTAATGAAATATAGTATGATACTAAGATTATACAAATGACAAGCTAGGAATAAAATTGGTATGTATGTATATATATATAATATATATATATATATATATATATATATATATATATATATATATATATATAAGCCAATATATATAATTCATTATGGAATTCAGGCACTCACAGAGGACACCCAGTAACGCACAGACATAGCAGCACACAGACAGGAAGAGGAGGCACTGGTGGAACGTGATGCTGCAATGTTTGTATTTGCACACACTGATTGCATCATAAAACAACTGGAGCAGCACCACACACTGCTGTTAGGACAAACACTCAATGATTTACTCATTCTCTTCAGAGAATAAATAGGCACATGTTTACCCTTTTATGATTTAAATAATAACTGCAATCAAGTCTACTTTCCCAACTGTGCAAAATTAGAAAATAATTAAGGAAAAAGTATGTTTTAATCAACTACATATATTGTTTATCTTATATTATAATTATGTAGTTAAGTAAAACATACTTTTTATTATTATTTCCTAATTTTACACATTTGAGAAAGTAGACTTTATTGCTGTTGTTACTTAAATCATAAAAGGGTAAACATGTGCCTATTTATTCTCTGAAGAGGAATACATTGATTCTGTTGCAATTTCATTTGAGATTGGCTTTACACTTTTATGATGAATCGGAATTTAGGCAAATTTGTATATATTTCATATTGGATTAGAATTTAAGGCAACGATGGTGTAATTTTTAATGTCAGCACTACATAACTGTTTTAACTGATATAATGTATACCAAATGGTGTCATTTTCTATTACACATTATACATCATTGATGAAGTGGTGTGTGGTTGATTATTGAGGTGTGAGTTTTTCCGCCTGGGACATTTCAAAGGAATACGGTCAGGAGATTTCTGCCATCCGGGAGTGAGGCAGTGTGTGATTGTTTATGTACATACATGTACAGTGCATATACAACATTATGTACATACAGTGCATATACAACATTATGTATATACAGTGCATATACAATATTATGTACATACAGTGCATATACAATATTATGTACATACAGTGCATATACAATATTATGTACATACAGTGCATATACAATATTATGTACATACAGTGCATATACAATATTATGTACATACAGTGCATATACAATATTATGTACATACAGAGCATTTACAATAATATGTACACACAGTGCATATACAATATTATGTACATACAGTGCATATACAATATTATGTACATATAGTGCATATACACTATTATACACTCTTATCACACCTCTCTCGGTCTACTAGTCTATACTATATACTGTATTCTAATACCAACAGGGAAGGAAATGGATGATAATATATAACTTCATAATATGAAGATGACAATTGAATGAGCCAGTCCATGTTGAGGGAACTGTTTATAGGCCACTCTTTGGATAGAACCATTGTTTTACTATTCATTGTATTTAGGATTCATGACTAATAAAATTAATGTGATAATGTGTAGAGTACGTACAACTGGGTACAAGTTCCCAGAAGCTGAACATCACCAGCTAGACCTATCTTTTGCAGTTCTAAATCAATTTTCCAGTTGAGTGGGAACTAGCACTGACAGGCAGTGGCAGCTTGGGCAGACAGTTAGCAGCTGGCCACCTCAATCACAGCAGAGGTAGCCTATGGCAGCACGGCTCCTATACCAGCATAAACATATTATATTTGGGGGTGTGCACACCTATAGTACTATATATATATATATATATATATATATATATATATATATATATATATATATATATATATATATATATATATATATACCACTTTGGATGGAGAATGTAGGAACATTTCATAGATATTCCCATTAAACCAAAACAGTCTTCTCCCTCTTTTTATGGTTAAATATAATTGATAAGTTAATTATTTAAAATATGTTATTTCAATTCTGTAAAACAGCCAACCATCTCAACAGGCTATTATTGTGTAATATATGACTGCCCTGACTGTTTGACTGGAGTGACTATATGACTGCCATGACTGTGTGACTGGGGTGACTATATGATTGTCCTGACTGTGTGACTGTGGTGACTATATGACTGTCCTGACTGTGTGACTGGAGTTACTATATGACTGTCCTGACTGTGTGACTGGGGTGACTATATGACTGCCCTGACTGTGTGACTGGGGTGACTATATGACTGCCCTGACTGTGTGACTGGGGTGACTATATGACTGCCCTGACTGTTTGACTGGGGTGACTATATGATTGCCCTGACTGTGTGACTGGGGTGACTATATGACTGCCCTGACTGTGTGACTGGGGTGACTATATGACTGCCCTGACTGTGTGAATGGGGTGACTATATGACTGCCCTGACTGTGTGACTGGGGTGACTATATGACTGCCCTGACTGTGTGAATGGGGTGACTATATGACTGCCCTGACTGTGTGAATGGGGTGACTATATGACGGTCATGACTGTGTGACTGGGGTGACTATATGACTGTCCTGACTGTGTGACTGGAGTGACTATATGACTGCCCTGACTGTGTGGTTGCCCTGCTGAATGCCTGGTACACACAAAATCCCTCCCCAAAAAAGTTGTTTTGACTTTAGAAAAGGCAATGGTGGGTTCTTTTGGGGAGGCAGAAAGGGTACAAAAACACCTGGGCCTGGGGGCAGCTTCAATAAATCTCTCAGATTACATGGCCATGTCCCAGTGGAGAGTGTGTGTCTGTTCCTGGTGCCTGTGGTATCGCTGGGGACTGAGGCTCCAGTGCTGTGCACTCGCAGTGGGTCTGGATATTTATATTTTTAATTATAACCAGGCAGGGACTATTTGTGCAGGACACATAACCAGGGAGGACATGACAGGGATAGCAACAACATATAACCAGGGAGGACATAACAGGGATAGCAACGACAGCTGGTGATGCAGGGTGGAGTTCTGCTTGAAACATGTGTTGGGGAAGTGTGTTTGAATAAACATGCTTTGTGAGAATCAATATAGCAAGTTATTGAAAAGATCCATTTAATCTTTTACTTTTCCCATGTGTATCACACTGCCCTCACATGTACTACAACTACACTGCCCCAATGTGTACCACAATAACCTCACATGTACTACAACTACACTGCCTCAATGTGTACCACACTGCCCTCACATGTACTACAACTACATTGCCTCAATGTGTACCACACTGCCCTCCTATGTACTACAACTACACTGCCCCAATGTGTACCACACTGCCCTCACATGTACTACACTTAGCTGTACAACAGTGTCCTCATGTGTACTACAACTACACTGCCTCAGTGTGTACCACACTGCCATCACATGTACTACAACTACACTGCCTCAATGTGTACCACACTACCCTCACATGTACTACAACTACACTGCCTCAATGTGTGCCACATTACCCTCACATGTACTACAACTACACTGCCTCAATGTGTACCACACTACCCTCACATGTACTACAACTACACTGCCTCAATGTGTACCACACTGCCCTCACATGTACTACAACTACACTGCCCCAATGTGTACCACACTACCCTACCATGTACTACAACTACACTGCCCCAATGTGTACCACACTGCCCTCACATGTACTACAACTACACTGCCTCAATGTGTACCACACTGCCCTCAAATGTACTACAACTACACTGCCTCAATGTGTACCACACTGCCCTCACATGTACTACAACTACATTGCCTCAATGTGTACCACACTGCCCTCACATGTACTACAACTACATTGCCTCAATGTGTACCACACTGCACTCCTATGTACTACAACTACACTGCCCCAATGTGTGCCACACTGCCCTCACATGTACTACACTTAGCTGTACAACAGTGCCCTCATGTATACTACAACTACACTGCCTCAATGTGTACCACACTGCCCTCACATGTACTACAACTACACTGCCTCAATGTGTACCACACTACCCTCACATGTACTACAACTACACTGCCTCAATGTGTACCACACTGCCCTCACATGTACTACAACTACACTGCCTCAATGTGTACCACACTACCCTTACAGGTACTACAACTACACTGCCTCAATGTGTACCACACTGCCATCACATGTACTACAACTACACTGCCCCAATGTGTACCACACTGCCCTACCCTGTACTACAACTACACTACCCCAATGTGTACCACACTACCCTCACATGTACTACAACTACCCTGCCTCAATGTGTACCACACAGCCCTCACATGTACTACAACTACACTGCCCCAATGTGTACCACACTACCCTCACATGTACTACAACTACACTGCCTCAATGTGTACCACACTGCCCTCACATGTACTACAACTACACTGCCTCAATGTGTACCACACTACCCTCACATGTACTACAACTACATTGCCTCAATGTGTACCACACTGCCCTCACATGTACTACAACTACACTGCCTCAATGTGTACCACACTACCCTTACAGGTACTACAACTACACTGCCTCAAGGTGTACCACACTGCCATCACATGTACTACAACTACACTGCCCCAATGTGTACCACACTGCCCTCACACGTACTACAACTACACTGCCTCAATGTGTACCACACTGCCCTACCCTGTACTACAACTACACTACCCCAATGTGTACCACACTACCCTCACATGTACTACAACTACACTGCCTCAATGTGTACCACACTGCCCTCACATGTACTACAACTACACTGCCCCAATGTGTACCACACTACCCTCACATGTACTACAACTACACTGCCTCAATGTGTACCACACTACCCTCACATGTACTACAACTACACTGCCCCAATGAGTACCACACTGCCCTCACATGTACTACAACTACACTGCCTCAATGTGTACCACACTACCCTCCTATATACTACAACTACACTGCCCCAATGTGTACCACACTGCCCTCACATGTACTACAACTACACTGCCTCAATGTGTACCACACTGCCCTCACATGTACTACAACTACACTGCCCCAATGAGTACCACACTACCCTCCTATGTACTACAACTACACTGCCTCAATTTGTACCACACTGCCCTCCTATGTACTACAACTACACTGCCCCAATGTGTACCACACTGCCCTCCTATGTACTACAACTACACTGCCCCAATGTGTACCACACTGCCCTCACATGTACTACACTTAGCTGTACAACAGTGTCCTCATGTGTACTACAACTACACTGCCCCAATGTGTACCACACTGCCCTCACATGCACTACACTTAGCTGTACAACAGTGTCCTCATGTGTACTACAACTACACTGCCCCAATGTTTACCACACTACCCTCACACGTACTACAACTACACTGCCCCAATGTGTTCCACACTGCCCTCACATGTACTACAACTTCACTGCCCCAATGTGTACCACACTACCCTCACATGTACTACAACTACACTGCCTCAATGTATACCACACTGCCCTCAGATGTACTACAACTACACTGCCCCAATGTGTACTACACTACCCTCACGTGTACTACAACTACACTGCCTCAATGTGTACCACACTGCCCTCACATGTACTACAACTACACTGCCCCAATGTGTACCACACTACCCTCACATGTACTACAACTACACTGCCTCAATGTGTACCACACTGCCCTCACATGTACAACTACACTGCCCCAATGTGTAACACACTACCCTCACATGTACTACAACTACACTGCCCCAATGTGTACCACACTACCCTCACATGTACTACAACTACACTGCCCCAATGTGTACCACACTACCCTCCTATGTACTACAAATACACTGCCCCAATGTGTACCACACTGCCCTCACATGTACTACAACTACATTGCCTCAATGTGTACCACACTGCCCTCCTATGTACTACAACTACACTGCCCCAATGTGTACCACACTACCCTCACACGAACTACAACTACACTGCCTCAATGTGTACCACACTACCCTCACACGTACTACAACTACACTGCCTCAATGTGTACCACACTACCCTCACACATACTACAACTACACTGCCTCAATGTGTACCATACTACCCTCACACGTACTACAACTACATTGCCTCAATGTGTACCACACTAACCTCACATGTACTACAACTACACTGCCTCAATGTGTACCACACTACCCTCACACGTACTACAACTACACTGCCCCAATGTGTATCACACTGCCCTCACATGTACTACAACTACACTGCCTCAATGTGTACCACACTGCCCTCACATGTACTACAACTACACTGCCTCAATGTGTGCCACACTACCCTCACATGTACTACAACTACACTGCCCCAATGTGTACCACACTACCCTCCTATGTACTACAACTACACTGCCCCAATGTGTACCACACTGCCCTCACATGTACTACAACTACACTGCCCCAATGTGTACCACACTGCCCTCACATGTACTACAACTACACTGCCCCAATGTGTACCACACTGCCCTCACAGATACTACAACTACACTGCCCCAATGTGTACCACACTGCCCTCCCATGTACTACAACTACACTGCCCCAATGTGTACCACACTGCCCTCACAGATACTACAACTACACTGCCCCAATGTGTACCACACTGCCCTCACAGGTACTACACTTAGCTATACAACAGTGTCCTTATATGTACTACACTGTCCCTATGTCCTGGGTGTATAACACTTCCCCATAGCACACACTTATGGTGTACAACTTTGCCCCACATGTATCACACGGTCCCTACGGCCTAGTTGTATAACAGAGCCTCCACATGTACCACAGTGTCCCTGTGTGTAAAACACTGCCTCTCTGGGAATCACACTGCAACTGGTATGTAACACACAACCCCAAGGTTTACCACACAGCCCATAGGTATACCATACAACCCCTAGATGTACCACACAGCCCCTAGACGTACCATACAGCCACACAGCCCTAGGTGTACCACACAGCCCATAGATGTACCATACAGCCCCTAACTGGCTAAGTATACCACACAGCCCCTAGATTTACCAGACAACCAGGCCATTAATTACTGTAGCCATGTTCTCTGATCAAACAGAATCACCTCAAATTACAGCCCCCCCCCCCCTAAAGTCACACCCTATCAACTCATACACCAGTGTTTCCTTGCCATGTCACCCTGCGTCTTGCATTGCTCTAATCGACATGGACGTCATCCCACAGCTAAGCTGAACCTAAGGTTAATTCTAACTGGCAGTGGTCCCAACTTCGTCATTATATTACAGGAAAAATGAAATTATTACATGTTTAGGCTGCAATCAAGAATATTATGTAGTTTATTATATATAACCTTGTTGAAGACACAGTATTTAAATTGAATGGACATCAACATTAAGATTAATAGTCTAATATCACCAATGCCTAACCTTCCCAGTTTGCCATTCACAAAATGGGTCAACAAATTATTACTCCAGTTTGCATCACAAAATGTGTTTTGGCTCTGAAACTATTACATATTTTATATCAGCTTAGTCACACGTAAGTGATTGTAAGGGATTACAGCAGTTGCTGTCACATGAATGGAATAAAGAAACCAAGATGTGGTTTGACGTATTCAGGTACATTGTCAAAGAAACAGGAACATTTGATTCATCACTGCAGGTCAAAGAAGATCTCTACGCTTATGAGTAAAACACGGGATTGTTGATTGTAGTTGAACGTGCTTAGAGTGTATTAACTGTTAATTAAATTAGATATATGGGCCCAAGCAATTAAAAACGAACACTATTTCTAGTTAGTATACTGTAAAACCTGGCTGTATGATTGACTGAATAAGTGAATGAAAGAACATTTATTTGGTTAGTTGGTACAGTGTTATTACAAATATTAACTATAGTATAGCTTTATCACGTAATTAGTGTGATAGTCTAGAATTACCACAGGGCTTATTATGAGAACAACCTGACTAAACAGTGTAATCATTGTATAAGATTTTTTATGGATTTGGTGCAAATAAAACATGTGAGTTTGGAGAATAATCTTTTGCAAATATATTTTATTCTTGGCTCCTTTTTCCTATGTTCTTATTAAACTTCACGCTTCAGTTAACTTAGCCCATCATGAATCATGTTTATCAATGTTTAACTGAGTATGTGTGAAAGGTTGAATTGATCCTCTTGTTCTGTGCCTTGCTCCCTGACGCACACGCGTGGTCCTTAGGACCTGTTGTATGGAGGGGATGTCTATGTTTGATTGTAGGGTGACATTTAGTTCTCGTTGTGTATATGGCTGATGTTTAGGTCGTGTTATGGTTTGGTTGTTTGGAAGGATGACGTTTAGGTTATTAGCTGTAGGACTAACATTTAGGTCATATGTCACAATGTTTAGGTCTTGCTGCATATTTAGGATGATGTACACTTTGGATTATACTAAGTATAATATATTTTTGGCAAAATTGGCGAATGTTTTAAATTTCTCTTTCATATCATATACCAAATTACCACCTTCTGTTGTTTTTACGTCCACCTTCTGTTGTACTCTTGTCCACCTTCAGATGTTCTTACGTCCACCTTCTGTTGTTCTTACGTCCACCTTCTGTTGTTCTTACGTCCACCTTCTGTTGTACTAGTTCTTACGTCCACCTTCTGTTGTTCTTACGTCCACCTTCTGTTGTTCTTACGTCCACCTTCTGTTGTTCTTACGTCCACCTTCTGGTGTTCTTACGTCCACCTTCTGTTGTTCTTACGTCCATCTTCTGTTGTTCTTACGTCCACCTTCTGTTGTTCTTACGTCCACCTTCTGTTGTTCTTACGTCCACCTTCTGTTGTACTAGTTCTTACGTCCACCTTCTGTTGTTCTTACGTCCACCTTCTGGTGTTCTTACGTCCACCTTCTGTTGTTCTTACGTCCACCTTCTGTTGTTCTTACGTCCACCTTCTGTTGTTCTTACGTCCACCTTCTGTTGTTCTTACGTCCATCTTCTGTTGTTCTTACGTCCACCTTCTGTTGTTCTTACGTCCATCTTCTGTTGTTCTTACGTCCACCTTCTGTTGTTCTTACGTCCACCTTCTGTTGTTCTTACGTCCACCTTCTGTTGTTCTTACGTCCACCTTCTGTTGTTCTTACGTCCACCTTCTGTTGTTCTTACGTCCACCTTCTGTTGTTCTTACGTCCACCTTCTGTTGTTCTTACGTCCACCTTCTGTTGTTCTTACGTCCACCTTCTGTTGTTCTTACGTCCACCTTCTGTTGTTCTTACGTCCACTTTCTGTTGTTCTTACGTCCACCTTCTGTTGTTCTTACGTCCACCTTCTGTTGTTCTTACGTCCACCTTCTGTTGTACTAGTTCTTACGTCCACCTTCAGATGTTCTTACGTCTATCTTCTGGTGTTCTTACATCCATCTTCTGTTGTTCTTACGTCCACCTTCTGGTGTTCTTACGTCCACCTTCTGTTGTTCTTACATCTATCTTCTGTTGTTCTTACGTCCACCTTCTGTTGTTCTTACGTCCACCTTCAGATGTTCTTACGTCTATCTTCTGGTGTTCTTACATCCATCTTCTGTTGTTCTTACATCTATCTTCTGTTGTTCTTACGTCCACCTTCAGATGTTCTTACGTCTATCTTCTGGTGTTCTTACATCCATCTTCTGTTGTTCTTACGTCCACCTTCTGGTGTTCTTACGTCCACCTTCTGTTGTTCTTACATCTATCTTCTGTTGTTCTTACGTCCACCTTCTGTTGTTCTTACGTCCACCTTCAGATGTTCTTACGTCTATCTTCTGGTGTTCTTACATCCATCTTCTGTTGTTCTTACATCTATCTTCTGTTGTTCTTACGTCCACCTTCTGTTGTTCTTACATCTATCTTCTGTTGTTCTTACGTCCACCTTCTGTTGTTCTTACGTCCACCTTCAGATGTTCTTACGTCTATCTTCTGGTGTTCTTACATCCATCTTCTGTTGTTCTTACGTCCATCTTCTGTTGTTCTTACGTCCACCTTCTGTTGTTCTTACGTCTATCTTCTGGTGTTCTTACGTCCATCTTCTGGTGTTCTTACGTCCATCTTCTGGTGTTCTTACGTCCATCTTCTGGTGTTCTTACGTCCATCTTCTGTTGTTCTTACGTCCACCTTCTGGTGTTCTTACCTCTATCTTCTAGTGTTCTTACGTATATCTTCTAGTGTTGTTACGTCTATCTTCTAGTGTTCTTACGTCCATCTTCTGTTGTTCTTACGTCCACCTTCTGGTGTTCTTACCTCTATCTTCTAGTGTTCTTACGTATATCTTCTAGTGTTGTTACGTCTATCTTCTGTTGTTCTTACGTCCACCTTCTGTTGTTCTTACGTCTATCTTCTAGTGTTGTTACGTCTATCTTCTGGTGTTCTTACGTCCACCTTCTGTTGTTCTTACATCCACCTTCTGGTGTTCTTACGTCCATCTTCTGGTGTTCTTACGTCCATCTTCTGGTGTTCTTACGTCCATCTTCTGTTGTTCTTACGTCCACCTTCTATCTTCTGGTGTTCTTACGTCCATCTTCTGTTGTTCTTACGTCCACATTCTGTTGTTCTTACGTCTATCTTCTAGTGTTCTTACGTCTACCTTCTAGTGTTCTTACGTCCATCTTCTGTTGTTCTTACGTCCATCTTCTGATGTTCTTACGTCTATCTTCTAGTGTTCTTACGTATATCTTCTAGTGTTCTTACGTCTATCTTCTGTTGTTCTTACGTCCACCTTCTGTTGTTCTTGCGTCTATCTTCTAGTGTTCTTACGTCTATCTTCTAGTGTTCTTACGTCCATCTTCTGTTGTTCTTACGTCCACCTTCTGATGTTCTTACGTCTATCTTCTAGTGTTCTTCAATCAATCAATCACTTTATTGTCCTTAAAAAGGATATGCATTGTACAACTCATGATTTACAATATGTGGGATGGTCACAACAAAATGCAAGTGAATTCCAGATGTATCCACTATAAGAACAGTTCAACCGGTTGACAGCAATATGAATCATTTAGCATTCAACATTCTAATGGCCACAGGCACAAAACTCCTACTATAGCGAGATGTTTTACATTTTATACAACGGTATCTCCTTCGAGACGGAAGTACATGGAAGAACGTAGAGAGCGGGTGATCAGACTCAGTAGCGACAGCACGAGCTTTCTTCAAAATTGCATGGTCAATTATTTCGGAGAGCATTGGTGTAGGCAAGCCAATGATCTTGGCGGAAACGTGTGAGATTTTCAGAAGCCTGTTACGGTTTTTCACCGAAAGAGCAGGGTAGTAACAAATGCTGCAGTAGGTTATGAGAGGTTCAATTATGCTACGGTAAAGACGTAGAAGAAGTAGTGGATCAACGTAGAAAGCTCGTAACTTTCGAAGAACGTGCAGTCGCTGCTGATACTTTTTCTGCACGGCTGTAACATGATTTGTAAATGACAATTTTTCATCTAAGATAACACCGAGGTACTTGAAAGAATCAACCTTCTTACGTCTATCTTCTAGTGTTCTTACGTTCATCTTCTGTTGTTCTTACGTCCACCTTCTGTTGTTCTTACGTCCACCTTCTGTTGTTCTTACGTCCACCTTCTGTTGTTCTTACGTCTATCTTCTGGTGTTCTTACGTCCATCTTCTGGTGTTCTTACGTCCATCTTCTGTTGTTCTTACGTCCACCTTCTGTTGTTCTTACGTCTATCTTCTAGTGTTCTTACGTCTATCTTCTAGTGTTCTTACGTCCATCTTCTGTTGTTCTTACGTCCACCTTCTGATGTTCTTACGTCTATCTTCTAGTGTTCTTACGTCCATCTTCTGTTGTTCTTACGTCCATCTTCTGTTGTTCTTACGTCCACCTTCTGTTGTTCTTACGTCCACCTTCTGTTGTTCTTACGTCCATCTTCTGTTGTTCTTACGTCCACCTTCTGTTGTTCTTACGTCCATCTTCTGTTGTTCTTACGTCCATCTTCTGTTGTTCTTACGTCCACCTTCTGTTGTTCTTACGTCCACCTTCTGTTGTTCTTACGTCCATCTTCTGTTGTTCTTACGTCCACCTTCTGTTGTTCTTACGTCCATCTTCTGTTGTTCTTACGTCCATCTTCTGTTGTTCTTACGTCCACCTTCTGTTGTTCTTACGTCTATCTTCTAGTGTTCTTACATATATCTTCTAGTGTTCTTACGTCCATCTTCTGTTGTTCTTACGTCCACCTTCTGTTGTTCTTACGTCTATCTTCTAGTGTTCTTACATATATCTTCTAGTGTTCTTACGTCCACCTTCTGTTGTTCTTACGTCCACCTTCTGTTGTTCTTACGTCTATCTTCTAGTGTTCTTACGTCTATCTTCTAGTGTTCTTACGTCCATCTTCTGTTGTTCTTACGTCCATCTTCTGTTGTTCTTACGTCCACCTTCTGTTGTTCTTACGTCCACCTTCTGTTGTTCTTACGTCCACCTTCTGTTGTTCTTACGTCTATCTTCTAGTGTTCTTACGTCCACCTTCAGATGTTCTTACGTCCATCTTCTGTTGTTCTTACGTCCACCTTCTGTTGTTCTTACGTCCACCTTCTGTTGTTCTTACGTCTATCTTCTAGTGTTCTTACGTCCACCTTCAGATGTTCTTACGTCCATCTTCTGTTGTTCTTACGTCCACCTTCTGTTGTTCTTACGTCCATCTTCTGTTGTTCTTACGTCCACCTTCTGTTGTTCTTACGTCCATCTTCTGTTGTTCTTACGTCCATCTTCTGTTGTTCTTACGTCCACCTTCTGTTGTTCTTACGTCCACCTTCTGTTGTTCTTACGTCTATCTTCTAGTGTTCTTACGTCTATCTTCTAGTGTTCTTACGTCCATCTTCTGTTGTTCTTACGTCCATCTTCTGTTGTTCTTACGTCCACCTTCTGTTGTTCTTACGTCCACCTTCTGTTGTTCTTACGTCTATCTTCTAGTGTTCTTACGTCTATCTTCTAGTGTTCTTACGTCCATCTTCTGTTGTTCTTACGTCCACCTTCTGATGTTCTTACGTCTATCTTCTAGTGTTCTTACATATATCTTCTAGTGTTCTTACGTCCATCTTCTGTTGTTCTTACGTCCACCTTCTGTTGTTCTTGCGTCCACCTTCTGTTGTTCTTACGTCCACCTTCTGTTGTTCTTACGTCCATCTTCTGGTGTTCTTACGTCCACCTTCTGTTGTTCTTACGTCCACCTTCTGTTGTTCTTACGTCCACCTTATGTTGTTCTTACGTCTATCTTCTGGTGTTCTTACGTCCACCTTCTGTTGTTCTTACGTCCACCTTCTGTTGTTCTTACGTCCACCTTCTGTTGTTCTTACGTCCACCTTCTGGTGTTCTTACGTCCACCTTCTGTTGTTCTTACGTCCACCTTCTGTTGTTCTTACGTCCACTTTCTGTTGTTCTTACGTCCACCTTCTGTTGTTCTTACGTCCACCTTCTGTTGTTCTTACGTCCACCTTCTGTTGTTCTTACGTCCACCTTCTGTTGTTCTTACGTCCACCTTCTGTTGTACTAGTTCTTACGTCCACCTTCAGATGTTCTTACGTCTATCTTCTGGTGTTCTTACATCCATCTTCTGTTGTTCTTACGTCCACCTTCTGGTGTTCTTACGTCCACCTTCTGTTGTTCTTACATCTATCTTCTGTTGTTCTTACGTCCACCTTCTGTTGTTCTTACGTCCACCTTCAGATGTTCTTACGTCTATCTTCTGGTGTTCTTACATCCATCTTCTGTTGTTCTTACGTCCATCTTCTGTTGTTCTTACGTCCACCTTCTGTTGTTCTTACGTCTATCTTCTGGTGTTCTTACGTCCATCTTCTGGTGTTCTTACGTCCATCTTCTGGTGTTCTTACGTCCATCTTCTGGTGTTCTTACGTCCATCTTCTGTTGTTCTTACGTCCACCTTCTGGTGTTCTTACCTCTATCTTCTAGTGTTCTTACGTATATCTTCTAGTGTTGTTACGTCTATCTTCTAGTGTTCTTACGTCCATCTTCTGTTGTTCTTACGTCCACCTTCTGGTGTTCTTACCTCTATCTTCTAGTGTTCTTACGTATATCTTCTAGTGTTGTTACGTCTATCTTCTGTTGTTCTTACGTCCACCTTCTGTTGTTCTTACGTCTATCTTCTAGTGTTGTTACGTCTATCTTCTGGTGTTCTTACGTCCACCATCTGTTGTTCTTACATCCACCTTCTGGTGTTCTTACGTCCATCTTCTGGTGTTCTTACGTCCATCTTCTGGTGTTCTTACGTCCATCTTCTGTTGTTCTTACGTCCACCTTCTATCTTCTGGTGTTCTTACGTCCATCTTCTGTTGTTCTTACGTCCACATTCTGTTGTTCTTACGTCTATCTTCTAGTGTTCTTACGTCTACCTTCTAGTGTTCTTACGTCCATCTTCTGTTGTTCTTACGTCCATCTTCTGATGTTCTTACGTCTATCTTCTAGTGTTCTTACGTATATCTTCTAGTGTTCTTACGTCTATCTTCTGTTGTTCTTACGTCCACCTTCTGTTGTTCTTGCGTCTATCTTCTAGTGTTCTTACGTCTATCTTCTAGTGTTCTTACGTCCATCTTCTGTTGTTCTTACGTCCACCTTCTGATGTTCTTACGTCTATCTTCTAGTGTTCTTCAATCAATCAATCACTTTATTGTCCTTAAAAAGGATATGCATTGTACAACTCATGATTTACAATATGTGGGATGGTCACAACAAAATGCAAGTGAATTCCAGATGTATCCACTATAAGAACAGTTCAACCGGTTGACAGCAATATGAATCATTTAGCATTCAACATTCTAATGGCCACAGGCACAAAACTCCTACTATAGCGAGATGTTTTACATTTTATACAACGGTATCTCCTTCGAGACGGAAGTACATGGAAGAACGTAGAGAGCGGGTGATCAGACTCTGTAGCGACAGCACGAGCTTTCTTCAAAATTGCATGGTCAATTATTTCGGAGAGCATTGGTGTAGGCAAGCCAATGATCTTGGCGGAAACGTGTGAGATTTTCAGAAGCCTGTTACGGTTTTTCACCGAAAGAGCAGGGTAGTAACAAATGCTGCAGTAGGTTATGAGAGGTTCAATTTTGCTACGGTAAAGACGTAGAAGAAGTAGTGGATCAACGTAGAAAGCTCGTAACTTTCGAAGAACGTGCAGTCGCTGCTGATACTTTTTCTGCACGGCTGTAACATGATTTGTAAATGACAATTTTTCATCTAAGATAACACCGAGGTACTTGAAAGAATCAACCTTCTTACGTCTATCTTCTAGTGTTCTTACGTTCATCTTCTGTTGTTCTTACGTCCACCTTCTGTTGTTCTTACGTCCACCTTCTGTTGTTCTTACGTCCACCTTCTGTTGTTCTTACGTCTATCTTCTGGTGTTCTTACGTCCATCTTCTGTTGTTCTTACGTCCACCTTCTGATGTTCTTACGTCTATCTTCTAGTGTTCTTACATATATCTTCTAGTGTTCTTACGTCCATCTTCTGTTGTTCTTACGTCCACCTTCTGTTGTTCTTGCGTCCACCTTCTGTTGTTCTTACGTCCACCTTCTGTTGTTCTTACGTCCATCTTCTGGTGTTCTTACGTCCACCTTCTGTTGTTCTTACGTCCACCTTCTGTTGTTCTTACGTCCACCTTATGTTGTTCTTACGTCTATCTTCTGGTGTTCTTACGTCCACCTTCTGTTGTTCTTACGTCCACCTTCTGTTGTTCTTACGTCCATCTTCTGTTGTTCTTACGTCCACCTTCTGTTGTTCTTACGTCCACCTTCTGTTGTTCTTACGTCCACCTTCTGTTGTTCTTACGTCCATCTTCTGTTGTTCTTACGTCCACCTTCTGTTGTTCTTACGTCCACCTTCTGTTGTTCTTACGTCCACCTTATGTTGTTCTTACGTCTATCTTCTGGTGTTCTTACGTCCATCTTCTGGTGTTCTTACGTCCATCTTCTGTTGTTCTTACGACCACCTTCTGGTGTTCTTACCTCTATCTTCTAGTGTTCTTACGTATATCTTCTAGTGTTGTTACGTCTATCTTCTAGTGTTCTTACGTCCATCTTCTGTTGTTCTTACGTCCACTTTCTGTTGTTCTTACGTCCATCTTCTGTTGTTCTTACGTCTATCTTCTGGTGTTCTTACGTCCATCTTCTGGTGTTCTTACGTCCATCTTCTGTTGTTCTTACGCCCACCTTCTGTTGTTCTTTCGTCTATTTTCTAGTGTTCTTACGTCCATCTTCTGTTGTTCTTACGTCCACCTTCTGATGTTCTTACGTCTATCTTCTAGTTTTCTTACGTCCACCTTCTGTTGTTCTTACGTCCACCTTCTGTTGTTCTTTCGTCTATTTTCTAGTGTTCTTACGTCCATCTTCTGTTGTTCTTACGTCCACCTTCTGAAGTTCTTACGTCTATCTTCTAGTGTTCTTACGTCCATCTTCTGTTGTTCTTACGTCCACCTTCTGTTGTTCTTACGTCTATCTTCTGGTGTTCTTACGTCCATCTTCTGGTGTTCTTACGTCCACCTTCTGTTGTTCTTACGTCTATCTTCTAGTGTTCTTACGTCCACCTTCTGTTGTTCTTACGCCCACCTTCTGTTGTTCTTTCGTCTATTTTCTAGTGTTCTTACGTCCATCTTCTGTTGTTCTTACGTCCACCTTCTGATGTTCTTACGTCTATCTTCTAGTGTTCTTACGTCCACCTTCTGTTGTTCTTACGTCCACCTTCTGTTGTTCTTACGTCTATCTTCTGGTGTTCTTACGTCCATCTTCTGGTGTTCTTACGTCCATCTTCTGTTGTTCTTACGCCCACCTTCTGTTGTTCTTTCGTCTATTTTCTAGTGTTCTTACGTCCATCTTCTGTTGTTCTTACGTCCACCTTCTGATGTTCTTACGTCTATCTTCTAGTTTTCTTACGTCTATCTTCTAGTGTTCTTACGTTCATCTTCTGTTGTTCTTACGTCCACCTTCTGTTGTTCATACCTCTATCTTCTAGTGTTCTTACGTATATCTTCTAGTGTTGTTACGTCTATCTTCTAGTGTTCTTACGTCCATCTTCTGTCGTTCTTACGTCCACCTTCTGTTGTTCTTACGTCTATCTTCTGTTGTTCTTATGTCTATCTTCTAGTGTTGTTCTTATATCTATCTTCTAGTGTTCTTACGTCCAACTTCTGTTGTTCTTACGTCCATCTTCTGTTGTTCTTACGCCCATCTTAAGAGGGTCTTACGTCCACGTTCTGTTGTGTTTATGTTTACCTACCGATATGTATGTACCGTCTATGGTTCATTATTTCCAATGTCAGAAGGTGACATAAACAACATCAAATTAATATAAAAATTTCCACTCAAGGAGCATGCAATAATAAGACATTTCATGTTTTGTTCTGTAGTCAGTGTAATACAAATGTACGCGACACCAGATCGTGATGTCAGCAATATTCAAAATGTTATCATTCTGTGCATGATGACTACTAGCTATTAATATCAACACAACTATTCAAAATAATATCTAGACGATTACAAGTTGCATATTGTTATTCTACTCTTGGCATCCGTGTCGTCAGGAATGAGGCTGGCCGTAATTTCCGTTTCCGCCGTCTTTTTTCTTCAACTTCTCTTTCCTCACTTTTCTCCCACTACGTTCTCTGAAAACTCTCCAATTCATTCTATCTTTATAAGTTTGTGTTGTTCTCCATTCTCCTCCCACTCTTTCCAGCTCTCTTAATCAAGTTAATACAGTTCTCCCAGTGCATTTTCGGATTTCCTCGCCTCTGCTACTGCTCACCAATTTCTTCCTAAACCTTTCCTTCACTCCAAACTCGATCCACTCTCAGTTCATTCATTTGCTCTGATTAGCTTTCTTAACTCCCCCTGTCTTTACCCAGTTGTATTTACAAACATGCACCTTCTCTCGCGCTTCTCTGTTAGTACCATCGTCTCAAAGCCACACATAAGTCGGGTAACACACGAGCTAGCTGAGTACCTTTTTTAACGATGTGTATTTGATTTATTTTATAAAATTTCTATTATACATATAATATGCTGAAAAATATTAATATAATTTTGATCTAGCGTATTACAGTGACGTAGCCAGGATTTTGTTTTTGCATTGGAGGGGACCATCCGACATCCAAGCAAAGTTTGCTTATAATTTTATGTCGACTTTCGCTCCGTTGCCGCAATCAGGCGGTGCTGCCATCTTGCGAGAAAGATGGACATTGCATAATTAACTAGGTCCCACGGTGTGGCGCCACCATAATTATATCGCGCTTACCCGAATCCGAGGTAGTGGTTTCTTGCTAACCACTCACGTACAATAACCCATTTTTTTGTTGCTCTTATGTGGAATAAGGTCGTGTTTAGGTTAGGTTGAAGGTACTTTTGACAAGATTGACATTAGGTGTTTTACATGCATTTGATGGGCACTTGTACGTGAGTGGTTAGTCACTACCCGAATCCAAGTCATCCCGTATTATTATAATTAGGCCGTGGCTATTTGTCCGGATACGGACGAATAGCCTATGGTTGCGTATAGGCTATTCATCCGGATACGGACAAATAGCCCATGGTTGCGTATACGCTATTCGTCCGGATACGGACAAATAGCCCATTTGTGCATATGCGCTATTTGACCGGATAAATAGAGATAAACAGCCCGACATCGCGCTATTTGTCCGGCCACATAGTAAACGCGGTACTTGTACCTTCTTGCGGGCGTAAAGGCATGTTTGTATGTATGTTTAAATAGCAACTGTTTCTTCAGAAATAGTCGCAATGCGGCAAGTTTTTATTCACATGTTTAACTGGCGGGCCGGCCAGTATATCATGTCACTCGCAAAACACGAGCGATTTACTTGGCATAGATGGGTAATGGCAAAATGAGCTATTTTTGTGTGGTTTCTGTTGATAAATATTTCAATAAACGGGCCTTCAATAAAAGTGACTCTAAAATGGCATAACTTTATTATTTATATAACTATTAACATACTATTTGCAGTATTTTGAAATACATTGCATGGAGTAATACTTTTTCAATATTTATGTTTATTCATGCTAATTAATGAGGTTAATTAGCTAATATTAGTAAAGTAGTGCACCAAGTTAACAGACCAAAACATTCTAATTAAAACTAGCAGAGTTCATAAATATGAATATATTTATACATATTTTGCAGTGTGCATAACCACATTAATGGCTATGAGAATAAATATATATTAACTAGTCATGTAATAATAAATATATTAATTAGTTAATAGGTGGTAATTAGCAGGCAACCTTGACAGACATAAACGTTTTTATAAAATGCCACAATGTCCATGAATATGTTTATAATATTATAAACATGAAATTTGTAGAACCACCTTACTTATGGTAAGAGATATACATTAAACAGTTATGTAATATTAATAATAAACAAATAAATAAATAAATATATGATTAGTAGCCGTGCTTTGCATAGATTTACACATGAATAAAAGGCCACAATGTCCATAATTATTAAGACATTCCCACATTAATTACGGTAGTAAATAACATTACGCTCTAATTTCATATTAACACTAACTTAATTAATAAGTTAATATTGGCTAATGTTAGAATGCTAACGTTTTGATGAAAGCATGCAGTAAATAATTATGAAGTTAATATAATTTATGCAATGTTTAGAAACACATGAAACATTGTGATCAACCATCAATAAATACGTCATTACAACATAAATAATAACTTTATTAATAAATATTAACTAAACAGCAAACTCAACATATCAATGCATGACAATGAGGCATAGTTGTCATACTTAACTTGTTTATGGATGATTGTGAGGTTACAGGTTGGACAAATGCTGCAGGCTCAATAGAGGCCAGTAATAAAATGTTATTGTTTCATAATATTCTGCATTTCAACATGAATTGATGAAGTAATGTTTATAAACTGTTCACAGCGTTTCGTTTAAAACAATAATTGTTATTACATCTTAGCTGTTATTTTTTAGTTATTTATCATATAGGACAGGTATTTTTGCACACTGAATAATGTAATGAATGTTTTATTTTGTATACATCTTTTTCATTATTTGCACATGCATATAAAGCAACCAATAATGTTACACAACAGAACAGTAGCTGATGCAGGACAGTGGGGAGTGGGGTGATTGCTTTCCATATCTCAACTACAGCAACAGATTTTGCGAAATTCTTGTTCATGTCCAACAATGGCATAGCTGTATGATTTCAGGTTGAGTACATATATTATAACATGTAAAGCTAACACAATGATAACTGACAAATATGTTGAAGAAGGTTCCAGTTCTGTATCCGGGGGTGGGTGTCCATGCCCACAGGCTTTTCAAAGGTTGTGGTTTTCAGAATAAAAACTATATGGCAGTAACAAAATGCACGCAGCCGATCATTGCTTAAAATCATATCTGTGGATGACTGAGGTAAGAAGGAATTCAACAAATATACACAATAACATACTTTAATTAAAAAGTTTTACTACAAAATACCCACGACTACAATGCACGAAACAGAGCCCCAAATCACCAATGTCAGTACCTCGGTACACAAAATTGTTGACACACAAAATGCAACTTTCCGGTCTTTCTATCAATATTCCATCAACACATTCCAGATATTTTGCTTGGTATTACAATAAAAAACTACATTCTATTTGGTATAAAAAATATTGAGAAACAAGTGGAATCATGCTAATAAGAAAACAATGATAGGTTTAACTGTAGTTTTTGCCACATACCCCAGGTATAAAATGTTATTAAAATTCAATTACCTAATGGTACACCTTATCTACAAACTAATTCATAGAGGTTGCACAAGAGAACATCAACTTACAAGTCAAAGCTATAAATTATACCGGTAATTACTGTAATGTGTTGTTTGAAGGACACACCATATCTAGCCAATGTTGTTAATTGATATCTAGCAACAAGGCGAACTGTAACAATTTCAGTATATGTTGTCACTAAAGTTATTTATCCATCCATGTCCTTTAATAACAGTACATGGCAGTGCATCTGGCAACATTTCTGACATCACCAGCTGCCTTTTTATATAAATTAACAGGTTTACTTAACATTAAAGCACTAAAGTATATATATATATATATACATATATATACCTACTGTGAAGGTCAAATAAGATCTTATTGTCAGGTATACTACAAAGTCTACAATGGCCATGTTGTAAATAGGAGAAATGAACAGCTACAAAGAACACATCTGGCTGAGAAGTGAGGCAGTCACCGGGCAGTGTGACGAGCTGTCACCACAGGCTGAAACACGTGGTCAACGTCACTGATGTGTCAACACATTTGATATTAGCTTCTAAAATGGCAGATCATTTTCAACACTCCCCATAGATTACAACTAAATACAGCAAATTGATTGTTAAGACGAATCAATGATACATCACCAGAAACAATGCAATGCAAAGAATATTCTTGTTAGGGCGTCTACTAAAATATACCTTTGTTATACCTTCCATCTTTTATATTCCAGGAGTCTCCCAGATGTGTTATGTACCTGCTAGCACACAAGTCTCCCAGATGTGTTATGTACCTGCTAGCACACAAGTCTCCCAGATGTGTTATGTAACTGCTAGCACACAAGAATTTCCCAGATGTGTTATGTAACTGCTAGCACACAAGAATCTCCCAGATGTGTTATGTACCTGCTAACATGCAAGTCTCCCAGATGTGTTATGTATCTGCTAACACGCAAGTCTCCCAGATGTGTTATGTAACTGCTAGCACACAAGTCTGCCAGATGTGTTATGTATCTGCTAACACGCAAGTCTCCCAGATGTGTTATGTATCTGCTAACACGCAAGTATCCCAGATGTGTTATGTAACTGCTAGCACACAAGTCTCCCAGATGTGTTATGTAACTGCTAGCACACAAGTCTCCCAGATGTGTGATGTATCTGCTAACGCGCAAGTCTCCCAGATGTGTTATGTAACTGCTAACACGCAAGTCTCCCAGATGTGTTATGTATCTGCTAACACGCAAGTCTCCCAGATGTGTTATGTAACTGCTAGCACACAAGTCTCCCAGATGTGTTATGTAACTGCTAACACGCAAGTCTCCCAGATGTGTTATGTAACTGCTAGCACACAAGTCTCCCAGATGTGTTATGTATCTGCTAACACGCAAGTCTCCCCGATGTGTTATGTAACTGCTAACACGCAAGTCTCCCAGATGTGTTATGTAACTGCTAGCATGCAATAAAACCTTGTGTATTGTAGCCTAAAGGAGGGTGAAGTGAGAGGTTTTATAGGAATCCTCAAGTTTCTTAAAACTAGTTAATAGGTCTAATGCTTACAATTTGAACGATACCAATTAAAATCAAAGTAGCTCAATAATCCTTTCACAGAACAAATGTGTGAGTGGTCCTGTCAGTCAATGGGTGTGGTCCTATCAATCAGTGTGCATGGTCCTATTGGTGAGCATGTCAACTGTTCGTGAACACATCTGCACACCTATGCACAGGTAACACACCAGGGGACCCACACAACCAAGTTTGGAGTCAAATGTGTTTCCACTTAAATTAGTAAAAAAAAATTGATCAAAAATAAAACATTTTAAGAATACTGGTAAATGCCTAACCCAAATTTCCACAATTCCCATTCTGTATATTACATGACCAACACAACAAACCGATTGAAACTTTAATTTTACTACAGCAATATTTTAATTTGAAACGTTTTACTATATTCAAAATAAAAAATAATCTTTATTGGACCCCAAGTCCAGAGGTAATATGCATAAAACAGCTGCAAGACAAGTTCCTGCCAGCTTACTTATCTAGCCTCAGTGGTGCACATACATTTGATTGTACAACAATGATTAAATTGTGGTAACCTTTTTTGAATATACAGTGTAGCTTACAATCTTCTTTGAACAATCATCTCTCTGAGAGCTCACTTGTGACTGGTCAGTGGTGACTGGTCAATTGTGACTGGTCAGTGGTGACTGGCATGGAATGTATCACACATTATCATACATGTGTCTGCCAACATCTTTCCGTCTGCCTTCTTATTGCTCAGTAACTTTCAACATCAACTCTACATAAACTAAATGCTTCTTTCGGCACACTTTTAAACCAACTTCGTCAATTTTATTAAAAAATCATACTCTAACCCTACAGCAATCGGTGTACAAGTTGCCCTCATAGACCTCGCAACACACCTTGTGGACACATCTACCGACCTGCTATAATAGTTTCTAATACAACTCACTCTTGCCTTGTGGGGTTACACAAAACACTACATGATAACGTCTTTGGTATCTGTCACATATTGATGCCTTACAGTCTCTTTCTGGCAGTCCCCCCACCTCAATGGGACCACTGGAGGAAACACACACTGCCAGCAGAGAATGGAAACAGTCCACCTGTCAGCACTGATGACTGTGTCTCCACCAGAGAATGGAAACAGTCCACCTGTCAGCACTGATGACTGTGTCTCCACCAGAGAATGGAAACAGTCCACCTGTCAGCACTGACGACTGTGTCTCCACCAGAGAATGGAAACAGTCCACCTGTCAGCACTGACGACTGTGTCTCCACCAGAGAATGGAAACAGTCCACCTGTCAGCACTGACGACTGTGTCTCCACCAGAGAATGGAAACAGTCCACGTGTCAGCACTGACGACTGTGTCTCCACCAGGGAATGGAAACAGTCCACGTGTCAGCACTGACGACTGTGTCTCCACCAGGGAATGGAAACAGTCCACGTGTCAGCACTGACGACTGTGTCTCCACCAGGGAATGGAAACAGTCCACGTGTCAGCACTGACGACTGTGTCTCCACCAGGGAATGGAAACAGTCCACGTGTCAGCACTGACGACTGTGTCTCCACCAGGGAATGGAAACAGTCCACGTGTCAGCACTGACGACTGTGTCTCCACCAGAGAATGGAAACAGTCCACCTGTCAGCACTGACGACTGTGTCTCCACCAGAGAATGGAAACAGTCCACCTGTCAGCACTGACGACTGTGTCTCCACCACTTGCGCCTCAACAACTGGACAGCTCCAGAGATATATATATATATCATTAAAATTATATTGTTTCTCTTACTTTGGTAGATATTAATGGTGGTATGTTGTTCAGTCTCAAATGCACAATATAATATATCCACTCAGGAAATAAATTAAGATACTCTTTTGTGCAAATAATTAAGAGAAACATGGTAAGACTGGGTAATGGAGAATAGCAAACCTCAATAGTGAGTGACTTAATATCAAAGTTATATACAATATCACTAGAAACAGTCAACTGTACAGTGCTGCCCTCTCACGCAGTCGGCTCCTCGCTCCCTTCGTTGTCCTCTGCCACTAGAGGGCGCAAACAGAAAGGAAACACATTTCATAATCCTTTCATTTACATTTACAATATACATGTAATTATATAATTGTCAAAACTTATATATCAACGATATAAAAAACAGATGAGCAAAAATGTATAACTAAAACACTGATTTCAATGGTTGCTAGCATCTAACCTTGGTGCCTTTTGAAAACTTTCTGCTATTCAAATATGTATGTGGTTTCCCTGTAACAACCACCTAGAGAACACTTATGCTAGGCACATACCTACTGACCACGCCGACTGCAGTTGGCGTTAAGAAGCGGTCGGTGCTAAACACCATTACTTCCGCCGATTTATGCCCGCACACACCAATTGGCGCTAGCGGTATCCTCAAATCCACTATAAATTTGCGTGTTTACTCATTTTGTGGTTACTAAAAAATCAACGTTCCAGTTAACAGTTATGTTGAAGTATAATTATTTATTAGTCGTATCCAATGAATTCCTCAGTTTTCAACGGTAGCATCACTTTGAGGATTTTTGTCCACACTTGACGCCGGAAGCTCTGCCTACACTAGTTTATTTAATATTTATAATATAACATTTCTTGGTGTCAGACAGAGAATACGTGAAATGGATCTTTACCTTCAGCTTCATCGTCCTCGGCCTCAACTGCCCCATCCTCCCCTGTAACAGCAGCCGTACATCAACACACACACACGCCACACACGCGCCACACACACCACACGCGCACCACACACACACGCGCCACACACACGCACCACACACGCGCCACACACACACACCACACGCGCACCACACACAGACGCGTGCCACACACACACACCACACACACGCACCACACACACACGCGCAACACACACACACCACACGCGCACCACACACACAGACGTGCGCCACACACACGCGCCACACCACACACATACTACACACACCACACATACGGCACACATACGCGCCACACCACACACACGCGCCACACACGCGCCACACACACACACAACACATGACACACCACACAGACGCACACACACATACCACACAGACGCACATCCATGCGCACACACAATTATGTTGTATGACCAATACTACCAAAGGCAGCAAATAGATCAAGCAAGGTAGGCACAGTAACTTTACCTTTACTCTTATTTAATGGTATAGCATTGTGCTCGTTTCAAGGGATATTCCAGTCAATGAGAGGTTCATAGTATTTACTTACATATGTAAAATATATTGGTTGTGAACACTAATTGTGCACAAAAATCATTAATAAATAAATGTTTTAATTGATCTTGGACTGAAGCAGTTGAAACTAACCATCCTCCTCATCATCTTCATCATCCTCGATCACTTCAACTGATTCGTCCACTTCATCATCATCATCGTCGTCATCATCATCATCTTCCTCTTCTGCCTCGTCATCGTCGTCACTTTCTGAATCACTGAAACAAGCAGACTCAATGTCAGTGAAATATAAACACTAGGGTTATGAGGAAACATTCACTTTCTGATGAGGTGACTGGGTGGTGGAGGAGGGTTGACTGGGTGGTGGAGGAGGGTTGACTGGGTGGTGGAGGAGGGTTGACTGGGTGGTGGAAGAGAGTTGACTGGGTGGTGGAAGAGAGTTGACTGGGTGGTGGAGGAGGGTTGACTGGGTGGTGGAAGAGAGTTGACTGGGTGGTGGAAGAGAGTTGACTGGGTGGTGGAGGAGGGTTGACTGGGTGGTGGAAGAGAGTTGACTGGGTGGTGGAAGAGAGTTGACTGGGTGGTGGAAGAGGGTTGACTGGGTGGTGGAAGAGAGTTGACTGGGTGGTGGAAGAGGGTTGACTGGGTGGTGGAAGAGAGTTGACTGGGTGGTGGAAGAGAGTTGACTGGGTGGTGGAAGAGAGTTGACTGGGTGGTGGAAGAGAGTTGACTGGGTGGTGGAAGAGGGTTGACTGGGTGGTGGAAGAGGGTTGACTGGGTGGTGGAAGAGAGTTGACTGGGTGGTGGAAGAGGGTTGACTGGGTGGTGGAAGAGAGTTGACTGGGTGGTGGAAGAGAGTTGACTGGGTGGTGGAAGAGAGTTGACTGGGTGGTGGAAGAGAGTTGACTGGGTGGTGGAAGAGGGTTGACTGGGTGGTGGAAGAGAGTTGACTGGGTGGTGGAAGAGAGTTGACTGGGTGGTGGAAGAGAGTTGACTGGGTGGTGGAGGAGGGTTGACTGGGTGGTGGAAGAGAGTTGACTGGGTGGTGGAAGAGAGTTGACTGGGTGGTGGAAGAGAGTTGACTGGGTGGTGGAAGAGGGTTGACTGGGTGGTGGAAGAGAGTTGACTGGGTGGTGGAAGAGGGTTGACTGGGTGGTGGAAGAGAGTTGACTGGGTGGTGGAAGAGAGTTGACTGGGTGGTGGAAGAGAGTTGACTGGGTGGTGGAGGAGGGTTGACTGGGTGGTGGAAGAGAGTTGACTGGGTGGTGGAAGAGAGTTGACTGGGTGGTGGAAGAGAGTTGACTGGGTGGTGGAAGAGAGTTGACTGGGTGGTGGAAGAGAGTTGACTGGGTGGTGGAAGAGAGTTGACTGGGTGGTGGAAGAGAGTTGACTGGGTGGTGGAAGAGGGTTGACTGGGTGGTGGAAGAGAGTTGACTGGGTGGTGGAAGAGAGTTGACTGGGTGGTGGAAGAGAGTTGACTGGGTGGTGGAAGAGGGTTGACTGGGTGGTGGAAGAGGGTTGACTGGGTGGTGGAAGAGGGTTGACTGGGTGGTGGAAGAGGGTTGACTGGGTGGTGGAAAGAGAAACCAGCCCTACAATGGTGAGACTGAAGCCTCACAATACCTCCATGCATGAATAACCAAGAGATGGAAATCTCAGAAGGAACCAATAAAAGTCTAAACACTTGATATTGTTTATAGAACGGAGCTATTGAACTAATAAAATAGGTCTTTGAAGCTGTATCTCACCCTGCGAGTCCATTCTCATCCATCTGAATGTCTGGCGCGAGGAAGTACTGGAGAGGGTTGGGCCACATATCATCCTTGATCACCTGCAGAAACCAACACCTGTCACACATGGCACCACTCTACACAAACCAACACCTGTCACACATGGCACCACTCTACACAAACCAACACCTGTCACACATGGCACCACTCTACACAAACCAACACCTGTCACACATGGCACCACTCTACACAAACCAACACCTGTCACACATGGCACAACTCTTCACAAACCAACACCTGTCACACATGGCACCACTCTACACAAACCAACACCTGTCACACATGGCACCACTCTACACAAACCAAACACCTGTCAGGCTGTCACACATGGCACCACTCTACACAAACCAAACACCTGTCACACATGGCACCACTCTACACAAACCAACACCTGTCACACATGGGACCACTCTACACAAACCAAACACCTGTCACACATGGCACCACTCTACACAAACCAACACCTGTCACACATGGCACCACTCTACACAAACCAAACACCTGTCACACATGGCACCACTCTACACAAACCAACACCTGTCACACATGGCATCACTCTACAAAAACCAAACACCTGTCACACATGGCACCACTCTACACAAACCAACACCTGTCACACATGGCACCACGCTACACAAACCAACACTTGTCACACATGGCATCTACACAAACCAACACCTGTCACACATGGCACCACTCTACACAAACCAACACCTGTCACCATAGCTTTATCTAGAGACCCGTCCACCCGTCATTTGGACGGGTAAAAACGAATATGGGCGGGTAGAAATATGGAGGACGGGTTGTGGACGGGTAAAAAATTAAAGGAGCAAAAAAAAGTCTTCCAAAACCATAGATATTGTTAGTTATGCCTTGAAAGTGAGTGTAAATGGTGTCAAATGTGTATTTGTAGCCCATTTCAGGCACAATTTTAAAGTTTGTAAACTAGCTTAACAGTTAACATCCACGTGTCCACCAAAACATGTGACTGGCAGGGCTGCCTACTTGACAAAATATTTTTCCGTATGTGGCTCAATTACCATGAAAATTGTTCTGATTATACAGAAATATACTCAATATGTAACCATGCATGCTGCAATAAAACCTAGACATAATATATATAAGGGGGAGTTCCTTGAAATGATACCCATGTCTAGTTACCATCTGTGTTATGTTCAGGGCAGGGGTCAATTCAAAAAGAATTGATCAATTCAATTCCAGAATTGAAGCGTGAATTGGAATTTAAAGATTTGAAACAAAATTAATTGAAATTAGAAATGATTTTTTTTAATTGAATTGGAATTTAAAGATTTTGAATTTAATTGGAATTGAATAAAAAGGAATTGAGCATCTGATATTTCACAGAACGTTGGGAGTATTGCAGCGCAGCCAGTGGTGATTATAGATGCAATTGCAAAACATTGAACTGGAATTGAATAAAAGGAATTGCAGTGAATTGGAATTAAAAGAATGGAATTGTTCCCAGCACTTATAAAGGTGGCCCTTGTTCCAGCCTTTTCAGGAAAACATTTGAAAAACAGAGCGGCTTTGATATAGGACCCTAAGTCAACACATCCACTACTACTACAGGCAGTGCCACCCCCTCTTTTGCGCTCCACCCCACTGTAATTAATCAAGCCTTTCCCAGTAACAGTCAGCCCATTCCTTGGCTGTAACTAAATCCCAAGTCATTAAAATGTTGATGAATTGTTTCTTACCCTAGTCTGAGTTTGCCCCCTGCCCAACCACCACAGCAGCCACCGGCTTAATTTACTGATAAATTGCAACTAGTGAATTATTACATTTTCTTAGGCAGACCACTGGGTATGAACTTGTCAGGACATTAACTTAAATGTCGCAGTTCTTTGATGTGCATACTAGTCTGAAGTCTGATATGCTTATTTCCGTAATACAGGGGCAGTTTCCGTACTACCGTAATCTGAGGTCAATTTCCGTAAAGATTACGGAAAATCCGTAATGGTAGGCAGCCCTGGACTGGCAATAATTTGATCCTGCATAAAGCCCTGCCTGTCACACATGGCACCACTCTACACAAACCAACACCTGTCACACATGGCACCACTCTACACAAACCAACACCTGTCACACATGGCACCACTCTACACAAACCAACACCTGTCACACATGGCACCACTCTACACAAACCAACACCTGTCACACATGGCACCACTCCATACATAGTACACAAACCGGCTATCAAATAATATAAAATTCATCTTAATGTCAGTCCACAACTACCACCACTAGACTATTAATAAGATATAACTAAAATTATAGTATATGCAGATTTATCACGCATAGTGGTAGCTGTACCCTAAGATACATTTATGCAAAATTCGAAAACACTGCAACAGCAGAAAATAAATCTTGAGACGGTCTTGGTCTCAATGCTCAGTTTTGGGCAACTATTAACTAGTCTTGAGATAAGATCTTGAGGAAAGATAAATAATGCACAGATAAGTTTATAGCTGGTGGCCATGCCTATGAAAATGAGGCGCTCACTGCTGTAACCAGTTGTTCACTGGCAACGATTTATCAATGTTTTAATGACTTAGGATTCAGTTACATTCAGCTGTGGATGGATTAAGTAGTCAGTCACTCTGACTACAAGCACTTGTAGGTTGGGATGACACATTGTCATTGACACTTACTAGACAACCGGACTAGTTATTAGGTAGGTTTACTAGTCCGCCTTTATCTTTACTACAGTATGGACTAGTGGCTAGTTCTACCCATTATTTAGTAATGACAATTACATAAATAGTTCCTGAATCAGTTGGGTTGGTGTAAATGGAACTTTCAAACATGTTCATGTTTTCACAGGCTTGACGTGTGCATGATGCCACTAGCCGTGTCATGTCATTATGGTCAGATATGACATTGGTCAAGGATTGTGGGCCACCATAGGAATTGTTTGTATCCTCCTACAAAGACGTACAATTGGTAGTAATTAGGCATCAGTTTCAGACAGTTCCTTGCATTGTGCAATATTCAGTTGTCCAGAACAACCATTGGTGTTAACTGTCCAGTGTGTGGCCAGTAGCAGGTAGAGTAGATGACAGGAAGAAGACTGACTGTCCAGTGTGTGGTCAGTAGCAGGTAGAGTAGATGTAGAGGACAGGAAGAAGACTGACTGTCCAGTGTGTGGTCAGTAGCAGGTAGAGTAGATGTAGAGGACAGGAAGAAGACTGACTGTCCAGTGTGTGGTCAGTAGCAGGTAGAGTAGATGTAGAGGACAGGAAGAAGACTGACTGTCCAGTGTGTGGTCAGTAGCAGGTAGAGTAGATGTAGAGGACAGGAAGAAGACTGACTGTCCAGTGTGTGGTCAGTAGCAGGTAGAGTAGATGTAGAGGACAGGAAGAAGACTGACTGTCCAGTGTGTGGTCAGTAGCAGGTAGAGTAGATGTAGAGGACAGGAAGAAGACTGACTGTCCAGTGTGTGGTCAGTAGCAGGTAGAGTAGATGTAGAGGACAGGAAGAAGACTGACTGTCCAGTGTGTGGTCAGTAGCAGGTAGAGTAGATGTAGAGGACAGGAAGAAGACTGACTGTCCAGTGTGTGGTCAGTAGCAGGTAGAGTAGATGTAGAGGACAGGAAGAAGACTGACTGTCCAGTGTGTGGCCAGTAGCAGGTAGAGTAGATGTAGAGGACAGGGAGACTGCCAGCACCTCAGCAATGTCGTCTGCGGAGGGGTCTGTGTTGTCGAGGAACCACTGGAAGAAAGTGCGGGCCGGCCCGTGCCGCCGCTTGCGGGAGGCCTCCGTCTCCTGTCTGCCCTCTGCCTTGCCCACCAGGTTCATGCCCTCCTTCCACTTGACAGGGGTACTCTGGGACGCTGGGTTACCTGCACACAGAACACTGGTGTCTCGTACGTACTGCGTGGGGTGCTAGCCTTTTGAGAGCAAACCAAATAGCATGGGATGTACTGACAGTACTGTACATAAATATATATTGGTTGTGGTGATATAAGGCTCAAATCTGAAAATTTAGATAATAAAAAATATTTGTCAGCCTGAATTTAAGATATATTAAATCCATCAGTTAGTGGCAAGATGGCACACTTCTAATTACTTTTACCTATTGTCCGACATGATTATGAACAAAGTACCGGGTCATCAACAATGTGACCACAACAGTTCAGCATTGCCACATCGACCTTGTTCAGCCAGTAGTGTGGCTACGTTAAGTAGTACATTAGTAGTACATTATAATTGAGCACAGGCACAGTATGTGACAGTAACAGAAGAGATCAAGGGTCAGGGAAACTACCATAGCAGCTGCATTTTTAAATATCGCGTTAAAATATCTTAATAACTCAAACATTCATTAAGTTTGCATAGAAAAAGTAGCATTCTTCCACATTGTATCATAATAAACAATAAGAATGATAATTTAATTGTTTTTTCTAATAGACTACAAATCCTCTGAATCTGAAATTGGGGGGTATGTATTCTTCAAATATGAATGCCAAATTGCATGGGAGGGTTTTTACAATCCATGAAGGGGTCATGCCAAACCACACTAAGTTTTGACTGCACTTTAGCATTACTGCAAAATTTTCATGAAGCTGTACATAGCTTGTTTAATATGCATATTGTTTATAAAATCCTCTTGTATGAATTCCAATACTATTTATTTCCTTAGAGACATAGGTTTTGAACAAAACAATGGTTGTTTCTATAGTTTTCATGTAAGATTACTTTTTGCATAGATGCATAATGCACTTCAGGAGGTTATACTGTATCAATGATGCAAATGCACATACAATATTTAACATGAACGTATTGTGATTGTAGAATGGAATAATTGACCATGTCTTTGACAACGTACCAGTAGTTGCAAGATGGAACTCTTTGATGAGAACACTGTTACTGAAGTACTGGTTCTCACTGAAGTGTAGTTTTATCCTGTAGCCTGATTTGATGTCTTCAAACTCTTCAACTTCAACCTGAGAGCAACAAGCAGCTACTGAGAAACATGCTGCACTGTGTGCTGGCCAAACCAACCGTCTGGACACTTCCCCACATCACACTAGCATCACTGTCATCAGTGCACATTGACACTGTACTACATCATACTGTTTTATCCAATATTGTAGTTAACGTAAGAAATATGATTCAAATACAATGGACCCATCTTACAGAATGTTGACCCCCTTTTAAAAAGCTAACCTATTGGTAAAATAATATAATGCAGTTCAATGAGTTCATAGATTGTAACTAGAATATCACAGCCATCACTGATAACACTTAAAAAAACATTTTAGCCACCATTGGTGTTAAAATGTTAGTCATCTTTGACTTTGAATATTGTCAATATACAGGGGAAATAACTGTTACTGTTTCATGTAAATCCAGTTCATGTTTTAAAACATTGAATGGACCAGTCTCCCTTTCAACAATGCTCAGTGCTCACACAAGACACAGCTGCACTAAGAGAGCTCTTGTAAGAGACACTAAGTATCAACTCCACTGGATTCACAGGTATGGCTCAGTTTCTGTTACATCAGGAATAAATTATATCAACAACATGATACGGGGTCCCTTTTCTATAGGGGGTCCATATCCTATAACACATACAACTGTATGTAATATGAACCCCATAGAATGTGGACCAGGGGTCCATTTTATAGCAGGTTTACATACAGCAAGGTGCTAAACTAACAGGGTACAGTGATATGTATATTTGTCTGCATTATTAATTATAATCAACATGCAGCAAACATAAAGTACACAATGAACAGTAAGTCAGTTACATTAGTGAAACAGCAATACATTTAAATGGTACACAGCATGATGATGAAGTGCCCTACCGCAGTCAGGTGATGTAAACATTCCTCCTCTTCCTCGTCCAGTATTGCAGAGATTTGGGGATGATTTACAAACTGTAAAACAACTGTAAAGGAAACTAACAACAAAACATGTTTTGCTGCACTTGATTTTTGTAATTAACCTTTTTTAATACCTGGTAAACATCAACATATATGTTAGCCATACACCATTTGGTTAATTAAAATGCAAATACAAACGTCACTAATGAAGTGAGAATTAAATATGTTTAATACTTTATTAATTTTGATGTTTGTGCGCACTGTTGTTTGCGTTTGGTTATTAGCTTTGTGTAGTAGAATTGTTCGTATTTGTGTTTAGCTCTATATGATTGGTCAACCAATCAGCAGTCACTGCGGCCAGTATTGCGTTTAGTTTGAATTGCGCAGCGGCGCTAGCAGCCGCATTTTTGGAAGGCTTGTACTTGCGGGAACTTTATGCTCCCACCCACCATCCCTGCTTTGGGATTTTGTATTTGTAGATAGTACCGGTGTCATATAGAATATTGACCCGATTCTATATAGAATAATGACCCCCGGGTCACTTTTCCATAGATTTTTAGTTATAGAAAAATTACCCACCCCCATATTTTATGGATATATATTTGAAATAATGGTTTTGAACATAACGTTAAATGACAGCACATAACCAACTATTTCACTTCAAAAGATAACATATAATCTTAAATTTAGGTCACCAAATAAAAGTTTTTTCACTACTTTTTAACCTGTTAGCAAATGTCATTGATAGTTTTTAACCAACCAATTCTTTCATACTTTGTCAAATTCAAGATTTCAAAGCCTTTTTCACTATCAAAAAAATTGTTTTGTGTGGCTCTAGGTGTGGGAGGTCATATTTCTATGGTATAGTATATTGCCCCGTGGCTCATTGTACATAGAAAACTGTAAAAACTTGGCCATCTTTATTGTTTGGTAATAGCTAAGTTTGTTTTGGGTGGCTGTTAGGATGGGGGTCATATTTCTGTGGTATAATATATTGACCCGTGGCTTGATATACATAGAAAACAGGAAAACAATTTGGATAGTTATGGGCTTGTAGTTTTATCATACAAACAACACATAGAAATGTCTACCTGGTAATAGCAAAGTTTGTTTTTGATGGCTGTAGGGGTGGGGGGTCACATTTCTATGACCAGTATAGTATATTGACCCACGGGTCAATATACTATACCATAGAAAAATGACCTCCCCCTCTGTAAAACATTTATTTGGTTTTATCAAATGATATTTACTTTGATGCTTGTATGAATCATGCAGTCACATAACCATATAAATTGGCCAATATTTTTATAACATTTACTATGATGGGCCCCGGGTCAATATATTATACCATAGAAATATGACCCCCCACCTCATTTCATTTGCCAAGGCAGTTAGCAGAATGTGGACCAAGCAGAATATTTTCCATGAAATTGGACACACACAAAAATACTGGTGTTGGTGCAAGTGTCAACAAAATATGCCCACTGAGCAGTGTCAGTTTGAAAAGGAGATCTTTCACTGGAAAAGTATTATGGCTCAAAAATAATATTATTAATGTATCAAAGTGCAATGTTATATACATATAAACAAAACATTACCTTCAATGTCATTAATACTCAAATACATACAAAAAAAGAAAAATCCATGAAGAAACAAGGGGCGGGTCACTTTTTCATAGGGGGGGGGGGGGGGTCAATTTTCTATTATTATATATATTGACCCCGGGTCACTTTTCTACGCAGGTCAATATTCTATCTGACACCGGGATATGTATTTTTATGTGTGGTTTTTACCCAATATGTTTTACATTATTACATCACATGTTATTGGCACTTGTAATAAAAATGCATGCCGGTATCACCCACTACCCTGGTTTTCATGTTGTATCAGTAGTTAGTTTTAGTTTATACTACGGATAAGATTAATCATAATGTTAACACTACCCGTGATACGTACAGTATTATGAATTACCATCTCCGCGTGTAGGTTTATGTTGCTTGTGGGTCATCACGTGAGAAGTGAACACAACCAACATTCCAGAAATGTGTTCAGAAACGTGTTGCCCTCCTCCCTTCAATGTTGAATGAATCAGTTTAAAGGAAAAAAAAGTTAACTGTTTCGTGGCATACACCTAATAGAGTTAATATAAAGTAACAATTTCCACATATACTCATTTTTTTAATGCCAGCGGTTTACCAGAAAAATATTTTTTAACACCCAGCCATCCAAATACTATGAGCTACCCCATCTTAGACGAAGAATGACGTCACGACGGTGAGGCGCTCTCCGCGTAGATTCCCTGCATGGGGTTTGGCTGTTGTCATGAAATGGCTGCAACTCGGCAACGCGCGTAACATGCTGATTACGGTAAATATAAAGTTGTCTATTATTGTTATCGCTGAAATCATCCCATCAACTGATGTTACATGTCTACATCAAAGCATTTCTCCTCAAAATGGACCGAGCAAAGTGAACTGTACTTGGACTGGAGGGATTGCAAACAGTACGCCTGCAAATCACCAATGTGAATCCATTGCTTCAATACTACCGGTTGTTTCAACTATTATTGCAACCGTATACTGAACACTAAGGCATAATTACTAAAGTTTACCATAGATTTAACCACATATTTAGATATACCTCTATAAGCAGCTGCTAGATGTCACGCCAACTGAACGAACTGTCGAAGACTCGAAGTTGTTGACCCTTAACAACGTCGCAGGAATCTGACCGGCTTCAGCAGAGATATAAAATGCCGCGTGCTGAATGGCCAAGCCAAGTTAACCCTTCACCTATGGCGGCGTCTAGACCATCGTGGATTTCGTTACAATTTGAGACTTTAAAGTCACATTCTGAGTAAACCACTGATGTTAAAAAATTGAGTATATGTGGAAATTGTTACTTTGTATAAACTCTATTAGGTGTATGACACGAAACCGTAGCCTTTTTTGTCCTTTAATGAATCAGTTTATTAAAGCTTATGGCAAGATAACAAACAACAATCTGAACATGCAGGCAGGAGACTGTCCACGTTAACAGGGATTTACTGTGTTATTGAAATAGCCCCTATCTCTGCTGCCGCCAGACCCCATTAACAATAGAAGGCTGGGAATGTCCACCTTCCCTCTAGTCTCGCTTAACCGACTGTCGGTCGGCTGCAGAACTACGCTGAGAAGACAGTTTGGTTACTTAGTCGGCTTTTGTTTGTTTTTCCGCATGATCTATACAATGCTGCGACCTCACGGACACTGCTGAATTTTATATTTTATAAACAACTACAAATTTTTATTTTTATTTATTTTGTGTTAATATAAGTTTAATTTTGATTACCCTGGTAGTTTTTTTATAATACAGCAGTATTTGATAAAAAGGAATCCTAATTTAATTTGTGTGTTATATGTGTGGGGCTAAACAATGCTGCCACCTCACCTGCCGTAATTCTTATTTTATAAACAACTGTAAATTTGAATTTTTATTTATTTTAATGTTAATATAAGTTCAATTTTGAATCTGTTTCATAGGATATCATTATCTTGTAAAAGAATATAGTTATTTTAATTTTTATTTCATAGTTGGCCTGAGAGCCAATCAGTGTCTCTACCCTAATCTGGGGTAAGGTCGCCCTGGCGGGTCGAAAATGCAGAGTTCACGTCTCTTTCCCCAGGCGGAGGTGAGGGGCTTAAAAGTGCTGCCACCTCACTGAGCCTGGTTAACCGAGGCTACCTTCCTTCTGGCTGAGGCCTGCCCTAGTCGAACATGCAGATATCCACAGGTGGTCCATGTCCTTAGGAGCTAAACGTTCAACAGGCAACATTTGTTTTATTTTTTGGGAGGGCCTGAGATGCCTTTACAAGACTAGTGAACTACAAACTTCTTTTGTACAATGAAGAGATGTATAGGCAAAATTAGAGTAAAAGCCTCAGAAATGTTTTTTATTAAAATACGAAAACTTACAATGTAACAGTTTTAAGCCCTAAAGGACTCTCTAAGATGCTTAAAAATGTGTCAGTGGAATTACTTTTCTTGTGCGTAGTGAAAGTACCATAAGACACATATGTGTAAAATTGGAAAAACTGATCTTCAACGGTTTCTGAAATCTGAGAGATAATATAGTTTCCTCACACATATACATTCATTTTATACATTTTAATCGACACCCTCTGGCTTCTATTTCTGGAAAATATTAAATAGGGAAATACATTTTTAATTACTTAAATTGTCATTCCCATGTTAAAAGATTGTATGTCACATATATAATGTCATAAAGTTATGTTTAATGGTGTTTTTGACATAAGCAGGGACGTAGACTATTATTATTCTTGAAAGTAGTGATACAGTTTCTTGGTTCATGTTATTTTTTATTTACCTCTGAATAAAATATAATTTATGGGAAATAAACCAAGCTTCTTGAGGAAACTTTACTAAATTACATGTTATTACTGTACTTACAATACAGTAATATGGGTTATATGTGGATTGGTGTTCCGCATACTTTACAAACTACAAACAGAACTATGTCGAGATTTTGTTTGACAAATACGTCTCTACACCACAGAGTTAGATCATTAATCTTTCCCTTATAGTTCTACGGGCGTATTCTATTTACATCTATGCTCTAGAGACTAGACTTGCTAGCAAGCTCCAAACGTTACCATGCATCGCCACCTGGCGAGTGGCTACGAAACAACAGAAACCGCGAATATCAGGCAGTACAACTGAACATTATATTGCATATATTACTTCACTTTGTCACGTATATAAGGATACGGCTGTCACCCAAAAATTGGGCATACGCTTGATAAGCTCGTTCCGTTTTTCGTAAAATGGCTTGCGTAGTTTGTTATAGCGCTGCTCGACTTTCAGAATCTCCTCGCTGGCTTTCTCATTCAGGGCATCTATTTCGTTCTGGCACGCATCAATATCCTCAAGAGCTTTCTGCGTCTCCACGTCGAAATCATGACTGTCCTCACCTTCTGTAGTGATATTTGATGTGTCTAATTTTGCTACTTTCTTCGGCTGATCCGATTCTACAGACATTTTATCGCTGAAGGCTTTGTAACAAAGTGCCTACCTCGATGTGTGTTTGAAAAAGTTGCAATGCTTCTATTAGCCGCGAATACGCACGCGCTAGATTATGCACCGAAGCGTTGATATTAACTGATTTGTGATTGGTAAATCTTCTCGATGATGCGCTGAATTTGCTCGCAAAATTGACCAATGACAAACGACAACACAATGCTGACTTGGACGCCATAACTCGTCCGAGTTCACAAATAACATGGCGGATGCTAATTTGAAACTTGACGACGGTGGAACAACAAACCACAATATCTTCGACATAATGGAAAAAGAATCGCCAACAAAAACAGACGATGTACGTGTGGATAACAGTGAGAATGTAGCACAAGAATTGTCAGTGTTGCCACCAACTAGTGTGAAGAAAAACTTACAATTTCTCGACGGTCAACAACAACACGCACATGTCGCGAAGCAGATAAAGCAAAACACTACATCTCCTGTCAAAACCATCGGATTATCACCCATACACATTGCGGCGGAACGAAACTCCGACGTGTCTGCCAGCACTGAGACACCTGGAAAAAGAAGACGCATCCAGCACGATTATAGGCGCCTGTCAAGTTCTGGATATGCTGACGATTACCAAGGTAGCAGACGTGAAAGATTTTCGAGCACAGAGGAATCCTCGGAAACCAGCACTTCTCCACCTACACCCAAAGTAAAACCCCTTAAACTGAAGGTTTCAGCGGTGCAGACTGACCTCGCTGCCAATGGTGCAATGGAAGGTAAGAGTACAGGCCGCGTTGGGAAGTCTTGTATATAGACATTCATGGGCCGTTTTCTCGCTATAGCGCAAATGAAAGAGTACGTGACATCTGTCATGCAGCGCGATGCCACTTCGCAGACTGGTCGCGCTATCCAAGGCAACCCACTAGAGCGCGTTTGTCTTGGAATTCAACATATATACTATGGCATATGCGTAGGTCAGTCGAGAGGATCAATGAGTGGCATGACCATAACACTTAAGAATACAAATTTATTTATTATAATACAATAGCTATATGGTAGTTCAATACTGAGTTGAAATACTTGATTGAACAACCACTGCCCACACTGGCCACAGCCAAACATAAGAATATACCATTCAGTATGTATGTGACCATGCGTGGTGTCGAGGCGAGTTCAGTGTGTGAGCAACAAAGGCACAAATACTTTTAAACAGTTGCAATTTATAACGTATCATTCAGTTAAAACAAGCTTGTATGCATTGTTGTATTGTGCATAATATTAATAACATACAACATTATCAGGTACTGTTATACATAACTGGCCTAAATTATTACGGCCTTTTAAAACCGTTTTTTAACCTTATATCAATGTGTATGTAGTCGCAATGTGATTCTACATCACTTCCGGTACAAAGAAGTCAGATTAAACGATTTTAATTTGTGTTTTAGAACAATTTAAACACGCCGAGTCGAAGTAAACAACGCGATGTCACTGTCGCAAATATGGCGCGAGCTGTAGTCGCCTCCCCAGCACCAGAACTGCGGAGGCGATTTATTTCGACTCGGAGTGTTGTTAAATTGTTCTAAAACACAAATTAAAATCGTTTAATCTGACTTCTTTGTACCGGAAGTGATGTAGAATCACATTGCGACTACTATATATAGTATAATATTACCCATTATCAACTCAATGCTTTCTTATTAAAGTTTGTGAAAATAACCCCTTTATCATGCTAGCTATGGGCAATTTGAGCATTATATGTACAGCAATATACTTTGATTGAAAATATCCTGATTCCACAACATCTAGGCTAGCAATTGATTGTCTTTAAATTATAAATCTGAAGCCAGGAGACGTTAAGCTTTCAGTTGACACAAACATTTAAAAAGGTACAGCTTGAATTTTTAGCCCTTATGTCGCAATTCTGCACAGTTTTTATGCGAGTGAGCCAAATGCATATTCGCATATATATTAAACTTACAAGGAAACATTTTTTTTGCAACTTTTAGGCAGTTCATGTTGTAGTGCTGAATCTGCATATTATTTAATCCTTCTGAAGGCATCTCAGTGCCACCAAAAACAAAAAAATTAATGGCAGGCCTTGACATTAAGCTTTTGTATCCACTGGCCGGGGGAGTAGATTTGAAAAGTTACTGACCCCCCAAAAAAGTAACTGGCCCAAATATTGTAAACAAAATAATTGAAAATATGCTGCTCCATCGTTTTAGAAGATCAAGTTTTGACAGGAGTTACACAATGAAGACTTTCTGAAGCTCTTATGTTGCATATTTTTTTAACCCTAGATGTGACCAAGAAAAATCCTCTGTAGCATACTGTTCCTATAAAAATCATAACTTCGCTATATTGGTCATAAAAATATGAATGATGCATCATTTTAATGCTAATATAATGCTTTATTATAATAAAATTATAATATCTGTAGAACAAATGAAAGTCATGGGGATATTTGTATTTGAAATTGAACTAACAAAAAATAAACAAACATTTCATCCTGCTACCAGGTAATGTGTAAGGTGTGAACGAATATACTTTGCCATTTAAATAAATGTAGATTCATGTATTAGCTGCGAAATAAAAAAAAAATGATACAAGTCCGATGAGAATTTTTTTTTTCCCGACAAGGGGATTTGATTCAAGCCGGCCGATTGCGGCAGCGCTCATTACCGTTGCACCCCCGCGCCTGGCAGGAGAAATGTCCAATTTGGTAATTTTTCACCCCAAAAATGCCCCCAAAGTCAGTCAAACTACCTGGGTACATGAACTAATATAATAACCTTGTTTATGAATAAGTACTGTCAAGCATTTTGTCAAAATATCAGTTACGCAGAAACTTGAGATAATTCAAAGGAAAGCTGTGAAGCGGGTAAATTGTTATTTACTGCGCTGCCATTTTGTCTTCAACTTTGGTTTCGCAGGGTCGTTGACGCTACATTTGAAATCATGGTTCTGATTGACTGAATGGATTGAACCCACATGGTTTATTTTTGGCAGATTGGCTACTCACAGAGCTTTTTTGATACCGTGGGGGTGTAGCCTTTATGAATGGATGCATAAATTCATTCATCAGGACATAATAAAATCGCCCAAATATGGGTAGCAACTATACCATGTGCTTTTTAAACTTAACTGCAAAGAATCTGTCACTGAATCTATGCAAGGAAAAATGTACACGATCTAGAACAAAACTGCCAGCTATCCAATGATACCAAATGTTCGCGTGTCCGTTTAGTGTGATGGAAATGAAAATTGTTACAACAGAGGCAGATGCATTTAGTCAGATTTTCAGCCCTGGTCATTTCTAGGGTTAAATGTTAATTTTTTTTAGATTGCAACAATAAAAAGAGAAAATTCAACATTAAATGAAATGTTTTAGTTGTGGTGTCAGTCTGCTGATATAAAATCTGAGGCAACTTTCACACTATACAATTTTAGCACATATATGTACTATTATGTAGTAATCCATGACAATTACATGGATTACTACATATTTAGATAAATGTCAACCCTTAATGACTATAGTCAACGTCTTCTGTCAATGTTGTGTCTCTCATACATATCACATAATAAAGTCAGTTTAAACTAAAAAAATAATATAAAACGTAAAAGTACAATATTATTTATTACAGCCTGCATTGTAGGCCATTTTATGTGCTCGGACATTATAAAAACAAGCTTTTCCATATTTAATACATATTAACAAACTCATTGACTCTTTCTAGTAATAGCTCATTTTGCATAATTGCATTGAGACTAAAGCAAAGTCGGCGAAGTCGAATTCGTGACTTTGACTGTTTTGACAGGTATACGAATGGGGGGTGGCTTGGGGCTTGAAACTATAGGGCCTCTAAGTCTCGCGCGCAAAAATGAGGCTGGGGACAATTGGGGGCAGGAAGTCCATATTCTCAATGTTAACGTATAGGACTTCGTGTTGGTTTTGGTTGTAATAATTGAACTGTTCCAGTCTAACTATTTCAGTTTCACTGTCCGAAGGATTGTTACAAGCAGAAGCAGTGGAACACTTTTCCGGTGCCAATGCTCACGGAAATCATGAATTTTAATCGATTATTATGATGGTTGCCATGGCATCGCCGGCTTGTACTTGTGTTTGGCGATCTTGACTAATAATGAAAAGTGCCATTTTTCGCGCATACATATATATACTGGTACGACAGCATTAAAACACACGTTAGGCCATCGGGCCAGTGCCAATGTCGAGCCCTGAATGGTGTGCCTATTATTTTCAGAAGCTAGTAATACTTTCTCTAAGTTTGTGTTGACACTATGGTTCATTTAAGTCATTTATAGTCCTCTTTGCCTATTTATTTTTTGTTTACTCTTTTTCTGAGAGTATTTGTTTTCAAAAAATACTTCTGATTGCCCTGAATTAACCATGTACAAAGAAATTATGCTAATGTTAATCTTGTTTGTTTCCTAGGATTTAGTCCACACAGTACGGTTGATGGGGAGTCTGTTGGAAAGAGTAACAAGCAGAAACACAAACATAGACATCATCGGGAGCGCAGAGATTCCAAGCAACAAGATCCAGAAATGGTGAAGGAGGAGAAACTACACCGAAATGACAAGCAACATTTGAAGGCAAGGCACAGACATAAGCAGCAAGAGCAGGGTCACTGCCAACCAGATGGTGCTGTCACTTGTAGTGTTGTAGAACAAGTGACTGCTGGTATCCAACATGAGAACAGAGAGTGTTCCAAAAAGGAAATACCAGATACACAGGTACTTCATAAGGAAGATCTGCCATCTGAGAAAGACAACACTTCAACACAACTGCCTGAGAATTTTGAAATCAGTGAACATAGTCCTGCCAGTAGAGAACAAACAGTATTACCAAATCAAACGGTAAACATTGCCTCAACCTCAGTTACAGAAGATGGCAAGTCTGAGGTTGATAGTCCAACTGGCCAAATTTCAGAGGCTACGAGTGTGTTGGCTGGAGATGATAGTCATACAGATGTTGGAATGAAACATACCTCTCAGAAAATTGAAGTACCCGATAAGAAGCTTGGGCCACAGGAGAACAAGGAAAATGAGAACTGTGGAGGTGATTGTGTTGAAAGTGTGTATGGCAAAGACAACAAGGAGACTGTCGACAAGAGCCTTGTGCAGAGTGACAGCAGTAAGAGGGAAGATGTAGTTGGACTAAGTGGAAGTGGTGATAACAGCAAGTGTCCACCATGTGTAGAAATTAGTTTGTGCTCTGCAGACAGTGTGTCAGCAAAATCTTCGAAGGCGGTTAGAGACAGCACAAAGCAGGGACAAGATAACTCATCAAAACAGAAATCATGTAAACCACGACATAAGAGCGATTCTTCTGACTGTTCTGGTTTGAAGCAGATGAGTCGTTCCATGGGTCACTCAAAGCAAGATGGTCAGAACAGCAAAACAGAACCAAGGGCACATGAAGTAGCTGGGGACAGTCAACATGTTGAAGAGCATGAATGTATGACAGATGTGTCCAGGTGCCTGTGTCTAGGTGGAGTTCCTGAGAGAGAGGCACCAAGACAGGTAGAAGCCAGTGAACACATTCTCACACATGACAGTGCTGTTTGTGACAAGACGGTAAAAATGGAATCTGACAGTGGTAGTCATTCACACAGTGGTAGTGTCACATGTCTGGGACAGGGTGAACACTCTTACCATAGAGATCCCAAGAGTGAACCTCAACATAGGCACCACAACAGTAGCAAACACAAGACGAAAGGACTGTCTAAACATGAACACCATCATAAACATCGACATGAACGCCATCATAGCAGTAGCAGTAAGTTACCCAGCAGTACAAAAAGTCACACTAGCAGCAGTAACAATGATAAGGACAGAGAACAAGTTGAGAAACTTACAACAAACAGCACCTCAAAGTGTGCTGAAGCCATTGTCAGTTCTAATCTGATAACTCATCGAACTGGTAGCACAGTGGGCAGGAAATTGTCAAGCAAATCTCCATCATCAATGAACCACAGGTGTAACACATTGACATCTGGCATGAGCGAATCAGGTTCAACATCAGCAACAGGAAAATCAAGGACCCCTTCAAAAGATTCCAAACATAGTCACGGTAGTAATGTTGAGAAAGTTAGTGGCTCTAATTTGCCACAGAAAAATGATGTTAAAAATGGTTTGACACAGGACATGAACAAAGACAAATTAAAAAAAGGCATTCCTGAATGTATGTCTGCCTTGTCAGAAATGAAACAACTCCAGAAACATCCTGGGACCCCTGGAAAACATGTCCTTCCCAATGGCAATTCAGATGGCCCACATAAAAAGCGCAAGCTTAACTTCGATGAAGCCCTACTTTCTTCTGACAACCAAGTTGTGCTTGCCAAGGCTAACAAAGCAGTAACACCAAAGAAGACTAAAGCTATGTTGTCTGTGTCTAATGTCACTCCAACTAAAACCAAGGAGAAGTCTGCAGGTAAGCACTTGGTTACCCCAAGGAAAAGAGTTACAGCTGACCTTGAAGTGGATGCAGATAAGTATCTACACCCAAGCCGCATGCGTGATGTAGCTGTACAGGCACACCTTGACTACACGTTGCAGCATCAAAAATATATGACAGCAAAATCACCATTTGCAGGGTACAAATATGGCGACTTGTTGCACAGGGAGTGCGACCCTAATGGTGGTGCATGGGTACTGCATAGCTACAAAGATGAACTCACCCATCTCTCAACACAACAGATGCAAGAGTTTGTTGGAGAATACTTCGATGCTGCCTTTTCGGAGGATGCTGATGGTGCATCAGAATACACAATGGCTATTGTCCATGGTGCTGCAGCTGACCTGCCAGATCCTCTTGAGTACCTTGCATTGAAACACTCAAACCTGATTGTGAAGATTGGTGCATTTGGTCGGCTTGAGATCGACACAATGACAGTGGCCCAGTTCAGGGAGAATGTGCATAGCTCGTACTGTGCTGGAACACACCATGCTGGGGGTATGATGCACATCAGTCTGGTTGGTGTGAAGCAAGAAGAGACTGGTGACTACCTGGCTGACTTCCTTGATCTGATGGAGCGCTGCCCATTCCTACGTTGCGTCATGCCTTGGGGAACACTCTCCACGCTGGACGACATGCCACGAGATCACAGTAATGACGGCCCTATACTTTGGAATCGCCCCGGAGAGCAGATGGTGTTGCCAGTTGATTCCAGCAAGTCCCCATTCAAACGCAAAAGGTTAGTTCAAGTATCCGTGAAAGTGCTGTGTTTTATTTTCAAAAGAATCTTATTCCATACATAGGTCAGTTAGGAAATGTATGTATTTCTTAAATTGATTGAAAAGACAACATGGTACTCCACTTAAGTATTTTCTGGGCTAGCGCTGAGCCTAAATTCTGTTTAGCCAATTTGGCTAAAGGTCAGAAATTTGTTTAGCCAAGTGAGATTTTCTTTAGCCATTTTTAGATCAATTACCCGGTATAAAAATGAAATAGAATGGATACAGTACTGGACTAAGGTATGTATGTATTTCTTTGTGTTCTGCTAATAAATGAATGCATAATGTTTGCAGCCGAGGCATCAATGAGTTGAAGAATCTTCAGTACCTTCCACGAGCGTCGACCATACGTGAACAGATGATAGAGGACCGTACCAGGGCTCACGCTGACCATGTTGGCTATGGCCCTGACCGCTTGACCACAGCTGCAGTTGGCATCCTCAAAGCTGTTCACTGTGGGCAACCGTGAGTATACAGAATTAGTTAGCATGCGCAGTACTTTCTCACCATCACTGCCACTGAGTAAGCAGTTGCATTGGCTTCCACTTGGATATTGAAGTAAATACAAATTGGCTACTCTTACATACCGTACCTGGTACTCTTTCTACTCAACAACCGACATACTTAGATAATCTGCTACATTTCTCTGATATCTCTAGACATCTGTTTCCAAACAACTTTTTGTTCCTAAAACTAAGCTCAACATTAGCAAACATGCTTTCTCTGTAGCTGCATTAACACTCTGGAATCAACTCCAAAACAATTAAATCCTCTGAAATGCTTGAACAACCATTGCCATAACATAAAAACATATTAAAAGAATATTAAAAATAAGATGAGTGCTGAGCCTGAGGCCTAGTAGGCTGGGAGCCAGGTCCAGCTCTCACGATGTTTTCTGCTGTTTTTTTCACTAGTATTTCCTGTTAACTGATACACTGGGCCATCGCAAGCTCATAATAACTACTGCCAACTTTTGGTCTCAGGGGGCAGAAACCCCCTTTCTGTGCCTGAAATGGAGTAAATTCAAATATTTTGTTGTTGTGGGGCCAAACATAGCTGTAGTGACAAAACATTTGGCAGAAAGCATTCCTGAGACATAGGGGAAAGTAGCATTGTATGATATACGGGTTTGCCCCAATTCAATTCCACAGTGTGAACCATTGAATCACCCTAAAAATGAAACAATTGTCCTCCGCCTGACAGGTTAGTGTCATAAATGAATATTTACAAGTCTTTTTGTGTAGCAAAATTGCCATTTTGTCACCTAGAAAATGTCCCACTGTCATTAGCTTCGATTTGATACCAACATGATCTCTGTGTCTAAAAAAATTTGGGGTGAAAATCTAACCCACCCCCAAATCACTGAAATTGTAATTATCGCATGTTGGGTCTTCTAATGCACTAGTGTCTTTATTGTACAGATAATAATCATGATCTAAATGTCTATTTAATGTTTCTTAATTTGTTTCAGTTTGATTGTGCGCATTTAAATTAAATTGAAGGTCAAGGTAAATGATAAAAGTCAACGTCAGTGCGTGTTATCCCGGGCATTGACTGTGCAGATGGGAAAATCAAACTAGGTTTGACAATGAAATGTGGTATATCATTTTGAAAATTTGAAGCTATGCATCTCTAGGTGTCGAATCTTGAACTTTTGTTCCTAATATAATTACGCCCACTGTGGGAGAAAACCCTAACGTGACCCCCTTAAATCACAGAAATTGTTTTTATCGAATGTCCGGTCTTCTATCTTTAGTGCATCAACATTAACGATGATCGTGACTTTATGTTTTTTTTACTGTTTTTAAGTTTGATTGTGCACATTGCTGTACATGAATTATACTGAAAGTCAAGGTCACCAATACATTTCAAGCTCAATGTGTTTTCACCTTGCTCATAGACTCTGCGTAGCTATGTCAAGCCTAGTTTGATTTCCCCGCCTGTGCAGTCAATGCGCGGGATAACAAGCATTGACTTTTATCACTGACATTGACCTTCAGCATAATTTAAATGCGCACAATCAAACTGAAAAAACATTGAGATACAGTAAACCAACATCTAGATCATGATTATTATCAGTACAATAAAGATAGTAGCGCATAGAAGACCCAACATGCAATAATTAAAATTTAGGGGTTGGGTTAGGTTTTCACCCACAGCAGGCATACTTTGCGAGACACAGAGGTCATCTTGGAATCAAATCAAAGCTAATGAAAGTGAAAAGTTTTCTATGTGACAAAATGGCCACTTGGTTACACAAAAAGACTTGTAAATATTCATTTGTGACACTAACCTGTCAAGCGGAGGACATTTTTAGGGGGATTCAGTGGTTCACACTGAGGAATTGAATTGGGGCAAACCCCTATATCATACACCGCCACCTTTCCCTATATCTCAGGATGCTTTCTGCCAAATAGTGTGTCTCTACAGCTATGTATGGCCCCACAGTGACAAAATATTTTAATTTACTTCATTTCAAGCCCGAAAAGGGGGTTTCTGGTCCCATGAGGCCAAAAGGCCCCGAGTTGGGAGTGGTCATTACGAACTTGCCCAGTGTATCAGTTTTCAGGAAATACTAGTGAAAAAAACTTAGCAGAAAACATCGTGAGAGCTGGACCTGGCTCCCAGCCTATGGGGCAACGCCAAGGTGATGATATTGTTACACTGCACAATTTACGATTCAATAACAATAACTTATTTTTCAAAAATTAATAACATTTTCTCTAATTTTGTACTGACACTACAGTGTAATGTCACTATGCTTTACCAACATCACAATTTTTGGTCCAAATGACTTCAGGCCCCATTTTTGAGTTATGAGACCTTTGATATTGTAGGTACACCGATGACAGAACTGTGAAGGATGTGGTGTGTTGGGCGGCCGCTGACTTCAACCAGGTTGTAGCAATGATGAAGTTAGATCTACACGAACCACCAATGTCACAGGTAAGACATAGAATTAATGGCTTCCACAATTTAACAACAATTATTTTAGCAAATAGTCATACCAATACCACTACCACATATAGATGTAACAACAAAACCTTTTTGTGGTGATATAAGTTCCAGGCCAACCTCAACTTCAGATAATTAACAAGTTTTAATTAATAATGATTTCAGGGTAAACAATTCTGGTAGGCAAGTTGGCAATCAATATCATTAGCCTTGATGAACCAGACTGTGTGAGGTGGCCGCACTTGTTTTAGCCTGTCAACTCTGCCTGGTAGATTGATGGGCTGCTGGTGTAACCACCAGGGCCTTACTCCAGAATAGGGTAGAGACTAGAGACACTGATTGGCTCTCAGGCCGAATTTGAAATATTTTTGTTAATGAACTACAGTGTATAAGATAATTTTTTTCAAAATTAAAACGTATTTTTATACAAATATAACAGAAATACAAATTTGCAGTTCATTATGAAGCAGGAATTGTGACAGGATTGACCATAATTACCCAGGCTCCATGAGGTGGCAGCACTTTACACAGATGACATTCAAAAGCCCGCTAGGTGGCCACTGACCAGACTTTCTTCAGTGAAGTGAAGTTATGCAGCTGAGGGAGTCTGTCAAACAATACTACAATATCACTTACTCAATGAGCAGTTATGGAAACTAGTTATAATCAGAGCAAAGCTAGACTGCCCCACAATTGTATGTATTCCTTGTTTTAGTGTGTATCGTGGGCTGATGAAGCCAAGCTGAACCAGATGAGGCGTGAAGGGGTACGTTACTCTTGTGTCAAGCTTCATGACAACGACATCTACTTCATACCACGCAACATTATTCACCAGTTCCGTTCCGTCAGCGCAGTCACAAGTATTGCGTGGCACGTCCGTCTCAAGTCCTACTACCCTGCTTCGGGAGAGGAAGCTGGTACTCAGGGTGGTGACCACACAGATTAGAACTGTGGTGTTTCAACTGACTGCGACCCATTATAACCAGTAGAGTCTGTTGAGCACTGGGTGGCAATCGCTTATGTTTGGCAGCTGGCATGTATTGAATGGCATTTATAACTTGTAGCATAGAAAGAAACAAATCTGCATTGTGCATACCCAGGTGAGGATGGAAAGGCGTTATGTTGACTGACTGTGTCACCTTGTGAATGCTAAAAATTGTTCATGCAGTCCTCAGAAAAGTTCATCCACTATGTATGCCTCATTGACAGAAAATGTACTTGAATTTTTAATGCACTGAAAGATTAGTTTGCAATGTTCACTGTCCACAACAGTAATCTGGGGATATACTGTGCGGTTCCAGTCTATTAAGATTGCAGTGTTAATATTTTTAGCATATCTGCTAAAAGGATTATAAAGTCACACAAAATTTCCATTACATACAAGATAGTATAGTAATAAGAGTAATAACACAATATTATATTTTCAGTGTTGCTGCTGGTTAAGAAGTTAATTGAAAAACAATTCTCGTAAATGTTTACCAGTTCTATATTACAGTACCTAACTTAATTTATACAACCATGGTATGTGGGTCAAAATTTGTTTCCTAACTACTATATTTATTACATATTTATATGTATATATATGTGCATATATATATATAAGAACTTGTGTTATCATTAATCGTTAAGTGAAAATCTTTTTGAACTACGAGCGTATTGAAATATTACAACTTGCAAATACAATTTAGAATATCACTCCTGTTGTTTAGTTGGAAAGTGTCGAATACACCTCACATAATACCATAATCAAAATTGTGTCAAAATATGTAACCCATTTGGAATATATTATTCGTGGCTCCACAGTTTGGTTGTTTTGTAAGAAATTAACTTTGGAGTGTAGCATTTGAAAAGTACGACATATCGACCCATCATTTATGGATCCTGGTCATGTGACAGCTGAGGTTTCGGTCGGATAATTTGTAGGAGACAGTTGTTGGGCCACAGGACACTGGGTGTCCATGGGTAACACCAAAGGCCTCACCCAAGAAGAACACTGGCATAAGATAAAAGTGAAGGAGGCCGTTTACATCAACAGGATGCCAGTTACAGCCAAGTTATCCCGCCAAAACCCGAGTCATATCAAATGACACTAGCAGGTGACCATGATCCATAGATCATGGGTTGTAATGTACGTTTCAAATATTATGCTCCAAAGTAAGTTAATTTTTTACAAACCAATGTAGCCAGTTCTTGACTTGGCTGCTCCCTGGAGTAAATGTTTGCCATGCTTGGATGCACACAGATCCAGTCACCCAGCACACATCTGGAAGAAACTTTATTTTTCATTTGGATAACCACTCAATATTCAAAGTAACTAAACAATTGACACCTACATATTTGAAACCCAGGATGTTTTTATTGGATTGACAGAATACTTGTGAAATTTATTTAAATTTAGATTTTACACTAAAAGGTCACAACAAATCTCTACAGTGAAGGCTGAAATATAATATTGAATTATTTATTGGTTTGTTATATTTCTGTTACTATGTTGATCATTAATATATGACATACATAACTATAGATGTAGAGATAAAATGTAAATCATAGATTATCATAGTCATATAATTGTAATATTGGGAACACTACCAAGTAATATTTACGAAGTTATGTTTGTTGTTATGGTGTATGTGTTCATTAAGATAGTAACTTTGTATCTGGCAGATGCTTGCTATTTGAAGTTTTAGTATTGATTAAATCGGTTACCTTTAGAATGCTGTGTTATGTTGACAATTTGTTTACTAGATTCTTGCAAACTACAGTTTATCGTATAAATGTAATTTTAAATAGAATATATTATCGATAGTATAATGGTTAGTGACTTAGTGTGATGTTAACATTTAATAACTTGTCTGATGTATGTTAGCACCGTCCCGGAGGCTGGGATGGTGTGATGAGTACATTTGTTGCCTTTCACCCCCATCTCTTTTGCCAGTTCTGCTTAACCAAATAACTGTTGGACTATAAGAATTGCACTCTGGTAGGGTAATGACACCAATAGATCTCGCTTGCAGACTGAATACCCTACCATTGAACTAATGTCTCCACAGGTGTTACACTATAGTTGCTTCACTGTAACCAGTCTCTGTTCCAGTGGTAGCTGTGCTGTGAGATATGTTGTGATGTTTAAAATATCGCTGCTAAAACATGATGTTGGTGTAGTTTCGCATGTTTTTGAAAGGTAACAGGAATATAACATAGTTTGTTATCAGCTTACCCACTGATAAAAAAGATTGTAATATTTGTGTCAACTGTACATGCAGGCATTGCTGGCAACTACGAATGCCTTGTTAATTATTGACTGCTATGTTATGTAGTCCTGAATTGCTTCATTATTGAGAGGTCCAAAAGACAAGAGGCAGCAATATGGAATGTCAGTTTAGATAATACACATATGTCTATATAGATATTGTACTAATTTTTGCAAAATATATTCATGTACAGTTTGCATGTCATGTTATTTATTAGATGAAGACTATTTATGAACTTTTGGCGTCTAGTGTGATACCTTGCTAGGTGCCCTTTCTTAAATTCTCAGCCATCAGTGATGTGGTACGTAACTCAAGTGTTGTAGTTAGAATATAAACGTCTGGTAGAGCAGTGATGGTGCTGCCATCTAGTAGAGCAGTGATGATGCTGCCAATTGACTGGCATCAAAGTTTTGTACCAAGTGGCCAGCTTCTTATGTTGCATTTATGTAATTATACAATTCAGAATAACTACGGATAGACATTCATCTTGCCAGTTGTTTCAGTTTTCATCCATCAGAAATGTTGGATAGTGAAGACAGTACATCAAGGTGTTTGTCAAATGTGAGGCATCACAACTATCTGGTATATCTCAGTCTAATGTATTTATAGGAGTGATATGAAAACTTGTTAGTAAAGTATTGGTCATTAGATCAGCCACAGTTGATCCATGGCTAATAATAACTTGCCCAGTTGTAACTAGAAAACATTGAAAAACATAGCAAACTATTTTATTTGTTGGTATGACAGCTGGAATTACTTTGTTTTGTTTTGCATTGTTTTGTTTTGCATGAGTGGATCTACTGGTTAATTATAAGACAAAGACTGGTTCTTGGTGATAGGCATAACAACCAACTTAGCACTGCCTGTACAAGTGAAGTGATTATAAAGAATATTCCAAATGCAGAGCATTGCTGCTACATGCATACAAACATTGTTTGGCAGTTTTATCACACTCTATAATTATGTCTAATTTGTATATACCACTATCCTGTTGAGCATCATTCTTCATTAATGACAATTTATATTTGTACAGGCGCATTTTATGTATATATTCTTAAGTTGTTACATGTTTGTTATTTTTGTCTTCAAGTCTATCAAACATGATAATATGATGTATGGTTTTGGGCTCACTTTCTTTGCTCTTGGACTTGTGTGAAACTACTGCAACCTCATAAATAATTGATCATGATTACATTTTGTACCCATCAGTATATATCTATAAGGTAGTGCTCGTAGACAACCACAATCCAACCTAATTTTCATAATTATAATGATGATATTAAATATACCATAATTTTAGAGACTACATGTACTGGTGATGTTTAATGACATGTCTGAGACTGAGTGCATGGTGTGACACTCTAAGTCTGTCTGGGACTGAGTGCATGGTGTGACACTCTTAAGTCTGTCTGAGACTGAGTGCATGGTGTGACACTCTAAGTCTGTCTGAGACTGAGTGCATGGTGTGACACTCTAAGTCTGTCTGAGACTGAGTGCATGGTTGGACACTGTAAGTCTGTCTGAGACTGAGTGCATGGTGTGACACTCTAAGTCTGTCTGAGACTGAGTGCATGGTGTGACACTCTAAGTCTGTCTGAGACTGAGTGCATGGTGTGACACTCTAAGTCTGTCTGAGACTGAGTGCATGGTGTGACACTCTAAGTCTGTCTGAGACTGAGTGCATGGTGTGACACTCTAAGTCTGTCTGAGACTGAGTGCATGGTGTGACACTCTAAGTCTGTCAACTAGCAATGTGGTGAATTGTCATTCAGAAATCAGTGGACACATGCATCACAACTACGAAATTCTTGACATCCATTTATTAATCTTATCTTGGTTTTTATGAACAGACTGATGTCTTACTGTAATTTAGATACAGTTGGAGTTCAGTGTAGTTGTGCCTGTGCTTCTTTCAATATCCTGCTTCTTTTTCACATTTGTTGGTTTAAGTTACTATTGTGCTAGTAGTTTTCTCACTATTTCTGTACAATCATACGTAGCATGTTGTAGAGTACCCACACAGAAACAGGTACTCTTTTGGCGTTACTAGGCATACACAAGATGTACCAGCTATACACAACAAGTACTAGGTACATCACAGAAGGTACCACTAACCAGGGATACACAGGAGGTACCAAGTATACACAAGGTACTAGGTTTTCATGGGAGATGGCAGGCATACATGGGAGATAACAAACCAGTTGTATAGATGGGTAAACATGTTATAGGACAACACTACAGTGTATTGTTGCAGAATGCTGTGCATTGTTATAAGAAAGCATGTATGCTTGTTGTATGCAGTAGTGAAATTGACATGTACACTATAAATTAAAAGTTGTATTGTTTCCACATTAAATATCATTAATTGTCTTCTCATTGCATTGTATTCGCCTGTCTCATTTTGAATTTATTTTACAAAAATTATTATCTACCTAAATACTATGACTCGCTATTTTTGTGTGCGGCTGTTTTTACGTAATTATAATTCAATCATCAGATCAGTTAGTTTTATTCCATATCCACAATCAGTTTGAATTATACATATTCCATTTGTTACAGTGCCTTTCGAAATTTTCTAGGCCAGATCTCCAGTACTCCCAATGTGTGTATGCAATGCAGCTTGTTTTCATGACAAACAGTAGCCTTCATTCTGTTATATCTGAAAAATAAATGATGACCAGATCTTATATAAACAATTATGGTATACTTTTTGAAATTGTGGTATATGTTTATAGGACCTAAACATGAAAACAAACACATTTTTTTTAATCAACATTTGACAAAAGTATAGAAACATAGTAACAACATGCGCTATAAATCAAGTCGTTTCCCACAAAATTATGCTTTACTGGGACCTTTACCAAAATTTACCTAACATGGAACCTCCCTGGATTGGTATATCTGTAGTGTTTGGCAACATAGGAGTGACCCAAGTATAGCCATGGTCACCGACTCACCGTGTTGACTCAGTAGCAGTCTATGGGCTCGTCAACAACTGATCGTTCTTTGCTGCCTATCGATAGTGACACACCAAGTTCGTCGTATTTACTCACTCGCGGCACTGCATTTAAATAAGATTGATTTTGCGTGTGTTTAGTCAGCACGAGTCAGCGCTCACATGCACTGGGGCACGTAATTGGCTGCTGCTAGTTACTTTATGTGCACTTCTTTATGCCGTTCACATGGTAATGAGACGCACATGTGGACATTGTGCATTGTAATGAGTTCAATGTGTGGCACTGATAAAATACTGCACGAACTAACCAAACAACGCAGTGGCAATGGTTAGTATGGTGATATATGTAGCCTTGGTGGAAAGGGTATGCTCGACAACAGAACTCGTGTCATCAGACACCGCGACACAGTGAATTCCTCAGGCAAAGTTGGTTAGACAGATGTATACAAACCAACACGCTACTCGGTAGGATCTGCGACTCCGGTGTGACGTTGTACTCGGTAAGATCTTAGTTCCGGCGTTCTATTGGATTTAGTCTACCTACATTCGACCTGCACGCCAGACGCCTTTATGACGAGGTCCAGCGACAGCAGTGTGTGGGGAGGCAGCGACGATGGCCAGTTGATGGAGAAAGAACATAATTCGATAGTGGAAATGTCAGAAGATATGCGAAACCAACACAGCGTCACTGGCCAAGGGGAACGCGTCATTAGTGACACGGTTGATTTCGGCCGAGAAGCCGGTGAAAGCGTTGACAGCGATGGCGAAGAAGACAGCGGCGAGGTGGATGATTCTCCCCCGGGCGAGATGTCATCCAGCGAAGAAGACGAACTGGTAAATCACCTACAAATGTAATGTTGTTTTACAGAGTAAACATCACCAAGTTAGATGTAAGTCTACGTGTCCTCATGCTTTAGCTTCAATTAAATCTACAGCTGGTTGACGTACATTTGCATAAATAGGCGCGCGTGCTCACGCGCGCACACACGTACTACGTATAAACACACGCACACACGACTCAATGCATGGCTTCTTAATTTCACAGCCTTAGATGTGTCTATTCATGTCTCTCATTACGAAAATAAACTGCAGTTTAGTGGTTTTGGGAGCAGTACTATAACCTTAGCTAGTAAATTGCAACACTACATTTCAATGCCTGTAGTCTGTGTAGAATTCTTTCAAAATACCGGTCGTACACGCTCGTGCTTATTTCAAAGAAACGAAAGAGCGCAGCATTTACGTGAACCCAGGCGACAACCTACGTGAGTAGCCTAAACAACACTGCCTCACGCGTAGCTTCGCTTGAAAGCTCACGTACGAATCCAATTTGACTTGTCGGTTTACGAATCAGCTGGCAATACTGTCGACATAAATCCATTAGAACGCTATTGTTGGCTGCTAGTCGTCTATAATGACTTAGACGCGCGCCGCCACGTACTGAGCCTGTTCAATGTAACGCGATGGATATCGCTAATTGATCCACTGTGTTGTAATAATTGCTTTGATGAATATTTAGCGTCGTTTGCTTAGTGTGGAAGAGACGCACACCACTGTGTACAATGTGGCTGCACGTTAAGTTCAACGCTTTTTAAAGGGAGTGTGTCTCCTGTTTATATGTGTGTGTGCGTGCGTGCGTGCGTGCGTGCGTGCGTGCGTGCGTGCGTGCGTGCGTGCGTGCGTGCGTGCGTGCGTACGTATGTATATATATATATATATATATATATATATATTATGGTGTTATACACTATAAATTACATCTATTATAAAGTACCAAAAACCCAAATATGTTTTAGCGAAACAGAACCAATTTTAGATCGAGTTTAACCGTTCAATGCTTATAATAATCGCCATGCTGTCATTCAAATCACCGCGTTGTCACTACAATTCCCAAAAAGCAAGCTTGGATAATTCCCCTGAAGGTGATTTAGCCAAGGGGTGGAGCTACCACTGTCAACACCCCGCACTCAACATGGCTGTCGCCTTCACCCCTACGATTCTTCTAAGGGTAAACAATTGATTCAACCCGAATAATAAAAGTTCACTAACAAATTACAAAAAAAGTTCATCAAACATATTTGGGCTGTCGGTATGATATATACTGACAGCCCAAATACAAAACTAGCTGGCACACTCGTTTTAAAATGATAAGATATTTAGAGTTACTTCTCACTGTCTTGTTATTTTTGTTTTCACAACCACTTCCAAAACAAATGGCTTGATTGGTGTTCTTTACATTATGCCAATGCCGTGTAATTGTAAATATAAAATTTAATGTGCTTGCTTTCTGTGATAAAATAATCTTAACGGTAACATACTTATGATTGTATTTTTTCAGAGAAAAGAAACAAGTTCGGATGATGAAGAACTATATGAAGTGGGAGATAAATCGGACAGCATTGACTATGTGGGGATGACATCACAACAGAGAGAAGTAAATAAAAAACAACAACAAAGTACAATTTGACCCTAGTCTAGTAACTGAGCAACTATTATTTTCAATATTTAATAGCCATTAGCCATCATGCACATTGAGAATAATGACTTTTTCATTGCTCTGTCAACTCTTAACTTAAAAACTAAGTAATCCTACTTGAATAAGATTTTTTTGCGAAAGGGTAGGACTAAAAAGGAAAATCTTATGAAGACTTCCTAAAATTCACTGTACTTTGTGACTCAGGCAGCCAGTTATTGGTCCTCTATTCCCCACCATGCTAACTTTGACTGGGATTGGGGGGGCATGGCCCCCTGCCACCCCTCTGGCTACGCCACTCCTTTCAAATGAGCTGCCAACTTGTCTAACTGTTATGAGACAGTAGGTAGGATTTACTTACGCTGCTGGTCAGACATAATGAAGACGTGTGTTTGCAGGCCATGTACCATGCTGTCAAGAATGGTGACATCGATCTTCTGGATGACTTATTGGATTTGCCATATGCTAACATTCAAATGGAGTGGGTACGTACATGTGAAGGCTAATGGTATTAAATCCATGAAAACATCAAGGTATACACCAAACCACGGGACACTTCAGCTGCACAATCTCAATGTGTGGTGTCTGTGTGTGTATATTTGTGTCTCTGTGTGTCTACTCTAGGTGTGTATGTTTGTGTCCGTCTGTGTATGAATGTGATTACTTGTGTGCTAATAAACTCGCATTTAATGTTAAAAAAACAAATGTTTGCATATCTAGCCCACCGAATAACAAATATCAGGTAAATAACTGTATCAAAATAAACAATGAAAATGTTAATCATATTTGAAAGGATAACAAAACACAAATCGGTCAAGTTTTTAGGAATACATATTGATAAACACTTAACATGGAAAAAACATTAATATAATCAGTTCTAAGATATCTAGAGCAATTTCTGCATTTAACAGACTGAAACATTTCTTGCCACACAATGCCTTAAAAACTCTCTATAATACTTTAATTCAAAGTCATTTAACTGATGGTGTACAAGCTTGGGGTAATGGAAACACAGTAATAAAGTTGCAACCCTTACAAAAACATGCTTTACGAATAATTAACAACAAAAGATATAGAAATCACACCAATCCTATTTTAATATCTGAACATATACCTGGTACTTAAAATCACTGATATACACACTGCCTAAATCCTTCGAACATTATATACCACCAAATAATCTAGCCACTAGCACCAGAATTACCAGATAACATAACCAAATACGTATAGGAAAGCCTAGAACACATTTTTCTTCTAAGTTACCCTTACATAATTTTACAAAACTATGGAATAACCTTGATTATACGATTAAAAATCTCAAATCCCGACATAAATTCAAATCTGTGATATCTAAACAATATCTATCTAGCTACCTACCATGTGCATTGCCTAAATCCCAGATGTGTAGAGTGTAACTAAAATCGTTTATTTAAAAAGACAAACTGTTTGGATTTACAAAAGATTATCAATTTTTTTAAACATTCCCCCAGTCCGTTGTCAAGTCCGTTGTCAAGTCCATTGTCAAATCAATTATATTGAGAACAGCGATTTCGTGATTCTACGTGTATCTGTACTTTATAAGTTTATGTTTTGGGGTCACAGGAAGACGGCACTTTATGTGCCATGTGACCACCACGTAACAATACTTTGTTTTGATTGCTAATGTACATGTTTGACTTCTTTTGCTTGACTGCTTCACCAACAAGGAAGTTATTAGGATGGGTGACTTTAATGTTGACTATTCTCAACTGCATTCTCAAACTAATCCATTGCATGTATCACTGAAGCATTATATGTCTATGTTTGGTATGACCCAGATTATAAACACATCTACAAGGATTACTAGCACAACATCCACCATCTTAGATCTTATCCTTATCTCAGATCCTGCTAAAATATCACAATGTGGTGTATTAGATATTGGCTTAAGCGATCACCAAATAATATATTGTACATGTAAATGCAAGAAAATCCCCATAAATCGTCATAATGGTGTAACATTAAGATCGCTAAAAAATTACAATAAGGAAATATTTGAAGAAAAACTGCATGAGGTAGATTGGCAGGTTGTCCTAGATTCAAACTCTGTACACGAGGCTTTTTATCTTTTTAAATCTAAGCTGATGGCCGTTATTGATAACATCGCTCCCTTGAAATATGTCCGTATTAAACAACGTACCGCCCCTTGGATGACGGGTGAGATACTGCATCTGATCCGTGAAAGGGATCGGGATTTTTCCAAATTAAAAAAGACCAAAGACATCAGTTGGCAATTCACTTGCCTTCGTAATCAGGTTCAATATAAGAAGAAACAGGCCAAATCAGACTTCCTTGCTAATAAAACCGATGAATTCAAACAACAACCTTCAAAATTATGGCAATTGCTGAAAAGCCTCAGAACTTCGACTCAGTGTAACTGTAAGCCAGGGAGCATAGGTTTAAATATTGATAATAACATATGTTTTGACAACTCACTAGTATCCGAAATTTTTAACAACTACTTTACTAATGTAGCCTCAACACTGGTTGACCAACTTCCACCAAGTAATGGTAAATATGAAAGCGAACATTTTCAAGATTTCTACAGGTCACTGGGTGTAACTAGCAATAGGTTCCGTTTTAATGAAATCAGTGAGAACAACGTACTCAGTATTTTATGTAAATTGAACTCGAGCAAGGCAGCTGGTTTGGACCTGTTGTCACCCAGATTCATTAAGGATGGTGCCAAGCTCATTGTGTCACCTTTGACACATATTTTAAATTTATCATTATCCACTGGTGAAATCCCAGAAAATCTTAAATCTGCTAAGGTGATGCCCATTTATAAAAAGAATAGTACATTGGAAGCCGGTAATTACAGACTGATCTCTATTTTAAATACGCTCTCAAAATTATTTGAGAGGATAGTCTATCAACAATTAAATGCATATCTCCAAAGTCCAAACACATCAGCTACTGTATGAACATCAGTCAGGCTTTAGATCCTCTTATTCTACTGAAACGTGTTTAATATATCTCACTGACTTCATAAAACAAGAGCAAGATAAAGATAATTATATAGGCATGGTGCTACTTGACCTTCAGAAGGCATTTGATCAATACGGTAAATCATAAGATTATGCTTCAAGAACTGGAAGCAATAGGACTTCATGAATCTGCTATAGCCTGGTTTAAATCATATTTATATGGACGTCAACAATCAGTTGAAATCGGTGAAGCAATCTCTAATCCGATGACTGTCACATGTGGTGTCCCACGAGGTTCAATTCTGGGACCGTTATTATTTTTAATATATATTAATGATATTTACACAGCTGTTCGCTGCAAACTATTTTTGTATGCAGATGATTCAGCTCTTTTAGTCTCGGGTAAAGACACCCAACTGATTCAAGAAAGTCTTTCTTCAGAACTCGAGGCAGCCAGAGAGTGGTTAATCAATAACAAATTGTCCCTCCATCTAGGGAAAACTGAGTCAATTCTTTTTGGTTCGAAACGTAAACTTAACACGTGTAGTTCCATCCAGGTGAGATGTGCTGGTACGACATTGGCATGTCAAACCCATGTTAAATACCTAGGCATAGACCTAGATCAGTCATTAACTGGAGAAAGAGTGGCTGACAAGATTATTTGTAAATCAAATGCCAAATAAAATATGTTATATAGACATACAAAAAATGTCAACATGAAAACAAACAAAAAACTTCTTACCTCAGCATTAATACAATACCATTTTGACTATGCTTGTTCCTCATGGTTCTCTGGTTTAACCAAGAAATATAAATCCAGACTACAGTGTACCCAGAACAAGGTAATCCGTTTCCTCTTAAATGCACCAGCCAGAACCCACATCGGTTTGAGAGAGTTTAGACTGGTGAATACGCTACCAGTGGAGTTATGAGTTAAACAACTGAAACTGAATCTTGTTTACAATGTCATAAATGATAGAGCACCGAAGTATATGTCAAATTGACAAATTTTATAAATGTAGCATGTAAGCAGCACGGCATAAATACAAGATGTAGTGTTATGTCTCTTCATGTGCCGTATGGTAAATCATTTGACCAAACCTCGTTTTACTACACAGGAATTCATGCCTGGAATGATTGCCATTTTCCATACAAATTGTTCAGAACATGAGGCAATTTGAATTTACTGAAGCAGTTTTTGTTCAGTTGTCATAATGATAAGGAAGCCAGCTCATTTATTTATTATTAATCAATATATTTTTTTTTAAATAAATAACAAGGTTTTACAAAGTGTTTCTAATCAGGAGAGTATTTCCATACTTTTCTATATTGTAATTATCAATGTCATTTACATATTTTAGTAATTATTTATATCACTTTATTTATTATTGTTTGTTTTAGTATGTTATATTTGTAATTTCTGTCAATGTCTGTCATGTCAAGGACCACAATGGAAATAAGTGCGTGCACTTTTTGTGTTATCCGAATATTTAAATGTACTTTGTATTTATATATTATGCATATGTGTACAATGTTTTACATTTTATATGAAATCAATCAATCCAAAAAAAATGCATTCTTGTTGTTATGAAATAAAATTTGATTTGATATATATATATATATATATATATATATATATATATATATATATATATATATATATATAATATATAAATAAATAAAATTATCAATTATATAATTTGAAAAAGCTTGACATCACAAACTACTACACACCATACCAAGTTGCTCCATGTATGCCAACTTTCCATCTGACAATTCCTATTCCACTAAATGTCTTGCAGTTCGGAGAAAGTCTTCTCATGGCTGCAATACGCGCTAACCAACAGGAAATGGCAGAGTTCTTGTTGGACAATGGTGTTGACCCAAACTTCGAGACGACTTTAGTGGTATGTAAAAATATAAACATTACATTTAGTAATGTGTAAATGTGTGTGTGTGTGTGGGTGGGTGCGTGCATGTGTGCTGGTGTGTGCTGATGTCCTGTTTGCGAACCGCATGGAAAGGAAACTGTCCAAGGTATATGGCCCTAGCAGTGGTGAATTATATGGATGTACAAAACTGAACCACGTGGATGTAATCAGGTGCTTAGTCCTACTTGTTCAGATCATTCCACAAACACAGTGTCTGGACCAGCGCTATCTATGAGTACAAAGTTTGCGGCTCTATTGGACAAATTCAAGATGGCTGCTGTCCGAAGTCAGCTAAAAGTAGTAGAATCACAGATGAAACCACTTTTAGGAGGTTCTAAATATGGGAAATCCAACTGTATGTTCTTGGTTTGAAATATGGATCATATTAGGGATAAAAAATACCTGGAATGTGCCAATTATCAGTCGTCACATTCCAGGTATTTCTTACCCCTAATATGATCCATATTTCAAACCAAGAACATACAGTTGTGTGTATTCGCTATCTTGGTGTCTTGTTCCATCCAGGTAGATTATATATAGACTTTGAAAGAAACTGAAGTAAAGATCACTTTATTGAAGGTCAGAATCAAATTTTCCTGTAAATGCATAACAATTCATGTATATGTAATGCTGTTGATGAATCAATTAATTTTACAGCATGAACAGTAGTGTTTTTACTGGAATGATGGATGCGATACTGAAAGACAAAAGCTGAGGTCATATAATGAAGATCAAGATAATATAATCGGTTATTTTAGAAATTAATAATGATTTACAACTGGGAATGTAACCCAGTCCAAATATTATTATTCTCGGAAAAAAACCCAAAGACATGTGTACCGTATTGGATATACACAAGTTCAGTTCTATTTTATGTCAACTATATGATAATGTTAACATGGCTATGAATCATTGATTCAGCAGGCTAAAACGATTAATAATAATAAATATAATGTGGACACACGAGTTCACACAAATACACTGGCGCGTCAGTGTGCATGGCTTTCTTTGTGAGTGAGTACTAATTCCTTGAATTCTACTTTGCTTTTGGCACTCCCATCTGTATGTTGTCATTGTTATTTGTCATAAGACTGGATGAGAATAGAAGGATGAGATTGAGATTTGTGGGCCTTTTTAGATCCACAAATCTATGCCATATTCCTTTTCCATCTCCAACTGTTTCTTTACCAATTAACTCGGTATAAACATACCATCTGTTGTCCCTCTGCTCTTTTGAACCCCTTCTGTCCTTTGCCCAATTCTTGCTTTTCTCGTTTCCTAATCACCCCACCCAGGCGTCTCTCGAGTAGTGTTATGTTATGGGCTATCTCATTATTTCCCTCAGTGATGCACAACTCACGTGCTCTTCTGTAATGGGACAGTTGACCCTGTCTGCCATTCTTCTCGTAGTTTACTTTATCTCATACAAATGTTCAGTAGCATTCTGTCCAGATGGCTCCAATATAACACGCTGCTACTGTCATCTTCCCTCGCAACTCATCTGTACCATGTGCTCTCCCGTTCTGTCATCACTGCTTGCATCTCTCTATCCGTAATATTTATATGTTGTTACTACGTTTCTGATTCATTAGGTCTTTGAAATAGAAACAATCCTTCAATTCTGCTTCTTCTGTCGCTAACTTCCCAGTTCCGTCTTTGATCACTGTGCAACCTTTCACGTCCTCGCTATTTTCGTCCTGTCTCTCGACAGTCTGTAGACTTTTCCAGATCCTCGTTTTGCTTGTAATATGCGTATGCCTCCATGTCATTCATTGCTTTATCTAAAGAGGTATTGGCGGCTTTCTTCATTTTTAATTGTGGATACAACTTCTCATCCCACCCCACATAGATATAGTTGGACTGCATACGCAACTTTAAAGTTGAAGGTATTTTTTTGTCATTTCTATGTAAACCCGCTGATTTTTTTTACTACTAATCTAGTTTCTGAATCAATCCCTGGAGGCCTTCTTAGACTAGACCAATGTGTAGTAATGGTTTTGTCTGTGAGACGATATGTGGCGACTTGTAACCCACAGTGCATTGTGAATGACCTATTGACGTTAAGTCCGACTAACAAAACATTTAAACAAATTTTATTGATTTATTGATTTAACGTATAAATGCCTGGTACGATGTGGTTGTGTGTGACGTGGTTTTATACATTTATAAACCATTCAGCTTTGACTTTGCTCCACACATGCTACATCAATACTAACAGACAGGTCCATCCCACGTTATGCATTACTTTAACGGCCTGCTGTTACGGTCGTACATACTGCCACCGGACATGTAGAGACGCTCCCACCCTGACTGAGTACTTAAGAAAGTCTTTTCAAACAGTGCACTGCTCTCACCAAATGGATAAGTGTATCGAAACATTTCAAAAGGGACCATATAACATTACTTATTGCTTTTATCTTCACTATGTTTCATAGGTGTATTACTTTTTATTTTTAACCCATGTGCTTTTGTACATCCGTATATTTAATCGTTGTTAGTTTTTTTATGGAATTAATACAATGTTGCATACGTGGGATATAACGAGATTAATGTAAACATGTATCGCGATCCAAAATAAGAGCGTGCACGCACGCACACACGCACTCACGCACGCATGCATGCAAATGCACACACACCCGCACACACGCACAAACGCGCGCACACACACGCACACACGCACGCACGCATACACACACACACACACACACACACACAGGAAAAGTCTCTGAAAAATCATCGTATAAACATAGTGTGCAATGTTTCCACTTCAGGACATGCGCAATGCTCGCAAAGGAAACGTTGATTGTTACACCATCGACTGCCGTCAGATGGCGTACGACCACAATAACTTCGACCTCGTAAACTTGATTGACGAGATTAACGGCATGCTGTGGCCATTTGTAAAGCAGCGAAAACGCGTGATTAGGAAGAAGAAACCACTTGTCGAAAAGTTAAGGGAGAAGTTAGAGTCAGAAAATAAAATAATCGAAGACAAGGCTGAGAGAGAATACAGTGGGCCCTCTATACGACAACCTTCCGAGTCAAAACTAAAGAAAAAGGTAAGAATCCAAACAGAACCGTTAGTGCTACCAGATACATCTTTTACTGAGGACAAACGGAAACGTGAACTTGCTCAAACGACGCCTCGTTTGCTAACAACGCCGATGTTGGAAACGTCTCTCGAGGATCAGTGTACAAATTGCACGCTTCCGGAATTAAGTGAAGTCAATCAAGCAACTCGGCGCACATACGTGTACAAATACACACGCGACTTTCTTGCTCGCAAGAAAGCCAGAGAGCGCCAAAAGAAGGACCAGCAAGCTAATAACGCAGGTCAGCATAGCGTTCGAAACAAATGGTATCCGTCGAAATACGATAATAACTTGGCTAATGCCCAGCAGAATGCTACAATGCAAGGACTGCGCTTCATAAACGGACCTGACGTCTCAAAACCTGGGATTCAGTCACCCACGCGTCTGTTGTCCCCCTGGCAGGAAGACGACGAAGTGCTGTTGCGCCATTTAAAGTCTCGCTCCGGTCAATTCTCCTACCGGGCGCAGAAACCAGTGCTGAGCAGGAAGCAAGCGTTGTTACCACTGCTCCCAGAGCGCACGACGCCAAAAACACTTCACAGAATGTACGACGGCTGCCGCGCGTCCCCACAGCCGTCGACCGTGAAGGCACCAATGCGTGAGTTTAGCCCGGTCGCGAACGAATGGGCGCGCCACGTGCACTCGGAAGCAGCGAAGACACCTCCCAGCCCAACGGTCGCAACGCCGGTACTGCCGACCAAAGGCCGCCCCGGTCGTAGTCGCACGGCTGTGACAACCAGCAAGAGCAACGACAAGTACCAGCGCGCGAAGACACGCACAGAGTCGACTGTGTACAGGAAGACTGTCAAGTGGGACTTTGACATTGACCCACTGGTGCCGCCGACTCTCGTCAGGTTCACTGCTCCACCATCACGATCGCTGCAAGAGCTTGAAGACACTATTGAGTATAATGTTCCGATGGCCGCATCGCTTGCGTACTCATAGCACATACCCTAATGTTTCATTACAATGGTAGCACGCGGAAGACACGCACACACACATGCACGCACGCACTCGTACACAGGCACGAACGTTTGCACGCACGTTCATTCGCAAATACGTCCCGACCCCTAACACGCCTACAGGGAACATATGAGATGTATTCCCGACACACAATCTCAACATCACCTAACTGTTTTAGTGCAAATAAAGTGAAGCCATTACATTTCTGAGTATACTGTGTTTACTGACAATTCGAATTTTAAAATATTACGTATTATCCAAGAAACCTGGGGTCAAGACTTCAAGCAGACTGCCTTTGGTCTGCATAAACTCAACGCTACATACGTACATACGTACGTACGTATGTACATACATACATACAAACGACACACACACATACATACATATGCATACATATTCATAGTTACGTACGTACGCAAGCATTACACACATACATACATACATACATACATACATACATACATACATACATACATACATACATACATACATACATACATACATACATACATACATACATACATAAAAACAGATATACAAACATACCCACGTATTATCATCATCATGCTGTCGGTTGCGATGCGACAAAGACTTACCATCACTTGACTATTGCTCTCCATTTATCTCTCTGCTGTGAGAGTGATGTCCATGAGTCAGTCTTTAAGTCTCTCGGTTTCAGGTTTCTCTTGATAGTATCCTTAAACCGGAGACGAAGGCGCCCTCTCTTTCTATGACCAGAAGACAGTTGAGAGTAGAGAACCTGCTTTGGTAACCTGTCTGGTGACATCCTCATGATGTGTCCAGTCCACCGGAGATTCTTTCTGATCAGAAGATCTTTCATAAATGGCAGCCCTGTCCGTTCGAGTATGTCCTTGTTTGTCACTTTGTCCATCCAGGTTATCCTCATGATCGAACGCAGATGTCGCATCGTGAAGGCATGCAGCTTTTTCACCTGTCGTCTATACACTGTCCAGGCCTTGGCTCCGTATAGGAGGATGGACAGCACGATTGCACGGTATATCTTGCCTTTAACCCGCATGGACACATGGTGATTGTTCCAGAGTCTCTGGCGTAGTCGGCCGAAAGATGCACTAGCCTTGGCCATCCTCCTCTGTATTTCATCGTCAATGCATCCATTACGTGATATAGTGCTTCCGAGGTAGGTGAATTCCAGAACAGAGTTCAGCTTGTTTCCATCAACCATGATATCCTCCTCTCGGGTTCTTGTAGAGTTGGGTTGGTATAACACCTCGGTCTTCTTAATATTTCCTTTCAGATCGAACTTCTTTGACGCATCGGAGAAAGCATCCACTATTTTCTGCATCTCTTCAGCAGAGTGTGCAACCAGTGCACTGTCATCTGCGAACAGCAGCTCTCTCATCAGTATCCGAGTAGTCTTGGTGTTCGCTCTGAAGTGTGCTACGTTGAATAGGTCAGCGCTCTGTCTGGACTGTATGTAGACGTCATCCCCCATGTCTCAGAAAGCCTCATCAAGCATTGCTGATAGGAAGATGCAGAAGAGCATGGGGGCCAGTACACAACCTTGCTTGACCCCATTTGTAACACTGAACGATTCCGAGACTTCCCCTCCAAAACTAACATTCGCCATCATTCCGGTATGTAGAGCCTCGATCATAATTGTGAACTTCTCTGGGCATCCATACAACTGTATCGAACGCCTTACTGAAGTCGACAAATACCATATAAAGTGGACGATCCTGCTCAAAGCACTTTTCTTGTAACTGTCGGAGACAAAATGTCATATCCACGGTGCACCGGTTTCCTCTGAAGCTACATTGTGTCTCTGGAACTACCTCTGGTGTTATGTGGGTAGATAGTCTGTTGAGGAGGATCCTGGCTAAGATCTTGCCTGCTATGGAAAGAAGAGAGATTCCTCTATAGTTTCCACAGTCTGTTCGATCACTTTTTTTGTATATGTTACAATGCTGGCATCCTTCCATGCTTATGGTACAGAACCCACCTCCCAAGCTTTGGTGATTAGTTGGTGCAGTCTGCTGAACAGATTGTCTCCTCCGTGCTTCCATACTTCGGCAGGAATTCCATCTCCCCCAGGTGCTTTGCCATCTTTCAGGCTGGCGATTGCTCTAGCCATCTCAGCCATGATTGGAATCTCATCGAGGCTTATCTTGGTAATGCGCTGCGGGATGTTGTCCAGAGCTTCGTGATCGGTGTCGCCAGTAACGTTGAGTAGCTTGTGGAAATGTTCACTCCATCTTGCCAAAACTCTCTTGTTATCAGAGAAGGTCTCCATTCCATCTGTTGATTTCAGGTGAACAGGTCCCTTCTTCTTGGGTCCCCAAACTTCCTTCAGTCCATTGTAGAAACCCTTCGTGTCGTTTCTGTCAGCAGCTCCGCTGCCTTCCTTTCCCACCAGTCTGATTTCAGTGCACGAATGCGTTTTTGTAGCAGTCTGCAATCATCTTTGTATGCTACAGTGGTGGATCTAATGTTCCTGGTTTGCAACATTATCTGGTGGGCTTGGTCTCTTCTGCGCATAAGAGTCTGTATCCCCTGGTCGTTGGGGTCGAACCAGTCCTGGTGTTTTCTGTCTGGCTTGCCAAGATATGTCTTGGCTGTTTTGAACACGACCTGCTGCAGAGCTGCCCATTAATCGTCTGGTATTGAGCTTTCCTTCTCCCATTGGGCGAGGGCACTGTCCAACGTCTGCTAAAAACTCTCCCTATGGCTGATGGTACTTACTTTTGCTTTGTTGAGCTTGGTCGGCTTACTTGTCCCTTGTCTGTTGTGCTTTTGTCGTATTCTGAAAGCCACTTTTGACCTAAGCAGTTAGCTCCACGCATGGCTCGGGTACTGTGGATATCCATCTTATCCCGACACCTCGTGATGATGAAGTCGATCATATGCATCCAAGTGGTCATGCGTTCATCCTTCTGTTTGAACATGGTGTTCGTCACTATCAGTTCGAACTCAGAGCATAGAGCCAGTATAAGTTCGCCATTGGAGTTGCATTTCTCAATCCCATGTTTGCCCATGACCAAGGGCCACTTGTTATTATCTGTTCCTATCCTCGCGTTGAAGTCTCCTATCAGCAGTAGCTTATCTATACGAGTCATGCCACTGAGCACACTTGCCAGCTGGCTGTAGAAGGCCTCCTTGTTTTCATCTGGGTTTGTCATTGTTGGAGCGTACACGCTGATAATTGTAGCAAAGTTGTCCTTGTCTCATTGTCATGATTCTGTCATTTACTGGCCGTGGTATTTCTGTCAACTTCGTGACGATATCCTTTTTAATAGCAAAGCCCACTCCGGCCTCCCTTCTTTCTCCTTCGTGTTTGCCACTCAAGAAGAAAGCGTATTCCAAGTCGTTGAGACTACCAAACTCTGATAACTTTGTTTCACATGGGGCGGCGATGTCGATGTTGTATTTGGCAAGTTCCATTGCTACTAGTGCCGTACGTCTTTCTGGTCGGTCTGCTTCTCGGTCGAGGAGTGTCCTGACGTTCCATTGTGCAAGTGCACAATGGAACGTCAGGAACGTCAGTAGTTGCATGTCTCTCGGAGAGTAAATAGAGGTCTCACACCGGCAAGAACGTCAAGACAGGCGCAAACTATTTGTCCCTGCAGTGGCTGGTCGAGAGGTGTTGGGAGTTCCATACATCAACCGCCCTTGATGCTGCCACAGTGACATGATTCTCTGGTTAGGGTTTGCTCCCTTAGCCCTCGGTTTTGTCAAGAACCTGTACCACAAGGCAGTGGTTTACAACTCTGCATGGCAGGGGCGTCAAACTTCCTGAGGTATTGCAGCAATACTGCAACACTTGCATACCAGTGTGTGTGTGTGTGTGTGTGTGTGTGTGTGTGTGTGTGTGTGTGTGTGTGTGTGTGTGTGTGTGTGTGTGTGTGTGTGTGTGTGTGTGTGTGTGTGTGTGTGTGTGTGTGTGTGTGTGTGTGTGTGTAAATATGTATGTATAGATATATATACATATATATATACAACTATATCATTATCAGGCCAGTCGTCATGATATGGTTGGTATGTTATGTATTCTAAGGAGCGTGTAACAGTTGTAAGAAACCAAAACAAAAAGGCAGCAATGCTGACTCCAGGTCAACAGGCACTAGAACGTGACATTGTTGACTGTCCTGTATAATTAGTATACATGCCGGCTTGCTTGTCTGTCCGAGCTGCTCGGTCGATGGTACACACGTGTCAATAGCCAATTGTCACCTAGAACGGGCAGCTGCACCACTTTCCCATACGTGTGTCAACCTGGGCGTGTTGTGATTTTAAGACGACTTCCAGAACGTATTATTTGGTCTTCCAAGATATGACACTTGTGTCATAGCTACATGCAATTGAGCCGTTAGATGTGACGCTGATAAAGAATGTAAGTTGTTTCAGTAGAGGAGCGACATTGCGTGGTGACATATCTTAGAACTAACACGTCATCGGATAGAAATCCAACCACTTCTCAAGTAGACTGTCTAGGCCTGGCGTTGAGTGAGACAAATGAGGACCCCGATAACCACACTGCCAAACAAACATCTTTTTGACCATACCTGGTGTTGGTTGGCGTTTAATTAATTCAAAGGTGTCCAGTCAACTCGTTTACCTATCGCCAATTCAATTCTTTTATGTCAATAGTTTAACTAGTATGCACATTCAGTTTAATTTTAAAATGCGTAGGCCTACTTGTCTTTTTTCATTCGGCAAAAAAGGAATTGTCGTTACACCGGGTATAACTGGCGAAACTATCAGCAGCTGTTGACGTCCTGTGCTTTTTGGGTCACGTGTTTTATACGAGATCGGCATCCTACGTCACAATAACAAATCGCACATGCTTTTTCGCGTGGTGACGAAGATTCCGAAGTGTTTCTTCTGTGAAGGTACGTATTAAGTGCATTATCGCACTTAGCAACAAGAGCGCGTAGTCGTGGGCTAATTCAACAAAACCTGCAACTTGTAAACGTCTACATTACATATGTCTACGCGACGCTGATTCTCTAGCTTGTAATAGTATAAGTCTGATAACCCTAGTTTGACAGTCGGCATCGCCCGGCATCACTCAGCCGGATACAGCCTGTATGATCCGTATGTACCAGTATTGTATTTATAATAATAATAATCACTTCTTTAGCGCCAATATCCTCGAAGATCAAGCTCAGTGGCGCGACAAAACCAAGGGATTAAGCAAACTCGTAATCGAAAACAATGCGTGAGTCGACTCAATGGATGGATTACGCAGGATCTTGTTAATAAGCTTAGGAATTGAAAAAGTACATATTTAGGGGGGAGAGAGAGAGAAAGAGGGAGAGAAAGAGGGAGAGACGAGAGAAGGAGAGAGAGAGAAGGAGAGAGAGAGAAAGAGGGAGAGACGAGAGAAGGAGAGAGAGAGAAAGAGGGAGAGACGAGAGAAGGAGAGAGAGAGAAAGAGGGAGAGAGAGAGAAGGAGAGAGAGAGAAAGAGGGAGAGACGAGAGAAGGAGAGAGAGATGGTTGTTTTGTATTAACTCTTTTCCCTTTTAGTTCCTTTAATACAGAGCATTATATCTGTTAACACAATTACATACTTATGCCAACGTCAGTAGCAAAAATAAAGCTTGCCTGCATTGGCAATACAGCTAACAACCGATTGGCAATTAACAAAAGCACCTGTCCAGTATATGTAATGCTCCACTAAAAAGGAAAGCTTCTCAAATAGTATACGATCCTGCTTTCCACAAACTTCCATCAGGGAGAAGTCTAAAGGTTTCATTTGCTAGAAAGAACCTTTTCATGCTTATCTTAAATGTACTGTAAACAACATAATTCACGTAGGAACAATTGTGTGACATTATGACTTATTTTTTTTTGCTATTATTTATTATATTTTTGTTATACTTATTTGTTTAATCTTATTTATTTATACATATTTAGTTCATATTATTATTGTTGTTATTATATTGTGTCTTTTATTAAAGAAATATTACTTGCTTATTTATTCTACCTATTATTTTGTTGTACTTCATTTACTACTTAATTTATACATGTTAACAATTGTAGGGCTGATAATTATTTTGTATGTGTCTTATCAACTGTATCTGGATCACCAATCTTTTTATTGGCATTTTAATGTGTAACTGAAGAAAACTTTCCGTTTTTAACGTAATGATTAAAAGGGACAATAAATTATTTTGAATCGTGAATCTTTGAATATACAGCTCATGCGTACTTCCAGCAATGGCCTACGGCGTGGAAACATGGACACTCACAAACCTTTGAATCTACAGCTCATGCGTACTTCCAGCAATGACCTACGGCGTGGAAACATGGACACTCACAAACCAGACAAAGGAAGGAATTCAACATCAACGACACTTAAATATACGTACATCGAAACAAAACAGAACATGCTCAATCGACACAATCTATAGGAATAATTATTCATGGAAATCTAAACAGAAAAAATTTGAGAGACAATATATCAACAGTAATAGAATAGAATGTATAAATGCTAAACAAGCACTGCTTTCCCAGGTCCATTGTGAAACTAATCTATTCTTAACTACCCCGGGGTAATCACATCGCATTTGCAGTAATGTACTCTGTTACGGCAAAAAGAATTCGGTGCCGAATTTGTTTTGGCGCTGTAACTACTAAAATTATTATGTTTGTATAGTACATCGTATGGCATTGTAACAGTTGTTGCAAGTGTAACTCTAGCTCAAAAGAATTTTGTTTATTCATACACTACACAAGTGAACATAAAAGAAAAGGACACGCGTTGTACAAACGAGTTGCGGAAACGGCTAAACTGACTGAGGGTTGACGGAGGTACTCACTGCACGAACCGACCTGCAGGAATGTAAATGTCCATGGTTGAGGAGAAGCAGTGACGGTGACACGTTGGCACCGAGCGACAGACAGGACGATCGACATAACAGACAATGTGCAGGTCTTGACACTTCTACGTCCGTCGATGGGCCCACGTTAATTATTTCCACTCGTGGACAACTCAGTATTGCTAATCTAACCAACTACGGAACTTCCGCAGTCGTTGAAGTAATTGGCCGCTCTAACACGTCTGTCCGCCCCGCCCCGCCCCGCACCGCCCCGCCCCGCCCCGCCCCGTCAGACGCGCTCTGTGCCGCGTCAGCAGGATGTGGCTCTGGGCAAGTGGTTAGATGCAGATGTTTATAGTTACTTTACTAATAGTCTAGCCATTAATAACATAGCTCGATAAGTCTAGGCAACAATAGCCGTCTCGAAAGCTTACTAAGCAATCACGAGAGGAAATGGAATAGATTTGCTACATTAGACACTTTTGGACAACACTGTCTCAACAATGAATGGTCGTACTGGAGACACAGATTCTTAGACGGGCGCTGATACTAATCTGTTTGGCGATCTAGACCATCCATTTATTCTACTGCGCACGTTCATGCATGGAAGTATGGGGTAGCTTCAGAAAGTAACTGAATAGCAGTAATTATTTGTTTCCATTGTGCTTGGACTGTTGATTTATTTGATGAAGGATATGCATATGTTACATGTGCTGCTCACTTTGACAGCCGGCATCACCGTTGTTTACGCTCATTGTACTTAAAGGGCTAAAAAGTCAACGGTTTGGTGTTATGTACCTAAGAGTTAACACAAACTAACCATTTGCATTTACAATCAAATTGTTCACATCAGTGATTTATTCAGAAATTGAAAAGAAATTCTTACATCTTGGTCGATGTAACCAATCAAAATCCAGCTTCTATTTGTACAATAATACGTCACCGTGTCGACTGGGTTCAGCTGTCATCCATAACAAAGGAGAGCCAAGCGGTTCGTTAAAAGTACCTTCTGTTGGTTTAGAATGTAATCGTGAGAGCAATATGCCACACCGTTCCTCATACGGTTGTAGCAATAGTACATGGAAAGGCAGTATCATTGAGCTGTCTTTTTTGTTACCCTTTCCATCGACCAGAACTCAAACAGTGGTCCAGTGGATTCCTTGGAATTGACAGTCACAAGCACGGTGCGGATGCCAAACGACCGGGTCGCCAAACTTCTCATCACATATCTTGCATACATATACATATACATATACATACACTACGTTACAAAACAAATTCACTTGCATTCCTCTAACGAAGAAAATTCATAAAACAAACGAGCAAATCTCGACGGACGGCAACTCGACATCTTCGGCTACACTGCACGCAGCTCTGCGGTTACCGTAAAATCACTATATAAGTTAGATTTTCACAAAATACCATTAGATGGCCGGTTTGTGCGCGCGAATATTTATAAACGTTACTTACTGCATTGGCACGTGCGAAATACTTTAATTAATTATAAATAATATAATAATAGTTTGTTATTATCATCACTATGATCTGCATGAAATATAATTTTTAGTATAATATAATCTTAATATTTTATTTCTTACAGCGCCACATCCAGCGCGCTTTACAACATACTGCTATTTAAAAATTACACAATAAGAATAATTCTACCCACAGCTAATATCTTTAAATAAATAATAAATATACATTTGTCTATATAATTACTTAAAATTACCTATTAGTCATACAAATACCATACAAATCCCATGACAACAACAATGATAAATGAATGTATAGGTATGGTTAATAGTAATAAATAATTAAACTGGTAAAATAATTAAAGTAATTATGATGTAACAATAATTTTCATTCATCGCACACACGCACGCACGCACGCACGCACGCACACACACACACACACATTATGCATAAGAAAATACTACTCAAACAATTATTCTACTTATTACTCATATTTCCACCACCAAATATGTAATAACAAAATTGGACAAAAGACTTTATTAATTATCGGAACAATAAATCACTGAAATGTAAACAGAATATGAATAATATATGGTAGTTGAAAAAAGGTTTGGTTGAATTAAAAATAATATTAATATGTTATTGTTTTATATATTATTGTTAAAAACATCGCTTACGTTATATAAACTTGCGTGTTCGCAGCAGAAAGGCGGGATGTTCACAGATATATGGTTAAAAAGAAACAATGCAACATCGTCGAACAAAACGGTATTTCCATATTTATAAATCATGTTATATTTCGGGCGATAACATGAGTGAATCAACACGCTTTAGGCCCTACATTCGTTGTATCTTTCGTTTCTCTTGGGTCATCGATGTGTTGGTACATTTGCAACACATTTATTAATTGACTAGAAATAATGAGTATCCAAATATATTACAAGAGCAGGATTTCGATTTGCTGCAGTCTATGTCGGCGACATCCCTAGCGAGCGCCGCTGACACGTCATTTTCGGCGCGCATTTTCACTAAATCACGGACGATAGTCACCAAAAATGCGACCCATTTGAATAAGTATACCATTGTAAAGAATATTTCTTTATATTAAATATATGCATTTTATATTAAATGTATGAGATTAAATGTGTACTAGTTAACGCTGAGAGAACGACGTAAAGACTGTTCGACCAATACATGTCTCAGTTCGTCAGTTCGGCACCAGATCCTTGTTGCTGCTAGCAGGTGAACGCAACGACCACATGAACACTTTGTATGATCGCTCGATGCGTTTGTCAAGTAGTCGTTTATTGTGGGTACATTTTAATCAGAAACGCCCCTTGGTTAGGAAAACGGTCGCTCTAGACGTGTGGTCCCTCTAGACGTATGGTCGCTCTAGACGTGTGGTCGCTCTAGACGTGTGGTCGCTCACGACAGAGGTCGCACAAGGCAGGTTTGACTAGTAGGTCATTTTATTAATTATATAGACACATGTATTTTTTTATTATGTGTTATACAATATTACATGTGGCTACTATTCTTCTTATTATATAATTATTGCTATAATAACAGCAGTATGTTGTAAAGCGGTACAAACAATTATGGATGTGGCGCTATATGAAAGAAAATGTTATGATTATGTTATAATAAAACTTATGATTTCCTGCAGATCATGGTGATGACAATAATACATTATTATTATATTATTTATGAATAATTAAAAATTTCGCGCGTGCGAATGCAATAAATAGAGTTTTTTAATACTCGCGCGCACAAACGCGCCGTCTATCGGTATTTTGTGTAAGGCTAAGTTTCATAAGTGGACTTGCTTCCACTGCCTGCCGTCCGGCTCGGCGTGGCGCTTCAGCCGCTATGCGCTGCATTCGAGATATAATTCGCTGGCACTGACGCGTGCGCCGCGCCGCGGACACTGAGCGGGCAGGCGACGGCGACCGCCAGCAGCCGTTAATACATGTTCGGCAACGACCGACTGGTCGACCGGCGCAAGAGGAGGCAACGCTTGGTAATCCTAGTCGAGCGGTAGTCACCGATAGTGTTGTCGTCAGTCCTATAGGGCACGCTCACGGAGACTGTGTTTACTGGCGTGCGAACGTTGACATGTATGTGCAGCAGCTCGATCGCACAGGTTGTCTTTGTTTGCGTCAACGCTTCGCTTAAATGTCGATATTCACGGCCCTCGAGGGTGTTCCGTCGCAGTCGCAGAAGGCGGCCGGGTGCAGCGAAGACAAGGATGGCAGCGCGGGCGCAGGCACTACTAGTGCTGGTGCAGGCGGCACTGCTGCCAGCGCCGGCTGTGGCGGCAACGGTGGCGGCTTCACCTTCCGTAACCCTGGAGCATCCGCAACTGGCGTCAACACCGTCAAGACGAACCCGAGCGCGGCGAAATTTGGGTCGCGCGCCGGCAACTGTCTTCTGCTGACCGTCACGGTGAGCTGTATCGGCATTCTCGTCCTGTGTGGTGTCATGGTCGTGCGTGAGTACACTGTCTCGAAGGATTACACCGGCGCCATGTGTCGTGTTGTCAACATCACCTACGTGCGACACGACGTCGCGTGTATGTTCTGTGCGTCGACGGAGAAGGGGAAGAAGGACAAGGGGGCGGGGGCGTGCACGCGCTCCAGCTTCCCTTGCGTCAAGGTCAAGGTGTCGTACGACGTCGGCGCCGACAGCTTCGAGGGACAGGTGCACACGGACAGTCTGCAGGCGCGGGGCAGCAATGCACAGGTGAGGCAATGGACACCAGGCAAAACCTGCTGAACAACACGGCGACGGACTAACAGGGCGACATATTCACACAGCGACAGACCAACACGTCGACAGACAAGAACGACGACAGACCGACACGTCGACATACCAGCATGGGGACTGACCACCAACACATCGACAGACCAACACGTCGACATACCAACACGTCGACAGACCAACACGTCGACAGACCAACACGTCGACAGACAAGAACGACGATAGACCGACACGTCGACAGACCGACACGTCGACAGACCAACACGTCGACAGACCAACACGTCGACAGACCAACACGTCGACAGACAAGAACGACGACAGACCGACACGTCGACATACCAGCATGGGGACTGACCACCAACACATCGACAGACCAACACGTCGACAGACCAACACGTCGATAGACCAACACGTCGACAGACCAACACGTCGACAGACCAACACGTCGATAGACCAACACGTCGACAGACAAGAACGGCGACAGACCAACACGTCGACAGACCAACACGTCGATAGACCAACACAGCGACAGACCAACACTTTGACAGACCAACACATCGAAAGACCAATACTTCGACAGACCAACACATCGACAGACCAACACGTCGACAGACCAACACGTCGACAGACCAGTACGGCGACAGACCAACACGGGGACAGACCAATATGGGGACAGACCATCATCCCCCCAGTGGGATAGACCAGCACTGCGACAGACCATCACGTGAAGCTACTGCTGAAAAGAGTACGTTGTGCTTTAATTAGTAGTCGCCTTGATATTGTAACTCACTGCTAAACAATATTGCTTAGTACAACGAGTACACAATTGTGTAGCACTACTCAAGTTTCTCGCTTTTGATATTTTACTTTATCAACGCGTCTCTAACCACCTTGGCAGTCTTTGATGTAACTATCGAGCCAAAACTTTAATCACCAGTTCATAGCTCTAACCAACGACCACAACTCTCACCATTGAACCAAACTCTAACCACCGAATTACAGCTGTAACCACTGAGCCAAGGTTGCAACTACCGAATCACAACTCCCTACACAGACTCACAGCTCTACCCAACGACTCACATATGTAACCAACGATTCACAGCTCTCACCACGGTGTCACAGCTCTAACTAGCATGTCACAATTCTAACTATTGTGTCACAGCTCTACCGTGTCACAGCTCTAAGTAACGTGTCACAGCTCTAATTATTGTGTCACAGCTCTAACTACCGTGTCACAGCTCTAACTACCGTGTCACAGCTCTAACTACCGTGTCACAGCTCTAACTACCGTGTCACAGCTCTAACTACCGTGTCACAGCTATAACTACCATGTCACAACTCTAGCTACCGTGTCACAGCTATAACTACCGTGTAATAACTCTAACTACCGTGTCACAGCTCTATTTACCGTGCCACAGCTCTAACTACCGTGTCACAAGTCTAACTACCGTGTCACAGCTCTAACTACCGTGCCACAGCTCTAACTACCGTGTCACAGCTATAACTACAGTGTCACAGGTCTAACTACCGTGTCACAGCTCTAACTACCGTGTCACAGGTCTAAATACCGTACAACAAGTCTAACTACCGTGCCACAGCTCTAAATACCGTGTCACAAGTCTAACTACCGTGTCACATGTCTAACTACCGTGTCACAGGTCTAACTATCGTGTCACAGGTCTAACTACCGTGTCACAGCTCTAACTACCGTGTCACAAGTCTAACTACCGTGTCACAGCTCTAACCATCGTGTCACAGATCTAGCTATCGTATCACAGCTCTAACTACTGTGTCTCATATGTATATATATATATATATATATATATATATATATATATATATATATATATATATATATATATATATATATATATATATATATATATATATATATATATCGTATCACAGCTCTAACTACTGTGTCTCCTATATATATATATATATATATATATATATATATATATATATATATATATATATATACAATGCCTATTTTAGGGAAACCACTACACGATAGTGAAGCGAAACTTCAATGCGCAAATAGAGAAAAGAACAAACCCTATGGAAACGGCAACCGGCAAATATTTGGCCTCGAAATGCGAAAAGGCGGCGACTCCTTGGTAGAATGGGCAACATCAAGAAAGTACAAAATCATAAATTCCATGTTTGAGAAGGAATCAGGGAGGAGATGGACAAACATCGAAAATGACGACATCTTAAGTAACAGGCCAGACATCGGGACAGACGTAACAGTCACCAACCAAGTCAACATTGGAAGTGACCACAGACTGGTTATGAGCAACACCAAACAGGATGAAGAGGTGGAACGAAAATAATTGATGACCAAGAGGCCACCAAGATTAGATACAACACACACAGGGTAAAGAAGATCGAACTCCAACTCGAATTGAGAAACCGATTCGAGACACTACAAGAACTAGACAACATCGACAGCATGAGCGAAACCATGACAGGCATGATCCAACAGACCGCACAAGCGAATATCTCGGTCATCTTCGTTTTACCGACGACATACTCATATGTGCTAATACACCACATGAACTACAATAAATGCCACAGGAATTTGCTGAACTGACGATGATCAAGTCGAAGACAAAGGTGATGATGGAAAACGACACACCAATATACGTTAACAATACTCGGATAGAGAACGTTGAAAGCAACGTCTACCTGGGACAGAGATACAGCACCAGAGAAAAAAACAAGACACGGAAATGCAAAGAAGAATCAGAGCCGGATGGACGGCATTCGCCAAGCACCGCGACAACTTCAAGGGTAACATTGAAACATGCTTGAAGACACAAGTCTTACAACTCATGCGTACTTCCAGCAATGGCATATGGCGCGGAAACATGGACACTCACCAGCCAAGCAAAGAACAAGCTAGCAACCGCACAAAGATGGAAACAAACATAATACACCCGGACAGAAAAACAAACATCTGGGCAAGAGAAAGGACAAACATCACAGACGTGATTGAACAAGTCAGAAGACGGAAGTGGACCTGGGCAGGGCACGTCAGCAGAATAAGAAATAACCGATGGACACCGCGTAAACACTACAAAAGGAAGAGACCTAGAGGAAGACCGGCGAGACTGTCGAGAGACGAACTAGACGACTACTGGAAGGGTACCATCTGGCAGAGGATAGCGCAAAATAGGCAGTTGTGGAAGCAGCATGCTGAGGCCTTCGCCCAACCACGGGACACTACAGCTACAATATATATATATATATATATATATATATATATATATATATATATATATATATATATATATATATATATATATATATATATATATAATGTATATATATATAATGTATATATATATATAATGTATATATATAATGTATATATATATATATAATGTATATATATATATATATATATATATATATATATATATATATATATATATATATATATAATGTATATATATATATATATATATATATTATAATCTTCGTGCGGGCGTGCGGGCGTGCGTGCCTGTGCGTGTATCACACATGTCTCGCATGTAGCTCCGTTTTCATTTTGCCAAGAAACGGCTAATTTCTGCATGGAATTCGGGCAATATTATAGGCGTACCGTGATTTATTGTTTATATCAGGCGAGGGCCTAGGGCTCTATTCATCAATTGTGACATGATTGTTTGGGTAATCTTGGTCTATGGCAGGTGCATTTGGGACTCGTGATGTTTAAGTTTACCTCGGATACGTGGATAATCATAACAATGCGGGTTTTCGTCATAACATTGTATATGACTGTCGGAAGCACAAATTAACTAACTAACATAGTCACAACAGGACTGGCACCGCCCATAGTCCGGATCTTTGTAACGGTGGAAAGGTCCGTAAAACACATTAACATGGACTTGATCTGGGTTGTTTGTGGGATGGCGTCACATAAATATAACACGAACTAATGAAAAAAAACGAACGAGTACATCTTAAAGAATGTTCAGACAAAAGTGCCTATTCATGACAAAGGAAATGCAAAGGAAAATCGAGTGCATTTATAATAAAAAATATTGTTAATGAATTAAATACATTATGAAAATAGTATCATGCTATTCAAATAATTGTTAAAACCTCTGCATCGTTTGTTGCCGGTTTGTTTTGACGACACTCAAATGACGACGTTTGAGCTTGTGACATGAGCCCGCAATTAACACACTTCGTGTCTGGCACATGTCTTACTGTAGGCACATAGAGTTTCAAGGGAATGGAAACAAATATTTAAACTTACAGTTTTTAATAACAGAACAGAGATGAAAATTGGATGAGTTAATCGGCTAGTTTTCACCAACTCGTATAATACGTGCGCACCTTCTTGTAATATTGAAGTCTCGAACAACCGACATTCTGCACTGTACACGTTGATGCAATACAACATCGCATATTTTTGCAGCGATTATTCCCAAATGTATTTAAGCCAGTCGTGAAATACAAGGGCAACAATGAATGGTCATACATAGCTTTATTTGTCGGCAAATTTGCAGATGACTTCGATACTCTCTCGAATACTAAAATTCTGCCATCTCTTTAACGTCCATGTTGAAACACATTCTTTGCTGACTTTTCAAACAACGCAGCATGCACACTTCTGAATTAAATATACTGTAGATATAGTTTATTGCTTTTCTAATAATTTATAAAAATTATTTAACATTCTGTGTCACCTACATCTCCAGAGGTGGCTGTTTTTTTAGACAACACTGAATGATTGCAAATAGCTTTATTTGTCGGCTATTTCGCAGGTTATTTTGAAACGCTCTCGAAGAAAAAAATTATTTGCCATCTGTTTAGTCGTATTCGTGATCGATGTCTGCGGTGTCAACGTGAACAATCGACAGCGCGTCGTTAATTTCCGACCACGGCGTACATCCGGGTAAAACCAACCTTCGCAAAAGAAGAGCTCGTCAAGCATGCACGCTAGGTCTTCAGCCTATCGCCGCTGGACTGTCGAGGGTAGAGTGCGGTTACATGGCATACTGGCTTTTTCAAGGACCATTATATCTGGGATTCGACCCTGTCAGTACATTTTCAGCAGATGGCGGAAATAATTGGTATAGAAGTGGTTGCGTTTTCATCCATGTCCCTGGGAGACAGTCCAGCTTTCGCAGGTATACATAAATGTAGATAGCACATCAGCGCAGTAAACATTTAGTAAACAACCATCTCAGGATCATTCGTATACGTCCCTACACTGACGTTTGAAGTCTATCATGCGCAGTATTTGGTTTAACAGCGCGGCAACTGATCTCATAATCAATGTTGCCAATTCTAGAGAAGATGCTACCTAAGTAAGTAACAAGTAAAGTCTAGTCAGTTTGAAGCCCTTCATTGTGATTTCCGTGTCCATGTAACGCTTGCGGTGGGGGCTAACTCATGTATAGGTCTTCTTTGCGCAAATGGTAAGGCCGAAACTGTCACAGGCCATGTTGCCCTGCAAGAGTTGCTCAGATCCGCTGTTGAGATAACAATAATCGGAGAAGATCAATTCGCTGTAGCATCTTCGTCTCCGCTTGGAGGCTTTTCTATTTTAATATCGCTCCACCTGAGCTACTGTTGATGACATGTGTCGTCAGCACTCCTCCTGACTGGGAAAACAGCGGAAACAACACCGTGGTCCAAAAACGTGAGCTTGCATACCTCATTAAACTGCCTAATCATGCAGAACATCCTAAAGTTAGCATTATTTTCGAGATACCATCTCGGCTCGCCGGATCAAGAACAAACCATTTGTGTTGATGCGCAGTGGAAGTTACCTTATTAGACACCATTAGCTAACCCCATTACGTGTGACGCGACGCCAGTTCTGAGCCGCACTGCAACAAATACTTTAATTACATTGAGTGCGGTGTCACATACGCTTCGGTATAATCAAAGATCAAAACTAGATCTGCAGTTCGGGAAAGTGATATACAAACGCCGCATTATTAACAGTTCGACAACTTAGGAATTAATATGAATTCATAAATAATAGTTTAAAATAAGTATGGACGTTTGAATAATTTATACAAAATACCTTTTTTTTAAAGCACAGCCTTGCAGCCGGGCGTTTTAAGTAGGTTGTGGTAATGAAATAAAATATGTTTATTGCACTTATTTTTATTATTATTAACATCAGTCTGGTCGACACCGGTAGAAAAGATAACGCAATTCTGCCTCTGGCACTTTCCCTGGTGTCGCTGACTTGCACATATCTTGTCGATTGTGCCTATCTCTTTCTCTCTAGACGGTGGCCGTGCCGAAGATGAAAGTCATAATTCATATGCATTCAAATGATCCCCCGTTGCTGTAGCACCCCATAACCCGACAGTGCAAGACGGCGCTAGTCTCGTGCAGCAGATATTCCTCAACCAAACAGTTGTCGTCCACCTCTTGTGTACCTCCAGGTATCGATTCGAGTTTCTGAAAGGCGGAATCGATCCAAAATCGATGAGTGCACAAAATGGCAACAGACAGCAGCGTGAGTTTTCACGCTACGACGGTTCAACTAGGCCCACTGTTCTCCCGCTAGGTCCACCGGCACATGGATCAGTTCTCCCGCTAGGTCCACTGGCACATGGATCAGTTCGCCCGCTAGGTCCACCGGCACATGTATCAGTTCTCCCGCTAGGTCCACCGGCACATGGATCAGTTCTCCCGCTAGGTCCACCGGCACATGGATCAGTTCTCCCGCTAGGTCCACCGGCACATGGATCAGTTCTCCCGCTAGGTCCACTGGCACATGGATCAGTTCTCCCGCTAGGTCCACCGGCACATGGATCAGTTCTCCCGCTAGGTCCACTGACACATGGATCAGTTCTCCCGCTAGGTCCACTGACACATGGATCAGTTCTCCCGCTAGGTCCACTGGCACATGGATCAGTTCTCCCGCTAGGCCCACTGGCACATGGATCAGTTCTCCCGCTAACTACCTCACTTACACACTGTCAGTATGTATTCATCTGTTGTGTATGTACGTTCTCATTTCGTTGCGATCATTATGTCTCGGATATTGTAAATTTGCCAATGAAACGTAATTCTTTAAATCGCATTGAAAGTAGTCTACCAATAATTGTTTTCCTTAATTCAGATTGCATAATGAAACCACACAAAAGTAAGCGGTTTAAAACAAGAACCCATTTTGAATTAAACTTGGTAAATGAACGAGGACACACGCGAGATATCTACTGCGTTGTATGGAGGCGACTGCGACGCCTGCACCAGCCGCATGGCACTGCATTAACAACTGCGCGCGGATACAGGTGCGTCGTCATGGGGACGACTGCACGCACATGATCCACTTACGCTTCGGTGCCAGTAACCATGGCGATATGTTGTTTACATTATGTTGACGGTTGAACAGAGCGCGGTCAGCCGATGTGTAACAGGTGATGTCCTTTCATTCGCTCTCGAGTCTTGTCATTAAATCGCCATTAGCGACTGCGGCTTCTTGGTGAGAACGTCTTCGCGGAAATGCTTACCATTTCCAACGCTCCTTGTTTAATAATAATAATACATAATAATAAGAATACATTATAATACATAAATTATGGTTTTTTTTCCATCCACCTACACGCACCTTGTTAACGTATAGTTGTTAATTGGACGCAGCCACACACATTGTTTCGTACGCTCACTCAGTTGTAAATGCGTATCTTTATACTAAGCCGCGATGACATGTTTGGAGACGATAACAGATGAGGATGGCTTATCTTACCATTTGCATTGTCGCACTTTTGGAATGTGTACAGTGTAATGGAACGGGCTGGGTGTACCTGTGTACAAGACACATGCAGTGTATGGTACCGGAAAACACACACACGCACACACGCAAGCACGCAAGCACGCACACACGCTCGCACACACGCACACACACACACACACACACACACACACACACACACACACACACACGTCACCGACGTCACCGTATTGTATGATTTAATGTATTGGAAAATAATACAACACTATAATGTTAACTGAATGCTATTTTTATTGAACAAAATAACCGAATGTCTTGGACTTGTACGTTTCACCTGTGAAGCAGGCCTGTGCAACTAAGACGATAATTTCAAATATACAGTTCTGTAAAATCATTACGCGAACACTGGAAGGTCGCGATATAAGTTGAGTTGATGATACGTAAACACTCGGAGGTCAAGACGCGAGTTGATGATACGTAAACACTCGGAGGTCACGACGCGAGTTGATGATACGTAAACACTCGGAGGTCAAGACGCGAGTTGATGATACGTGAACACTCGGAGGTCAAGACGCGAGTTGATGATACGTAAACACTCGGAGGTCACGACGCGAGTTGATGATACGTAAACACTCGGAGGTCAAGACGCGAGTTGATGATACGTAAACACTCGGAGGTCAAGACGCGAGTTGATGATACGTAAACACTCGGAGGTCAAGACGCGAGTTGATGATACGTAAACACTCGGAGGTCACGACGCGAGTTGATGATACGTGAACACTCGGAGGTCACGACGCGAGTTGATGATATGTGAACACTCGGCGATCACGACGCGAGTTGATGATATGTGAACACTCGGCGATCACGACGCGAGTTGATGATATGTGAACACTCGGCGGTCACGACGCGAGTTGACGATATATGAACACTCGGACGTGACAACGCACGTTGAAGCTACACAAGGACGGAAATGATGCATTGGAGAATTCATGATGGACGAAACTAGTATCGTCTTGGACTTGGTGAGTAAATACGACGGTATATCACGTGACCATTGAAGCGCCAGAAGGTTTCGCTTAGCACTGTAACATGGTCACCCGAGTGTTCTTGAGACATGCACCCGATGGCGGATCTTCTACACACACGCCTCGTCTTCAAGGGAACGATCCGATGCCACCGTACACAGTACCTCACCAATGGCGTCACAACTGCCTGAGAGACCGTACACAGTACCTCACCAATGGTTTCACAACTGCCTGAGAGACCGTACACAGTACCTCACCAATGGTTTCACAACTGCCTGAGAGACCGTACACAGTACCTCACCAATGGTTTCACAACTGCCTGAGAGACCGTACACAGTACCTCGCAAATGGCGTCACAACTGCCTGAGAGACCGTACACAGTATCTCACCAATAGCGTCACAACTGCCTGAGAGACCGAACACAGTACCTCACCAATAGCGTCACAACTGCATGAGAGACCGTACACAGTACCTCACCAATGGTTTCACAACTGCCTCAGAGACCGTACACAGTACCTCACCAATGGTTTCACAACTGCCAGAGAGACCGTATACAGTACCTCACCAATGGTTTCACAACTGCCTGAGAGACCGTACACAGTACCTCGCAAATGGCGTCACAACTGCCTGAGAGACCGTACACAGTACCTCGCAAATGGCGTCACAACTGCCTGAGAGACCGTACACAGTACTTTCCAATAGTGTAACAACTGCGTAAGAGATCATACACAGTACTTCCCCAATGATGTCTATCCGCGTAAGAGGTCATAGACAGTAATTTTCCAATGGTGTTCTCAGTTGCATGAGAGGTCGTGCACAGTACTTCCACAGTGGTGTATTGACGGTTAGGTCTGTCTTGTTCAAAGACTGTAACAGTTATTCACCATTCATAGACAAAGGGTTGTAGGTAAGACGCGTGTGTATACGATTGTATATTCTGTCCATGGTTTCTTTGCTAAGTAATCGAATAACGTATAATAATATCTTTACTTCGTAAAAGTTGATCTGGAAATATGCTTTAGCTTTCACGCACAGAAAGCCCTTCATCATAGGGTCTAACTCAAAACAGAGGCGGTTGCAATCAGGCAAAACCGCCCAGTTGTTTTCATAAAGCAGTACGCACAAAGAGTAGTCCAAACCATCGCATTTGCTGCGACTGATTTATGTGAGTTATCGCGCGCCGAACCGGCTTGGCTACACCCGATAATCGACGGTAGTATCTTTAAAGGTCGCAACCTTCACATAATCGCTAGCTGGCGGCCGTCTTAATGGAATGCCTCCTGTTTCTTGGTTGTCTGGAATTTACTGTCAGATACAACTATCGACATCGGCTCACGACCAGTATGCGTCAACACAGATAGAACCATCGTAAATATAGCGTTTGCAGTGTTGCTGGATGGTGTTTGTCATATCTGCCACATAGTGTAGATGGTGTTCTGCGCGATTGTAATGCATTTTGGGGTTTTATAATGTACTACACCAGACGGTGATTTCCGCAAAGAAGTACTGAATGTTAGTTGTAAGTGCACAGTTGCAAGGATGTATAGTGTTGTTCCTATCCCCAACTAGCTCTACCTGTCAGCCCGAATGATTTCGCCCAGTAGTGTTGACATACTACGTAATGAAGAGTTAGAAAACAAAATCGTCTAACCATGATCATGAATCGTGCAGTCAATCGTCGATATCCTCTGCCAATTCCATAATTATATAGGCCTGGGCGTTCGGCGGAAGCTGCCGTTGCTACTCAGCTAAACCTCGCACTTGTCATGTTGAGGAGGCCGACACCCGCCACAGTTACGACCCTTGACACGAGTTCTGGTGTTAATACTCTGCAGCATCCCTTGCTGTTTCGAAACACGTTTTGCTTGATGTTTTTTTGTGTGGGGAGACCACAGCAGGTTCGTCTGAATAAAACCATGTCTGGGGTAAAGGTTCTCTCCATTGGCCCATCCCAAGGGTGTGTCCCATCTCCCCCGTTGTTCATATTTTATGCACATGCCCGTAGGAGCATGCATTCTAATAGAGACAATAGGTACTATATTTAATTATCAGATGACACAGCTTTACTGAGGTTTTTATTTTGCGAACCGTTTGACCAGGTCCTGCCTGAATGTAAAAAACCCAAAGATATGTGCATTGACTTTAGAAAAGACCCGCCATCTTGGATCTACACTGTCATCCACAACAACAATGTGAAGAGTAGAACAATTTCGCAACGACAGTAAACAATGTGTTGAGGGGGGACCGTCAATGCACTATCTAAGGAGACATGACTACAATCTTATCCAAGTTTTATAACTCGTGTGGTAAGAATGCTTAATTTCTTTTAGTCCGTTTGGTCGAAGGTCCAATGAACTTATGGAATCACTCTGCATCCGTCGTCCGCCGTCCGCCATCCGCTGTCCGCCGTTAGCTCTCAGATCTCAGAATTGAGAAACCGTTGAAGATCTGTTTTTACTTCAGATTTTGCATAGATATTTCTTAGGGTACTGTAACTATGCACAATAAATAAAACTTTTGATTGACACATTTTTAAACTTCCTATGGTCCTTATGGGCCAAACATGCGGTACATTTTAAGATTTCCTATTTTATTAAACAACTGTTCTGTAGCTTTCCCTCTAATTTATCACACACACACACACACACACACACACACACACACACACACACACACACACACACACACACACACACACACACACACACACACACACACACACACACACGCGCGCACACACACACACACACACACACACACACACACACACATACACAGAGACACACACACACACACACACACACACACACACACACACACACACACACACACACACACACACACACACACACAGACATACACACACACACATCCAAATGTATAATTTTTCTTTTTAGTACACTAGTCTTGTGTAAGGGCATCTCAGGGCCTCCAAAAATGGTTGCCTGTTTCTGCCTGGGCTGTTAGCATATCTCCAAGACACGCACTCTGTGGTGATCGATGTGTTGGGGCGAATGCGTGACTAATTGCTCTCCCCTCGCAATGGTAGGGGCTCTATCAATACTAAAAATTACACACACACACACACACACACACACACACACACACACACACACACACACACACACACACACAAAATCCCTACTAAACTGGACGGTTGATTTGTTTCAAACTACCGATTGCATATGCAAGTTGTGATTATTTTGATGTTTGTTTAATTAGCTTTAATAATGTGACTTTGTTGTCTACTGATTAAAGGTAATTGTCAACTGTGACAATTGACAAAGATAGACAAATTAATATCCTAGACAACTATTGAGTGAACATTCATATTGAATTGAATGTTTCCAAAGAAACACTGGGACCTCCCTAAAGCTACGCCGGGGCCTCCCTAGAGCCACATGTCCACGCTTTGCCTGACCAGACTGGGACAGAACTTTATTCGGGACTGCCTGGCGTCACCTCTATTCTTGAGTTTACGTAGCCTGCCGGAACCATCACTAATTGAGTATTGTATATTTCGTGGCAGCCGACTGTCATACACTGAAAACCAGGAAGGCATAGCTAATTGGCATTCCATCAATTAAGCTGTATCTTCAATGCAAATTGATGTTATTTTGATGCTTATTTAATTTTGTTTAAATGGCGTGACTGTGGGTATGTTGTCACATATAAGTGACAGACATGTGAAAATAGTATTCTGAAAAGCATACAATGAAATACCATATACTTTATCGATATCAACTGCATTCTGGTCATACTGTTGGCTGTGTGATATGGAAGTAGATAATTCCATCTTGTCTATATACCACTAATGACAAGTTCTGGCATTCAATTTGGCTGTGTTTCTGGTCGTCTCATATAGATAACCAGAGAAAATGTCAGTTAGATCAGATGATTATGATAAAGAGACTAGGTGGCGACTATGATTCACCAAGACACATATCATTCATAATTACAAACTCACTATATAGTCAAAATGGACTTCAGGGCCACTTGGCCCGTAATTTATCTGTTGGTTTGAAAATGTCAGTCATGAAAAGAATAATCTGCAGCGCATTACACATTGTGTTACATATTGTGTTTGTGTGTATTTATTTCAGATTCTAACAGGTCCAGTGGACCTAGTAAAAGGATTGATAACTGAAACAATACCTAGTGAGGATTACACAATGACAGGCGAAAACCACACAATAACAAAACCTGGTTTCAGTTCCGTATATATATATATATATATATATATATATATATATATATATATATATATATATATATATATATATATATATATATATATATATATATATACATATACATATACATATACATATATATACATATACCTGGTGCCGACTTACAAACAGCAATTGAAACGTGTTAAGCCAACCGTGAAAACTGTGAAACAGTGGTCAGTGAATGCAATGGAGACACTTCGCGGCTGTTTTGAATGCACCGATTGGGGAGTATTCAAAAAGGCCGCAGCCGACATTGACGAGTACACCGAAACAGTCAGTGATTACATCACCTTCTGCGAGGGCCTCTATATACCAACAAAAACAATAACAATCTACCCCAACGACAAACCGTGGTTCAATACTTCTATTAAGCACAAGCTTCAGGTGAAACATGATGCATTCAAAGCCAATGATAAAGATAAATACAAGAAAGCGAGATATGAAGCGGAAAATGCCATCAAGACCGGCAAGGCGAAATACCGTGACAAACTTGAAGAGAATCTGTCCACCAACAACTCCAAGAACATTTGGCAGGGACTGAAGGCCATAACGAACTACAAGCCGTCTCCCAAGAACAACACTACGGCTACCGACACTAATCTTCCTAACAGATTGAATGACTTTTATAGCCGGTTTGATAAACTGAACACTACTTCTCTTTCCTGTATCACTCCCTCCTCATCCCTCCCTCCTTTCGCAGTGGATGAATATGTTGTTAGAAGCATGTTTCAACGTTTAAATAGCAGAAAAGCTGCCGGTCCGGACAACATCTCTCCATGTCTACTTAAACTGTGTGCCGACCAGCTGTCGAGTGTATTCACAGACATATTCAATGTGTCTCTTTCCCAATGTAAAATCCCTCATTGCTTCAAAAAATCAACTATCATTCCTGTTCCAAAGAAATCTACAGCCTCTTGTTTAAACGATTACAGGCCTGTTGCCTTGACTTCTGTAGTCATGAAGACACTCGAGCGCTTGGTCCTGCAGTTTCTGAAATCAATTATCGATCCATTGCTTGACCAATTTCAATTTGCATATCGCAACAATAGATCCGTTGACGACGCTGTCGCCATAGGATTGTTTCACGTTCTTAAACATCTCGACAGCCCAAATACTTAGGCTAGGATCCTTTTTGTTGATTTTAGCTCTGCTTTTAACACGATTATCCCATCAAAACTTTTCGATAAGATACAGAGTCTCGGTGTTCCTCAATCCATGTGTCTGTGGATCCTCGATTTTCTTTTAAATAGGCCGCAGGTTGTAAAAATAGGCGACAACTTATCATCATCAGTTACGTTATCTACTGGCACGCCTCAGGGCTGTGTTCTGTCACCAATGTTATACTCTCTTTTTACACATGATTATTTATCTTGTCACGTAGGTACTAAAATACTGAAATTTGCCGATGACACTACAGTGATAGGGCTTATAACAAATTCTGATGAATCTGAATATCGGGACCAAGTAAACAAACTCATCAGTTGGTGCAGCGATAACAATCTGGAACCTAATGTAAATAAAACGAAAGAAATGATTGTGGATTTTAGGAGAAAGAAATCTTCTCCACCCTCGCCTCTAGTGATCGATGGCAGGACAGTTGAAATCGTCCAACATTTCAAATTTCTCGGTTCAACAATCTCCAGTAATCTTAAATGGGAACTAAATGTTGTAAATATTGTCAAAAAGGCCCAGCAGCGGCTGTACTTTTTAAGAAGGTTAAGATCGTTTGGTTTGACCACACAGGTAATGCTCAACTTTTACAGAGCTGTAATCGAGAGTGTTCTGACATTTTCTATCTCAGTATGGTTTGGATCGATTACACAGAAGGAAACGCTCAGATTAAACAGAGTTGTGAAAACTGCTTCCCGAATCATTGGCAGAGACCTTCCCAGTCTTGAAATACTGTATCAGCAGCGTCTGTTAGGAAGAGCGACTCTCATCTCTCAAGATACATCCCATCCTGCCCATGACCTATTTGAACCTCTCCCATCTAGTCGCCGATTCAGATCCATAAAAACCAGGACCAACCGCTTTAGTACTAGCTTTTTCCCCTTAGCCGTTCAAGCCCTGTCAAAACAGAAGTGATTTTCTCCCACCCGCAGCAAACACATAGTCCACTTTCCGATGAGTTTTAGTATGTATATTTTATCATAATTTATTATATTTTATATTTTTATTTTTTTATTTCATATTTTACATTTTAAGCTACTATATTTCTACTAGATCGTATCAATTATTTATCGATGTTATAATGAGCAATTTTTTATTCGGACCTTTTTATGTGATTGTTCTTATTTATTTTATTTAATGTAGTAGTATATTTTAACATCATTGTTTGGTGCATGTGAATGTATTGTCATGTGAATGTACTATTACGACGACCAATATCATTACACATTCCAATGTTTTATTGTAACTACAATGTGAACACATGGCAATAAAGCTATCTTATCTTATCTTATATATACATATATATATATATATATATATATATATATATATATATATATATATATATATATATATATTATATATGGCTGCTTAAGTGCCAGTGACGTCAGCGCCGTCGTGCCCTTGAGGGTCAAATGTGTAACTAGTAGTCTGCCGATAAACCATAGAACACTCAAGTAACCTCAACTCCTTGTGGTTTCCCTGAGAAACCTTGCAATTATGGGTAGACGAGGCTCTGACTGGAGAAGCACCTAGAAACAACGTATGTGTTTGTCTCATTTTCAATATTTTATCAAGCTTTCGTAATGTTAAAATGCACCTTAATATCACCTAATTGATGTGATTAGAGTAGCCATATTAATTTTACCCTGAACTAGCTCTGTGTGCGTCACGACCTTGCCGTCGGCGCCACGGCGACTGCTCAACTAAAATTATAGTTTCATTTGATTGCAGCCATAATTTCGCGGCTTTTCTCTCGGCTAATTTGTTTACCGGACCAACGACGCGAAAGCAGTGAATTGTCCTCGTTTAGCCGAGATATGAGCGTAGCACCCGATCGATAAATGCGGGGAAATTACGTTTGCCATCGCCATACATTGCTTTAACGACCTGCAGTACGCGCACTTTGCATGGTCAAGAGAGAATGGTGCGGACGCCTTGTGCCACTCCATCGATTGTGTCGTCTGACGGACTCGCATGCATGCTAATGTCACTACGTGCATGCACGCGGGCCTGACATACGCACGGTAATGCTACTGCACGCGGGTATGGCACGCGGGTATGTTTAGTTTAGGGTAATAGGGTACATCGTCAGGGAATGAAATTGATTTGAGATTGTCCCTAGTATGTGTGTGTGTGTGCGTGCGTGTGCGCGTGCGTACGTACGTGCGTGCGTGTGCGTGCGCGTGCATGCGTGCGTGCGTGCGTGCGTGCGTGTGTTAGTGTGGGTGCGTGCGTCCGAGTGTGCGCATAATAATTTATGCATATGTCATTATTTGATATTTCAATGAAAAAAACACTGATTGTTCAATGGAGCATTGTTTGTGCGGATTCCGTTATTTGGTGTTGATTTCTCCCATAATATTTATAAGATATCTATGTCTGTATTTATACATATATGTGTGTGCACTTATATATATATGCTGTATACACACACATATATATATATATACATATATATATATATATACATATATAATATGCTGTATATATGCTGTATACACACACACACACACACACACACACACACACACACACACACACACACACACACACACACACACACACACACACGTGTGTGTGTGTGTGTGTGTGTGTGTGTGTGTGTGTGTGTGTGTGTGTGTGTGTGTGTGTGTACAGCATATATACAGCAAATATACAGCATATATATGTATATATATATATATATATATATATATATATAAATATATATATATATATATGGAATGGATTAGGAATTCTATGTGACTTTTGTAAAATGTCTTTGCCTTCAACAACTTCCAATAATGTGATTGGTTATTGTTGTTTTGCCGTTCTATTTTATATTTCATAATGTTGGAATTAGTTCCGCGTAGAATAATTTATCCGGTTTCTCCATTACAGCTTTACCACTACCTATGGTGGGAGAATATGACAGTGTATGTATTTCAAACCATCACATTTAACAACATACCTGCATACTGCTGGAATATAAAAAGACAAGCAACCGAGTGATATACTATTGTTTTTATATATGTATATATCATCATGCTGTCGGTCGCGAAGCGACAAAGACTGCTTCCATCACTTGACTGTTGCTCTCCATTTATCTCTCTGCTGTGAGAGTGATGTCCAGGAGTCGATCTTTATGTCTCTCAGCTTCAGGTTTCTCTTGATGGTATCCTTGAACCAGAGACGAGGGCGCCCTCTCTTTCTCTGACCAGAAGACAGTTGGGAGTAGAGAACCTGCTTTGGTAGCCTGCTGGTGACATCCTCATGAGGTGTCCAGTCCACCGGAGATTCTTTCTGATCAGAAGATCTTCCATAGATGACAGCCCTGTCCGTTCGAGTATTTCCTTGTTTGTCACTTTGTCCATCCAGGTTATCCTCATGATCGATCGCAGATGTCGCATCATGAAGGCATGCAGCTTTTTCACCTGTCGTCTATACACTGTCCAGGCCTTGGCTCCGTATAGGAGGGTGGACAGCACGATTGCACGGGATATCTTGCCTTTAACCCGCATGGACACATGGTGGTTGTTCCAGAGTCTCTGGCGTAGTCGGCCGAAAGATGCACTAGCCTTGGCCATCCTCCGCTGTATTTCATCGTCAATGCATCCATCACTTGATATAGTGCTTCCGAGGTGGTAGGTGAATTCCATAACAGAGTTCAACTTGTTTCCATCAACCATGATATCCTCCTCTCGGGTTCTTGTAGCGTGTAGTTTGTAGCGCCTGGTCGTTGGGGCGAACCAGTCCTGGTGTTTTCTGTCTGGCTTGCCAAGATATGTCTTTGCTCTGTTGTGCACGACCTGCTGCAGAGCTGCCCATTTCTCGTCTGGTGTTGAGTTTTCCTTCTCCTCCCATTTGGCGAGAGCACTGTCCATCTCCTGCTCGAAACTCTTGCTATGGCTGGTGGTACTTAGTTTTGCTGTGTTGAGCTTGGTCGGCTTACTTGTTCCTTGCCTGCTGTGCTTTTGTCGTATTCTGAAAGCCACTTTTGACCTCAGCATCTGGTGATCGGTCCAACAGTTTGCTCCACGCATGGCTCGGGTACTGTGGATGTCCATCTTATCCCGACACCTCGTGATGATGAAGTCGATCATATGCCAGTGTCTGGAACGAGGATGCATCCAGGTGGTCTTGCGTTCATCCTTCTGCTTGAACATGGTGTTCGTCACTATCAGTTCGAACTCAGAGCACAGAGCCAGTAGAAGCTCGCCATTGGAGTTGCATTTCCCAATCCCATGTTTGCCCATGACCAAGGGCCACTTGTCATTGTCTCTTCCTATCCTCGCATTGAAGTCTCCTGTCAGCAGTAGCTTATCTGTACGAGGGATGCCACTAAGCACAATTGCCAACTGGTTGTAGAAGGACTCCTTGTTTTTGTCTGGGTTTGTCATTGTCGGAGCATACACGCTGATAATTGTAGCAAAGTTGTCTTTGCTCAGAGGTAGTCTCATCGTCATGATTCTGTCACTTACTGGCCGTGGCATTTCTGTCAGCTTTGTGACGATATCCTTTTTGATAGCAAAGCCCACTCCTGCCTCCCTTCTTTCTCCTTCGGGATTGCCACTCCAGAAGAAAGAGTATTCCAAGTCGTTGAAACTACCAGGCTCTGAGAACCTTGTTTCACATAGGGCGGCGATGTCGATGTTGTATTTGGCAAGTTCCATTGCTACTAGTGCCGTACGTCTTTCTGGTGGGTTAGCTCAATCTCGGTCGAGGAGAGTCCAGACGTTCCATTGTCCAATTGTCAGTAGTTGTCTTCTTTGTCTTCTTCTTCCTAGCTGATTTTTCACTGTCGATGGAAGATGAGGTCGAGCAGCGCGGTCCTTGGTAACCCGGGCGACGGCCGATCCGGTATCATGTTTCGTGCAGTTGTACATTTCATGGAAGCTGCTAGCAAAAATTGTTGAAGTGCCGCTGGCTTTTGCAAGTTACTAGCGACACTGACAAGAACCTGTACCACAAGGCAGTGGTTTACAACTCTGCATGGCAGGGGCGTCAAACTCCCTGAGGTATTGCAATACCTGCATTGCAATACCTGCATACCAGTTGTATATATATATATATATATATATATATATATATATATATATATATATATATATATATATATATATATATATATATCATCATCATCATCATGCTGTCATAAATGGAGAGCAATAGTCAAGTGATGGAAGCAGAATATATATATATATATACATATATATATATATACATATGTATATATATATATATGTATATATATATATATATATATATATATATATATATATATGTATATATATTTATATATATATATGTATATATATGTATATATATATATATGTATATATATATATATATATAAATATATAATCATCATGCTGTCGGTCGCGAAGCGACAAAGACTGCTTCCATCACTTGACTGTTGCTCTCCATTTATCTCTCTGCTGTGTGAGTGATGTCCATCAGTCGGTCTTTATGTCTCTCAGCTTCAGGTTTCTTTTGATGGTATACTTGAACCAGAGACGAGGGCGTCCTCTCTTTCTGTGACCTTAAGACAGTTGAGAGTAGAGAACCTGCTTTGGTAGCCTGTCTGGTGACATCTTCATGAGGTGTCCGGTCCACCGGAGATTCTTTCTGATCAGAAGATCTTCCATAGATGGCAGCCCTGCCCGTTCGAGTATGTGCTTGTTTGTCACTTTGTCCATCCACGTTATCCTCATGATCGAACGCAGTTGTCGCATCATGAGGGCATGCAGCTTTTTCACCTGTCGTCTATAGACTGTCCAGGCGTCGGCTCCGTATACGAGGGTAGACAGCACGATTGCACGGTATATCTTGCCTTTAACCCGCATGGACACATGGTGGTTGTTCCAGGGTGTCTGGTGTAGTCGGCCGAAAGATGCACTAGCGTTGGCCATCCTCCTCTGTATTTCATCGTCAATGCATCCATTACTTGATATAGTGCTTCCGATGTAGGTGAATTCCAGAAAAGAGTTCAGCTTATTTCCATCAACCATGATATCCTCTCGGGTTATTGTAGAGTTGGCACCTCGTACAGCACCTCGGTCTTCTTGATGTTAATATTCAGGCCGAACTTCTTTGACGCTTCGGAGAAAGCATCCACTATTTTCTGTATCTCTTCAGCAGAGTTGGCAACCAGTGCACTGTCATCTGCGAATAGCAGCTCTCTCATCAGTATCCGAGTAGTCTTGGTCTTCGCTCTGAAGTGTGCGACGTTGAATAGGTCAGCGCTCTGTCTGGACTGTATGTAGACGCCATCTCCCATGTCTCGGAAAGCCTCATCGAGCATTGCTGATAGGAAGATAGAGAAGAGCGTGGTGGCCAGTACACAACCTTGCTTGACCCCATTTGTAACACTGAACGATTACGAGACTTCCCCTCCAATACTAACATTCGCCATCATTCCTGTATGTAGAGCCTCGATCATAGTTGTGAACTTCTCTAGGCATCCATACTTCCTCAGTAGCTGCCATAGCCCGGTCCTCCCAATTGTATCTAACGCCTTAATGAAGTCGATAAATACCTTGTACAGTGGTCGGTCCTGCTCGATGACCTTTTCTTGTAGCAATCGGAGAAAAAATATCATATCCACGGTGCTCCGGTTACCTCTGAAGCCACATTGTGTCTCCGGAACTATCTGTGGTGTTATGTGGGTAGATAGTCTGTTGAGGAGGATCCTGGCGAATATGTTGCCTGCTATGGAAAGAAGAGAGATTCCTCTATAGTTCCCACAGTCTGTTCGATCAGCTTTCTTGTAGTTGATTACAATGCTTGTGGTACAGAACCCACCTCCCAGGCAGGGTGGGACAAGTGGATATTTGTACGGATAAGTGAACTTTTGGTTCTACCGTTGGACAGGTAGTTAATTTGACAAATGCATACTAATTCACTATTACACACACAAAGACACACAAAGACACACAAAGACACACAAAGACACACAAAGACACACAAAGACACACAAAGACACACAAAGACACACACACACACACACACACACACACACACACACACACACACACACACACACACACACACACACACACACACACACACACATGGAAATACAAATTGATTTTCACATCGCAACATTATGGTTAATTGCTGTCGTCGCTGGTCGAAAACCATACATACAGACATACACAATCACATATACAGTCACATGCACACACAAACACACTCATACACACATATATAATTATCCTTGATGCCGATGATAAACACATTTAGAGTTTTTGTCTACTGATATGAATTGCTAATTGAGTCAGCATAATAAGTTAATTGTCTCAGTGCCATTTTCCACAACACGACAGAGAGTAGTAAATAGGTAAAGCTGACAGAGTTTCTCACTATTGGCACACGTAGAGAGCGTGAACAATCTAGGGTTTTTCCACACACTTCTCATTCGTCAGCTTTGCATGTTGCGAGTACATTTTTAACACAAAATCTGAAGTTACATTCGATGACAATTTGTCTCGGCACATTTCTCAAACATGTTGATGTTATTGTTTCATATCCATGATTTACGACATATTCATCAGCATATGATACATGTTTCCTTGCAAAACCTATTGCAACAACTGCGCTCGTTACTAGAATTTTGAACTGATGGAATTCCATTTTCCCTCCAAAATATTGCCCTTAAAAGGATAAATTATCAGTAAATTAAAAGTAAATTTCTTGTTCAGAATTCTTTGGCAAGCGTTGTTACTCGGTCTCTGGGTTTTTTCCCACGCAATGGCATTTCTGAAGTCTTTACATTGGCTTCCTGTCTGATATTATGCATATCATTTTTAATATATGCCATTACCCACCATACATCACCTTTATGTAAACAACCAACATGTTTACATTCATTGCTTGAACCCTTTCTCCTGTAAACAAAAAACCTACACAGCGTCGACCATGTAGATCTGAGATAGTTTCCGGTTCTGAAGTCAGTACTAATAGTGGAAGCTTGTCTCTGTACCGACTCTTTGGAATGTGAACCCTCTCCGTGTTAGATCAGTTGGAAGTAGTGTATAATTTTGCGCTATCTTTGCGCCCTCAAAACAAACTTATATTTGTAACCTTGGTAACTCTTATAACCTTGATAATCTTATAGATCCGTTTCTGTGGGTTTTAATAGTTTAAATAATGTGTGCAGCCTCTTTATAAAATCCGTTCTTTTATAATCGTCTAATTACGTTACGTCTGGTAGATTACGGCTGAGAGTGACCATGAACCTGTTGAAGTTAGCGGGCCAGGTAACAGCATACGGAATACGTACATTACGTTTGTTCTTTGCTCCGCAGCCTTTCCATAATACATCATTGTCGGTAGTTTTATCTATCTGCCTTGGATTGAATTTAGCTTTCCCATTTGCTGAATTGGTTTTGAGCTAAATCCTCATTTACCGATTCAAGTTAAATAACGACATTTGGAGCGGATCCATTCGAGACTAATTACATAGTAGTTCTTCTAAGTTTAGCAAACCTACATAACAGAAAATGTGTTAGACTAAATACTGGATAGGTTTTCCTTTATTAATCTGAAACGTGAGGAATAGAAAAATGAAACTGGCGAAGTAGTGACACTTTAAATGTCACAGTGCCAACAAGAGTGGCGCAGGACGTTCCAGTATTATTCTGTTCAGTTTTAGCAGCCAGTTGTGACATCTCCCTCTGCTTCTTACTTATAATTTGTACTACACAACTATGTATGAAGTATAATTATTTAATGCTGTAATGAATAAAAGCTTCCTTGTCAACCGTGCTAAGTAGTGTTAACTACAAACTCGGCGCTAAATGTGTGTCTACTATATTTATATATTTTCTTTTCAGTGCTCATTCAGTATCTGCCTGAAGCGACCGGAAGACAACAAGGCCGCCGTGCAGACGTACGCCGACGCCTGGTGGTCCCGCAGGTCGACACCCTTCAAGTGTTTCTACGACACGACCAACTACCACAGGGTGATAGAATTCAAACGACACACGAAAACACAGGTGATTCACTATATGCTCTGGCCGTCTGTAATCATCGTCATTTGCGGGGCGATATTTATGCACATGGAAATGCACCGTCGCGGAGTGACCCTCTGCCATGGGGCTCGGAAAAGTCGCGGGGATGGGTTGGCATATGAGGAAGTGACACGCGAGAAGGGGTATGGGAAATACACGGAAGAGAGGGACGTGAAACCCGATGCTCACTGTAGACTTATCGACAACTGTGGGCCAAGCTACACATCATCGGGCGGAGACGAATGCAAACTAAACAGTCGTCGGAAGGAATCGCCCAAGTTGAATGCAACAACCTCCGCGAACGGAAGCGAACGTGCGAATCGTCACCGACACCAAACGCAGCCGCATCGTCACCCTCCAACGAAACAGCGCATGTCTGGAACTGACGATCCAGTCGAGAAGAACAGGAAGCCCATGATGCTTCCATTGGTCGAGAAAAACAGTGCGAAAGGCCCGGAGCGCGGGGAGGGACAGAAAGGTGTGGAAACCCCAGTATGACATGTTTGTAGCGCGGGGACGGACAGAAAGGTGTGGAAACCCCAGTATGACATGTTTGTAGCGCGGGGACGGACAGAAAGGTGTGGAAACCCCAGTATGACATGTTTGTAGCGCGGGGACGGACAGAAAGGTGTGGAAACCCCAGTATGACATGTTTGTAGCGCGGGGACGGACAGAAAGGTGTGGAAACCCCAGTATGACATGTTTGTAGCGCGGGGACGGACAGAAAGGTGTGGAAACCCCAGTATGACATGTTTGGGCTGTGCATGCTCACGCACACATATTGGTGCCAACCCGCGCCTTCACAAAATGCGTTTGAGTAACAAGGAATACATATGTGAAACACGACAATCAACTAATTCATAGCAGAATAATGAAAGTCCATAACACTTACAATACTGTATGTTTCCTTATTATGACTGTAATGGCAACGTCCTAGTTGTTAAAAACGGATACTTTTTCTCTCTAAAATATCATATGTACCGTAAACGTCTTCGCTTTAGATAGAACGAGTCATTGGCATATTCCTTGATATATTTTATTCGTACGAAAGCACGCACATGTTGTATCTACAAGAAGGCCTATATTTCCTAAAATGAACATAAACAGTAAACTGATTTCGCATTGAATTACCTCTTAAATTTTCACGTAAATAATAATGGTTCTATTATTGACGCACGCAACTCGCACGCACGCACGCACGAACGCACGCACGCACACCATACGACAAAAATATGTAAACACGCACGAACGACGCGTGCATGAACGCACGCACACGCGCACACATTCCCACGCCCGCACACACACACGCGCACACACACACACACACACACACACACACACACACACACACACACAATACCACCCACAAGTAAATGATTGCGGTATCCCTGCTCAATTTCAATATGGCATAGCCTATAGCGACTTTGCTTTCTTATTTGTTTCTTTGATGAGACTGCCCCGTAATGTCAAGAATGATGAAGTATGCGCATACATACATACACACACACACACACACACACACACACACACACACACACACACACACACACATATATATATATATATATATATATATATATATATATATATATATATATATACATATATATTATAAAGTGGCACCGGCCTCTGTCGACAAACTAACATGCTTCGACATTGTCTAAAATACCGAAAGCGACATGATTATTAGTCCGTTTACATCTTGTTTTAGGAATTATTATCGGGACGGGGAAATATTTTAACGTTAGAATAACAGAGGTGTAAACTGTTAAAACTATCAAGAATCGGGACTGTATTTTGATTGAGGCATAAACAAGCCGCGACATACTGGATACATCAAACTGACGTATCCAGTAAGTCGTCGCTGGTTGCCTATGTCTCACACAAACTACGCGCATGGCCTCTGTCAAAGCTTTGCCTTTGCCAGTAGTATTGATACCGGGTATCTATGCGAATTACTACCAAAGCATATCGATAACAAGAAGGCCAACTGGCAATGTAACAAAAGCGATTGCAACGCCACGAAATGTCGAATGTGGTACGGGAAGAATTGTAGCCTAGGTTACCCGGGGCCGTGAGGGGGCTAGCATATTGACCGCCTCACTAAGGCCTGCAGAAATGCTCTGCGTTTGTGAAAGTGATCACAATCAAAGTGACCGCCAAGGCTGGTTTACCTCAGAATAGAGTACAGACATGATAGGCTCTCAGACCGACTTTGAAATAACAAATTAGCTAGGGGTAAACGTTTTATCAGATAATACTATACTATAAAAACTATTCAAAATTAAACTTGCTCTGAAACATGTTATATAAAACATAAACAGAAATAACAATTTTGTTTTGTTATTTAAAAAAATCTAATTTTGTTATTTATATTTTCTACTTTCTATTTTTTATTTTATAACTTCATTTCGTTATCAATATTAATTGTTATTAAACACGTATGCCTGTGAATTAATCCAAAACAGTGATGCCATTTGACGGCTGCTCTGGTTCGAGCAATGGCAATACGTAAGTTCCACCAGACTCTCTTCTCGGCAAAGTGACGCAGAATTATGTACCAAGTAAGTCGCGGTTTGCCTACGGCACAATCAAAGTAATGCGTCAGTCCGACCCAGTGGATACCAGACGGCGCTGTTAAAGCACCGTTACGTAGTCGAGTCGCTCTTGTTCTTATTGATATTCTCTGTTACTACGGCATGACACCTCTTAGGTCAAACATTCCCCCTTCAAAATATCATTTTTAAAACGTTATAAAATAATAATTTACTTATCATAACGAAAATCTTTGGGAATCACAATTTCAACACGATGGTATGTTTAAACGCATCACTCGACTTTCGATGGCTTGACGGGGCGTTTGCTAGGGAACGGGTCACGTGATGGATAAGTCGATTGTAAGGCCGACTTCTATCAATCTACTCTGGTTACCCCAAAGTAATATCCATTTATGGTAATTTACTCTGCGCACGCAATCCTACGCGAGTAAACCAAATGGACAGCGACGATAGTGATCACGGATATAGACACCCTTACATAAATAAATTAAATAAAGTAATAACTTGATAAATGTGTAAAATGTTTCTTCTTTTTAAAATTCATAGTCCATAGATTATGATGATTGAATAAATACGTATTTAAATGAATGTGTCATGTAATGTTTCACTCATGGCTTGTGCAGTAGAGGCCAAAGTTTCTTATTGCCTGTAATTGTTGATGACGTCAGTTACTCGAGTGAAACTTCTCTAAACCGTGATTTCTTCGGGTAGGGGCCTTGAAGATTCACCGTGCTAATCTAGGTCAAGATTGATCACGTGGAAAAGTGACCTTGGTTGTTCGATTGGTACTCGTTTTGTTCGACAATTTAATAAATATTAGTTAACCAGATTTAACAAGATTTAGCAAGATTGCCACCTAGAGAATCAACTCTAGATGGCAAGTGGACTAGGAAGCCCTTTGGAGAATAACAACTTTTAATTTTTACGATGACGTCAACTTTTAGTTGTTATGTTTAACAAAGATACATAATATAAAACCAGTATTTGAGATTGTGCTATTACGTGAAATTGTTTGAAAATCAAAATAATAAACAATGTTTGAAAGCAAACTACTATTCTTGAACCGAACAGATAACTGTCCAGTTTGTATAATGTGGCACTATAAAGGAATGTCTCCCTCGCCACTATGTGTGTGGCTGCACTTTACGACGCCTCCTAGCCGGCTGTGTAGTAGGCCCTTCTTCACTCCTCGTGCGTCGGCCATGTTACGATGAAGACGAACAGAACTCGCCAGAACCTGAATTCTCCAACACCGAAGTAGTCGGTTCTGAACATCTCATGGTGCAAAAAATCGAGGTTCGACAGTCTCCTTGTTTAGACGTGTCATGCGGCCATCACACATCCCGTGTAACCATTGATAGCGGAGCTACTGGGAACATGATCCGCCATTCCACAGCACACAAGTCAGGTTGCGTGATAGAAAAATCGTCACAGTCAGTTCACCAAACCGACGGATCGTCACCGGTATCCTTTGTTTGCGAAACTAGTATCGCACTGACACGTGACAACAACACATTCACGTTCAACGGCCTGGTCGTTGAGAACATCGACGTCGAAATCCTTGCTGGCACACCCTTCATGGAGACAAATGACATTACCATACACCCTGCCAAACACCTCATCACATTGTCCAGCGGCACGACCTACACATACGGATCAACACACACTCATCACTGAACAGACACGCTGTTAGACGCGCTCTCGTGTTAAGAACCCCACCGCGACAATCTGGCCGGGCGAATTTGTTGAAGTGACTTTACCGAAAGACGCGTGTTGCTCCGATGCTACATTCGCAGTCGAACCACGCACTGGTGCGCCAGTCCGCAAATACGCAAGTAACTCTAATGCATGCCCACAACCAACACTCATCGACAGAATCGCTGGCAAGATCCGCATCGTCAGCCTCACAAATACTGTACGCATCCTCAAACGAAACGAAAAATGTTGCCCAATGCCAAATTCGGGAGGTGTTTGTACCCGATGTACTTCCTACCGGACCTGCCGTCTCCGACAGCGTACGTTCGCGCGCCGACGATGCCGGGTCAGCTGGACACTTCTCATCAATTCAAATCGACCCAGACGATATGCTATCAGCCGATGAGAGATCTTCGTTTCGCTCCATTGTGCATGAATACGACGATGTGTTCGACCCGAACTACCGCGGTTACAATTGAAACGTTGGGCCCTTCGAGGCCGTCGTCAAACATGGGGCCTGTAGAACCTCCGCAACGAAAAGGACACCTACCGCAGTATGCACGTAACCAACTTGTCGAGCTCCAAAACAAGTTTAACGAACAGGAATCTATGGGAGTGTTCGTTCGCCCCGGAGATGTCCATATCACCGTCGAGTATATCAACCCATTGTTTCTAGTCAAGAAACGCAACGGGGGCTTCAGGCTAGTGACAACATTCACAGATGTTGGTCGTTACAGCAAGCCACAGCTCGCTCTCGTGCCTGACGTAGACAGCACCCTACGTAAAATCGCGCAGTGGAAACACATAATATCCATCGATCTATCCAACGCTTTCTACCAGATTCCGCTGTCGCACAACTCCATGAAGTATTGCGGCGTAGTCACCCCTTTCCGCGGGGTACGAGTGTATGCCCGTTGTGCAATGGCTATGCCGGGTTCCGAGACCGCACTAGATGAACTCCTATGTCGCGTATTAGAAGATCTGCTCGAAGAACGCGTAGTTGCGAAGCTCGCCGACGACATCTACTGTGGGGAATACACCATCACAGAACTCCAACGAAACTACAAAAGACTACTGCAGTGCCTGGCCAACACCGGTCTCCGTTTATCCGCCGCAAAAACCACCATCTGCCCATCAAGCACTGTGATACTTGGTTGGGTGTGATACCTAGGCACAATTCAATCCAGTCCACATCTCATCGCCACATTGGCCAGCTGCGACAGACCCTCAACAGTGAAATCAATGCGCTCGTTCGTCGGAGCGTATAAGATGTTAGCACGAGTCGTCCCCGATTGTCCGTCACTACTTGCTCCACTGGATAGCTCGACAGCCGGCCGTCAGTTTAACGATCGCGTAGACTGGACAGACACACTACACCAAGCGTTCAAAAGCGCACAGGACAAACTACACTCAAACAGAACAATAGCTCTGCCACGACCGGAAGATGAGCTGTGGATCGTAACTGATGGATCAGTAAAAGAGAGTGGCATAGGCGCCACAATGTATGCCATGCAGGAAGGCAAGCTGAAACGTTCCGGCTTCTTCAGCGCCAAACTAGGCGGTCGACGAGTGACATGGTTACCGTGTGAAATACAAGCACTGTCTATTGCTGAAGCAATCAGACATTTAAGCCCATACATTGTACAGTCACATCACAAGGCTTTGGTCCTTACCGAGAGCAAGTCTTGCGTACAAGCATACGAGAAGCTGTGTCGCGGCAAATTCTCCGTCAGCCCACGCGTATCGACATTCCTGTCCGTCGTCAGCAGATACCAAGCGTCGGTCCGACATTTGTCTGGTTCTGCTAACGTTTCATCCGACTTCACCAGTCGTAACGCACCCACGTGCACTGATCAGCGCTGTCAAATCTGCACGTTCACCAAACGGATGGAAGACTCCGTCGTCCAGCGTATAACCACTGCAGATATAACATCCGGGAAGTATGCGCTTCCATTTTGTAGCAGATCAGCGTGGCTCGCTATCCAAAGCAACTGTCCAGACATGCGTCGCATACAAGCACATCTACGGCAAGGAACACGACCATCAAAAAAGAAACAAAATGCCAGATATGTTAAACGCTATCTCCATGTTGCAACCGTCGCACATGATGGCCTCTTGGTAGTACGCCGTAACGACCCGTTCAGCCACGCACGAGATTGTATCATCGTTCCCCCACCTGTTCTCGACGGCTTGATCACTGCCCTACACATCCAATTAGATCACCCGTCCACCCACCAACTGAGACAAGTGAGGCACCGATATCTGTATGCACTCGACCTCGACAAGGCTATCGAGACAATCACTCACGGGTGTCACCACTGTGCGTCACTGCGTAACGTCCCTCACACAGTGGCACCGCAGTCTACGAATGACCCCCCAGACGCCCCTGCGTAACGTCGTACACCGTCACGTGCATTATCGAAAACGAACGCCGTGAGACTCTACGAGCCGAATTGATAACGCTTTGCGTAGGAATGAGGCCACTCGATGGCCCTCCCACTGTCAAACGAACTGATTCAGCACTAGGATTCGCTTCACTTATCAACGACGAACTTCTCTCCCGATATCGCATGTTCATCGAACTTTGACGTGTAAAAGGTCCGAACAAAACCCAGTGGCAGAGAAAGCAGTTCAGGAACTCGAAGGCGAAATCGCCCACCAACAACCACAAGGTGGCGCCATAACGCACGTCACACCGGCCGTCGCTACTGCAGTGCTCAATTCCCGCGTGCGCGGTCGGGGCTTGTCTGCATGCGAAATATGGACTCAGCGCGACCAATACACCAGCGAACAGATGCCAGTGTCCGGTCACATGCTCATAATAGAACAACATTTACTAAGGACCACGAAACACACACACAGCGAGCTATCCAAGAGTTCTGGTGGTACGGTGGTCCCCGAGCCACCCATTGGTGTCGGCGATTTGTCATACATCTACGCCGACCGCAACAAGTATCGGGCACGAAACCGATACTTGGTTGTAAGCATAAACAGCGTTTGGATAAACATCCAAAGGTTTGCCGGGAACCATCTGAGGGCCACTTCGTACAGAGTGAAAGTAACTGAATGCTACCGCGTTCCTGCCGAAAAAACACCGAGTCACCGTGGACGAACAGCCATGAGTCGGTTCAAGACGACGTGCAGGACCCTATGTCGCCGCCACCTGGACCGTTAAAGTTGTCCGAACCAGAGACGAGTGGCGGTATCACCACTCGTTGCACCCTCGGGTCTCGATATAAACGAACCTTCCGTTACGGATGAACCTCCCGATGTCGACATACAAGAGAACAATCTTGCCTTACCCCGACAATCTACTAGAGATCACCGGCCCCAAAAAATATTTTAAGTGACTACATCATGTAAAAATGAACAAACGAACATAGCGAAAAACAAACCACACAACTATGTGTGTCGCTGCAGTTTACTACGCCGCCTAGCGGACTGTGTAGGAGGCCCTTCTCCACTCCTCGTGCGTCGGCCATGTTACGGTTGGTTTAGCGTGTTGATAATTACATCCAATAAATCTGTTTACTTAGTACTATAGTGGTGTCAACTTTTTCGGAATTGCGGAGCGACCTTATGACTACAGTGGCGCCAAATATTACCCTGTCATGTACACCCCCTGAATACGGTTTTTCTGAAACCTCCGTTAAGGAGACGTTTGAATGTGCCACTAGTAAGTAAATATGTCTCTAAATTATTCATTCCTTCTGCCATGAAATCGAAAGTAAACAATTTAGATCAGAACATTCGAAATATTGGGTGATGTGTGGTTTTATTGATTTATTATTGATCTTATATGTCATTATTATTAATAATTACTCACTTTGATGCGTTTTACCACATTTAGTACTGCCGTCATGTTTTACATCTTTTTTATCGTGTTTTACCAATCCTAGTACTTGGTTCATCTGAGGGAAATATGTTTCAACGCCCCTTTTCACGAACAATAAACTTATTGAATTGGAGTGTATAATACATTCTCGAATTAAACGTTGCATTCTTATATCGACCGTTCAGTAAATACGATACACAATATATCACTTTTTCAACTCCATATAATCATGTTCACGTGTTATGCAATTTTAAGATAAAACGGTGTCAAAGATTAACAAGAATACCTGCATGCCTTATTCCGCTGAAATTACAGGGGCATAGGAAATTTGGGAAAAGAACACACTTGATCAAATAACACATCAAATGCCAACTGATACATATGGCAGGAAGCAACTCTTTATACATCATTCCAAACAAATTTCATAATTACACAACTAGCAATGTTCTACTTAGTTCTACGTTTCGACCACCATCGGCGTAAATTACAATACACAGAATATGTATACAAATAATAGTACTAAATGATATATAAATACGCTACAGCTAAAGATGATTATTAAAATAAAGGGTACATTAATAATAAATTTATGTGAAATTAGTGTAAAACATGTACAAGATAATAGATAAGTAAAATAAAAATAAATACATAATACAAAATGTTTATAAACTGACAGATGCCTACATTGCATACACATCCCTCAATAGACACGTTTTCTACAGTTTTTTTTAAAGTGACGAGGCAGCAGAGTTTATTCATCTCAATTGGAAGAGAATTCCACAGTTGTGAAGCAGATACCGAAAAAGTGTTGTCGTCGTACCGGCCGCGAGATGGCGGCACACGCAGGCTATATTGTAACACTCTAGCGACTTCTTGTTCGAGTAGATCAGTGACATAAGGTGGCGCCAGTCCATGTTTGTGCTCGACACGCAGGGTTGAGTACCGAAGGCGTTGCGCCAGTGGAAGGGAAGCCAATGCAGTGTCACGAGTACTGGTGTCACATGTTCCCATCTGTAGCAGCGGACCACTGACCGAACGGCAGCATTTGGCACTCTGTAATTTGGATATTAGGCAGTCTGGGAGGTCATATAGGCGACAGCTCGCGTAGTAAATTCTCGATAGAAGATAAACATTTTAGGCGAACTACGGCTTTCTGGATGAGACATGATCGGATCGACGCAATATTCCTTATATAGTAGTACGATGTGCAGCAGACGTGTTTTTACATGGCTGACTATTGCCATTTCTGTGTCAAATATAACGCCGATGTATAAGGCAGTGATACCTAGCGTTATGTGGCAGTCGCCAACTTTGATCACGGTGATGTTGTGTTTCGCTCGATTTTACCGTTTTGTCTTCATTCATCTTTAGCTGATTGTGGACCATCCACACACCAACATCTTTTATGCATTGCTCAATTCGGTGTAGTGACACTACAATTTGTTGATTTCAGTCATCTCAAATTTGATTTATAGCTGGGTATCGTCAACGCGCAGATAAAAACCAAGATTGTGTCTTCTGGTTATATGACCGATAAGAATTTATTTACCTTGTACGCAGAGAACAATCGAGGTCCCAGCACCGATCCTTGAGGTACGCCACAAGCGACGTTGGTTTTGCTGGAAGCACCACCTTGTAGAAAAACACACTGCAATCGATCGTTTATATATGACCGCATACATGCTAGGATGGAATTAGCCATTTCGAAGCGATGGTCTAGACGACAGAGGAGAATTTCCGTGGAGTGATGAAATGTGTAGGCTGGTATGTTTCAAGGAGGTTTTGTCACCAGTGATGTCGTCAAGCAGGCAGCGTGTGACGTGTATTTCAGGTAGCTTTGACACAAAAGACAGGTTTGTTATTGTTCGATAACTTTTCATATTGTTCTGATCGATATTTGCTTTTAAGCATAGGAGTGACGTTGGCATGTTTAAGGCTGCACGGAACTAGACCATATGCTATGATGAGCTGATGAGTTGCGTTAGGAATGGAACTAAATTGTCACTAACATCTTTCAGCAGCCATATTGGTAACGGGTCATCCACAATATTGTTGGTGACTTGTTGAGTAGATTGTGGATGTCTGATGCTGTCTCAGACAGAAGTGATTGAAGTCGTGATATGCAGGGTGCTGTGTGGTGGTCTGTGGACGAAGTGGAGGTGAGGGTAGGCTGGAAAGTTGAGAATATTGATGCAAGTTCATGTTGTTAGTTGGTAGATACCGGAACTGTCTTCGCTGCAGCAGTCCGTTCAATAGACGACACAGTCATCCATTGCCATTCCCGCACTTTCTACATCAAAAGCATAGTAATCAGACTACGCTTCTTTGATTGTCCTCTATGCCTCTGCCCACTGTGTATTGTACATTACACGATGCACTTGAAGAAGTGACGTATGACGGCACTTCCGTTCTGTCGTCTTATTTGTTTGGCTGTATGTTCAGAGTTACGTGACACCATATTTGTATTATTTGCTTATGCCATTTGTCTATTTCAAAGATGGCACTGTTTAGAATATCGTTACCTTTCTAATGACGAACGTCTTTTACGCCAAACACTTTCACGAAAGCGACGTCGGATTTTAGGCTGCAACATTTCAGACGTCTTCTTTTGTGAAACATATTTGTAGGCAATTGAAGCAGAACAACATAAACTTATATATATATATATATATATATATATATAAATAAAATTCCTAAAGACCTATATAAAAAGTAGATATTACTGCCTTCAATTATGATATTTTGAATTCAGATTTGTTTAGAAACCCAACAGTTGATGAGTGTAACACATATATATATATATATATATATATATATATATATATATATATATATATATATATATATATATATATATATATATGTGTTACACTCATCAACTGTTGGGTTTCTAAACAAATCTGAATTCAAAATATCATAATTGAAGGCAGTAATATCTACTTTTTATATAGGTCTTTAGGAATTTTATTTTTATAGATATCAATGGTGTTACAAACATTAATATCAGCAACTACAGTATGGTTGTCTGATAACCCATCTGAAACGATAGGTTTTTGGATTTTATTATAACTTGAACAGATTATGAAGAGGTCAAGCCAATGGCCATGTCGAAAAGGTTACATCTTGTTTTAAATCAAAGGATGTATGAATATCATCAAACATAGTAGTAATTGAAGACTACAAATGAAGATTAAAATCACCAAGAAAACAATTCTGAATGATTGGTGGCTAGAATTTCCAACAGTTCCTGAAATGTTTCAAAGAAATATGCTGGGTGTCTTGGAGCGCGATAGATACAAACAAAGTATGCAGAGAAAGAAGAATCTGAAATATCTGTTCATATAAATTCAAAACTGGAATAATTAGGGTTGGATTATAATTTAACTTTGAAATTAAAATATTAGAAAGTCGATGCCAACACCACGTCCTATTAAAAGTGGCTGATGATAAAAGGTGTAACCTGAAGGAGAAACGTCAGCACTGCATGCAGTTGTATCATATGGTCTAAGTGATTGTATCAGTTACAGCAAACTAGGATGCCTATTTGTTTTTGAAACTAATAGATCACAGAGTGAAGCAGCCTTATCAATCACGAACGGATCGAACATGTGTAGTGGCCACTCGGATATTTCCCTTTAACAGCTGCCCATGATTTAGACTAACATCTCCTGCCAGTAATAATAGTATAGCTAATTTTAGCGTTGGCGTACACCTAGGAATTGGCAGTGCTTTTCTATTGAAACAAACATTAAGACATCGTGCAAAATTAAAATAGAGTGATATATTTGTTATGTAATTAGGAAAAAGTACATTAAAATGATGAGATGCAAATAGAGCAGGACAAGCCAAAACACACAATAAGAATAATTACGACATCATTATTATGTTAAGATAATATTATAAGTTATTAGTATATGCCACAAAGCATAAACACAAATACTTGGCCCTGAATAATAATGAATACGACACATTTTATCAACACATTTTAAATAGTAATTATACTACAAAATTGCAAGCACCGTATGTGTTAAGAGAACAGTCAGGAAAAGTCTAAATAATGAACATAAGACGTTCGAGGATATTTAAACAAATAACAGCGTCTTATACACTTATTAGAATTTTGGTTTGGGGATTCCAGAAACTACAACGCCTTAGTCTTAGAAAAGCTATGTTAGTAAAAAGCTGATAGCCTTAAGGGCATTTCCAACTCACGCACTCCACTTTCCAACCCAGACAACACTGCAATCTGTATCAACAATAATACTTAATTATGAATTTAACTTACCCTACCCATTATCAGTCTTAGCCTAAAGCTAAGCCTTAGGCTAAGGACAGGCCGTTGTTGTTGTTAAGCTGCTAAGAATAATTATTGATTCGGGTCCTTTTCTATCATCGCGTGTATCACGGCTACGACTCGTCTCGCCAAATGCAGCGAAACAAGCGATAGACCGGATGTTCGACATGTCTACGTCATCCTTACAGTGCACCCGGTCAGAGCGGTGTCGCGCTTACATTTTTTCGGGCGTTATAAACTATCAGGGTGGCGTTTCTGCGCATGTAAAAATCATCAACGTGCAGCGAAAGGCAAAACATGTATGGTATAAATACCATGGGCTAGTAGTTAATTCTCTTGTGGTGATTAATGTGAAGAGTTGCTTACAATTTCGTTCAATACAGTAAAATGTTACGTTTGTTTAAACCACTGTCACGGATTGTAGCGCACTGTAGCCACGTGATCACTTTCAAAACACGCCTGAAAACCGATTGGCCTAGTGTTCATTTGCGACAAACAATTTTGCTGAAAGGGTATATACGTCCTTTTGTTCATAGTGGCCGATATGTATATGATAAATATGTATTTAATATGATATTCAGCGGGAAGCGATAACATACTCATTGGTAACTAATGATTACGAATTACTTGCATATGAGCAGATGCGTCACCCGGACAATGCAGTCTGTAACCATAAGCATAGCCTGACATCGCTGAGAATACAGCGGCGTTGGACAATTACAAAACTCCCATCTCCAAAAGGGCTTTAAACGTAAAGATTTTGTGAAGAGCTGACATGGATAGAAGACTCAGGCACATATTCTGATATGGTGCTCTCCAACAAACCGTTCCAGCCCCGCAACCACACAGAGGTATATACTACTCACATTTTGTTAGGGATCACTATTTAGGACGGTATTATATTTTATGGCATGTGTATCACACAAAAACTAAAAACAACATGTATTCGAGGACATGTTTATTTCCTGAATGTCTTTGCTCTATACCAAATGTGAACAATAGGTAACATGCGTTCTGTCATCAAAAAAGCACACCCCCAAAAATGGAGGTTTTCCCCAAACCCCCCAAAATGGAGGTTTCAGAATGTTACTCCAAGTCATAAAAAAGTCCCAATCAGTTCAATTACCAGCAGCAGCAACAACTGTCAGTAGCTTGTGTGTGACCCATGTGATGCAATCACAGCTTGGCAACGGCGTCTCATGCTTCCAATGAGTCTCTGGATGGCTGCCATTTCAAGATTGTTCCATTACAAACATTGTGTGATCCATAGCAAATTTTGAGTAGTATACGCGTACCGTCGTGATTCTAATTCATGGTCGTAAGAAAACAATCGTTCGCACTAATCGGCCTCCTGCCCTTGCTTCTTTGCAGCGGCAGATCACGTCACTTCATTGTCCCTTCTGCTTCGAGTGCTTTCCTTGTAAGCTCCTCCCAGTCTACCCTCTCGTTTCTCTCACTTGTGGCTGTTCGTGTCAGCCCTCCCCACTGTTCGTGTTAGCCCTCCCCACTGTTCATGTTAGCCCTCCCCACTGTTCCTCTCAGCCCTCCCCACTGTTCGTATCAGCCCTCCCCACTGTTCCTGTCAGCCCTCCACACTGTTCGTGTTAGCCCTCCCCACTGTTCGTGTTAGCTCAACCCACTGTTCCTGTCAGCCCTCCCGACTGTTCGTGTTAGCCCTCCCCACTGTTCATGTCAGACCTCCCCACTGTTCCTGTTAGCCCTCCCCACTGTTCATGTCAGACCTCCCTACTGTTCCTGTTAGCCCTCCCCACTGTTCATGTCAGACCTCCCTACTGTTCCTGTTAGCCCTCCCCACTGTTCCTGTCAGCCCTCCCCACTGTTCATGTCAGACCTCCCCACTGTTCGTGTTAGCCCTCCCCACTGTTCATGTCAGACCTCCCCACTGTTCCTGTCAGCCCTCCCCACTGTTCCTGTTAGTCCTCCGCACTGTTCCTGTTAGCCCTCCCCACTGTTCATGTCAGACCTCCCCACTGTTCCTGTCAGCCCTCCCCATTGTTCCTGTCAGCCCTCCCCACTGTTCATGTTAGCCCTCCTCACTGTTCGTGTCAATCCTCCCCACTGTTCCTGTCAGCCCTCCCCACTGTTCATGTTAGCCCTCCCCACTGTTCCTGTCAGCCCTCCCCACTGTTCCTGTTAGCCCTCCCCACTGTTCCTGTCAGCCCTCCCCACTGTTCGTGTTAGCCCTCCCCACTGTTCGTGTTAACCCTCTCCACTGTTCGTGTTAGCCCTCCCCACTGTTCGTGTTAACCCTCTCCGCTGTTCGTGTTAGCCCTCCCCACTGTTCGCGTTAGCCCTCCCCACTGTTCGTGTTAACCCTCTCCACTGTTCGTGTTAACCCTGCCCACTGTTCATGTTAGCCCTCCCCACTGTTCGTGTTAACCCTCTCAACTGTTCGTGTTAGCCCTCCCCACTGTTCCTGTCAGCCCTCCCCACTGTTCGTATTAGCCCTCCCCACTGTTCGTGTTAGCCCTCCCCACTGTTCGTGTTAACCCTCCCCACTGTTCCTGTCAGCCCTCCCCACTGTTCCTGTCAGCCCTCCCCACTGTTCGTATTAGCCCTCCCCACTGTTCCTGTCAGCCCTCCCCACTGTTCCTGTCAGCCCTCCCCACTGTTCATGTTAGCCCTCCCCACTGTTCATGTTAGGTCTCCCCACTGTTCATGTTAGCCCTCCCCACTGTTCATGTTAGCCATCCCCACTGTTCCTGTTAGCTCTCCCCACTGTTCCTGTTAACCCTCCCCACTGTTCCTGTTAACCCTCCCCACTGTTCCTGTTAGCCCTCCCCACTGTTCCTGTTAGCTCTCCCCACTGTTCCTGTTAGCCCTCCCCACTGTTCCTGTTAACCCTCCCCACTGTTCCTGTTAGCCCTCCCCATTGTTCATGTTAGCTCCCCCCCAACTGCCCGTGTCAGCCCTCCCCACTGTTCATGTTAGCCCTCCCCACTGTTCATGTTAGCTCTCCCCACTGTTCATGTTAGCCCCCCGACTGCCCGTGTCAGCCCTTCAAGTTCAGCCTGTCCTCCCACCTGAGCCTCGTCTTCCCTTTCATCCATCACCATCTTCTGCTTGCCATCATATTTTGTCAGTCTGTCATCGCCCATGTTTTGTGCATGCACTGCCCATCTCATTCTGTTTCCAACTACGTTCACTGTAAGTGATCTTTCATTGTAAGTACCTTTGTCAAGTCCCTTATCATCATCCTTTCATCACACTTTACTCTACATATTGTTCTGACCCAGTTTTGTTTTGTATCCTGTAACTTTTCCCCCGCCTATTTGCCAGTGTCAGTGTACCCAACCCATACCTACAGGTTGTTATAATGCAGACTTCTAACACTCTTATTTTTGTTTGTTTCTTTAACCTTCTGTGCCACATAATAGCCTTTTACCTGTCGCTGCTGCTTGTAACCTACTTTGTATTTATTTACTATGCTTTCCCTCCGCACATGCTGTACAGCCCAAGTATGCAAACCGTGTTCACTTGTTTAATGGTCTTTCCATCAACAACTACATGCAGATCATCTTTCTCGTCATTCATCCACATTGTTTCAGTCTTCGCCAGATTCACTAAGAGGCCGTGTCTTCTGGAGGTGTTATTCCATCTAGCAATGATTCGTTGTATTTCGTCTTTGATATCAGCTACTATTTCTAGGTCATCGCATTCCCTGTCTTTTAGGTTCGTCCTGCTCCGATATCTGTCCACTGATCATGTTCCACTCCACAGTGACAAGTAGGCGAGTACCGGTCCGTCCCTGTGCTGGGCCTGTTTCCACGCCACACGGCGAGTACCGGCCCTTCCCTGTGCTGGACCTGTTTCCACGCCACACGGCGAGTACCGGTCCGTCCCTGTGCTGGGCCTGTTTCCACGCCACACGGCGAGTACCGGCCCTTCCCTGTGCTGGACCTGTTTCCACGCCACACGGCGAGTACCGGCCCGTCCCTGTGCTGGGCCTGCTTCCACGCCACACGGCGAGTACCGGCCCTTCCCTGTGCTGGACCTGTTTCCACGCCACACGGCGAGTACCGGCCCGTCCCTGTGCTGGGCCTGCTTCCACGCCACACGGCGAGTACCGGCCCTTCCCTGTGCTGGACCTGTTTCCACGCCACACGGCGAGTACCGGCCCGTCCCTGTGCTGGGCCTGCTTCCACGCCACACGGCGAGTACCGGCCCTTCCCTGTGCTGGGCCTGCTTCCACGCCACACGGCGAGTACCGGCCCGTCCCTGTGCTGGGCCTGCTTCCACGCCACACGGCGAGTACCGGCCCTTCCCTGTGCTGGGCCTGCTTCCACGCCACACGGCGAGTACCGGCCCGTCCCTGTGCTGGGCCTGCTTCCACGCCACACGGCGAGTACCGGCCCGTCCCTGTGCTGGACCTGCTTCCACGCCACACGTCTCCTGTCACTCTCCCTACCGCTCCGCCGATGTCTCCGTAGACATCGCCTCTACGTTGTCTACGCATTCGTGTGCATTGTCGACAGCAATGTCGTTGTTCTTGCTATTGCTTCCCTTTAACAGCTTCACCTTTCACAACCTGGGATTAGCTTTTGAAGCGGCAAGAAATACAGTGTCCGCTCCCAGCGCAATCCATCAAAGAAATTGGCTCTACCTCTCTTTCACATCACAACCGGCTGCGACACGACCTCTCAGTTTCTCGGTTGTGGTTACACAGTCCTTCACAATGGAATATGTTCACATGCAGCACATCTAAATAATCGTTGTGCCCAAGACATGTGGTTCTGCAACTGTCAACGACGCCAGATCTCTTCGCCAATGGCGGCCGTTCACTCGACAATAGCCTGCCCATGCAGGCCGCTCTTTTTAAGTTTGTCAAGAGATCCTTGCACCAAGTCAGTTTCATCTGTGAGCAGTCAACACCGTGGCACTAGGCAATCCATGTATGACTGTCATTGACGAGTGATGGGGACGGGAACAGGTTCAGCCGCCTCGAGTACAGTGTGTGCCCTCGTTCTACACTGGGGTTTCACGCACGCGTGCACGTGGAACATCAAGTGCTAGAAGGCGGGTCTTCGTGACCCACCTCTGTGCAACTGCGAGGGTGGCTGCGTAAACAGTGGTAACAACGATGTGAACAACTGAACTACTACTGGATGGATGGGGAGATAGATAGCCGGATGATGGACGATGTTGTCCAATTGTGCGAGGATAGATAATAAGTAAACTAGCGCTATACTAGCATTAGGTACAATCATTGCAGGTTTCGTTTCGCTCCATTGAGCTAATGACTCATGGCAATTTAGGCGATCAATATACATAACGGTTGATACAAAATATAACTGAATGTGTGTATATTATTGCTATTTCGATAATAATAATAGTGTCGGTGTGACGTTAATGCATGCGGATTGAGTTGCATAATGACCGTTTTATTAATAATAAATAAGACATTGTTGTTAACATTGACCTTAAATATATGACCTCGCCATTAATCGTTTATTATCCGTTCTAGCATCATCGTAATAAAAAACGATTAAAATTCTTCCCTATATAGTGAAAGAAATACTTAATACACTAATAGGTTAAGGCGTATTCCTTTACAGCAGTCTTGAGTAATTCAAGCAAATTTATAGAATATATAAAATTAAGAAATGACAACTACCTGTTAACGTTGTTATACAGTACAAAATAGTATTAAAACGACAAACAGTATAATTATCTAAGCATCTTTATATCCCACACACACCTACACACACCTACCTACACACACACACACACACACACACACACACACACACACACACACACACACACACACACACACACACACACACACACACACACACACACACACACACACACACACACACACACCACACACACACACACACACACACACACACACATTGTTGTTGTTTTTTCAAGAACAAATTTATTCTTGACCTATTGATTTAGGTTCCTGTTGGTGTTATTATATGTTTTACCGGGAGCAACTAACAACGTCCTAGAGAAGTATCCTGTTCCAATTATTGCAATTACGTACTATGTCTATTAAAAGTATATAGCTTGTACTATATTGAATCATAATTTGACATTGGATGTATTATATCTATATTTTTTTTAAATATTTGACAGGTCATGCAAAAGATAGTTTTCTTCTTTTGTCTTCGTATTTTGTTTATTATGTGATCAATCATTGTTTAGCCACAATTACCGGTCACCACGGAGTAGACAAGGATATAAAAACATTTGTTATATCGTCTATATAAAGATGATGACTAACTTGATCACCATTAATAAATGAACCCAATGGAGTTGTGTTCGGTGTAAAAAGTAACGGTCCCAAAACTGAACCATGAGGAACAACACATGAAATATTAATCTCACCTTTCTGGTGTCTACCACTAAGATAAGATTTAAACCAATTTAAAGGTACACCAGATACACCATCACAAACAATCCAGGAGAATAAGTATGATACATAGTATCAAAAGCAGCTGACAGATCAATCAAAACAAGCGCAGTAACGTCACCACTGCCCATATTTAACGTTTTCTCGTTGTGTATTTTAAGAGGAGTTTCAGTAGAATGAAGTTGTTTGTATTTGACAGATTATTTGAATTGATATGAGATCCAAGGCGTTTCGCTACAACTATTTCAAGTATCTTGGAAATGAAGCCGAAATTAGAAACAGGTCTACAATTTTTCAAGTTATCTTACGGCAAAGTTGTCTTGAGAAATGGGCAACATACGCTTGTTAAATTAATCTGGAACAATACCTGTCCTCCGTGATACATTAATTATATATGCATGTTTTCCACAGTACAGATGACTCTGGATCTTGATTATGTGAAAGTATTTGTATGTAGTTCAGGAAAGTGATACATAATGTAATCTGCATGTTGGTTCACATACGTTTCTTATTTTAAATATTGATGATCTCAGAATTCAACGTTAAGGGATTCTTTTTATGCATTCGAAGTGTAGTGTGTCAAAATATAATAATTTCGCTTTCTCTGATATTTTTGTTTTAAAATTAATGCATAACTTGTTTGTTACCTGGACAACAAGCCGATGTATAGCTGTGTTTATGGTAATTAATTAATTATTTATCATTACGCTATTAGGCATAATAGTACAGTTCCGGACCGTTTGACCGTAAACAACCGTTTTGTCCCAAGATGGTGTTATTTGGGCATTTGTTTAACTTGCTACAGCACCAAAACATTGTACCGACAAACCATGTACACAAAGTACACTTACATGTATATAAAGGACGCTACTACGTTCCCACGGGCTGCTAATCACTCACTGGAAATGAAAGCCTTTGTGAATATCACCTTGGTGGGGTTAAATGCACATCGATGTTGTGCAGTGTACGAAAACTGTAGCATGGAAGGACGATTTTGATTACGTGTAAGTATATTTAGAACACAATTCGAACCATACTGTTTACTGCAATTGTAATAGTTATTAATACAATAGTTATTGCTCATTGAACGGAATTATCAATTGCCTTGACAAAGGCATACATGCTTTAGATAAAGTGCAACACCCACATTACAACTCGTAAAAGTTACGTTCAGCGATCATTAATCCATGAAGCTCGATTTCCAGGTTACTTAATATAAATTAATACGATAAAGTCCATATGTACGGACGCCGAGGGGAAAATCATATATATTTATGTCTGCACGTGAATTATAAACAAAATCCCAAAAATGACATGACTACATTCTGCATATCCATATGCCGTTTCCGTGCATATGAAATGTTAGCTCTATCAGTATTGTCACACAATGGCAATCTAGGCATCCATCCATTATTTTTAGGATTTCGGTGAAAATATGTTCTGATAATGTAGACATAGTATAGTGTAAAACGCCATCATCATCATCGCCAATACAATTTGTTTGAGGTTGACGTCGTTTGCGTAGAGTGACATGACGTTTTCTCACTTGATGTTTAACACTTTTAGATATTATTTAATCTCATTCCTTAATTTATGATCCCCGAATCGCGTTAATGACGGCTCTTTATTAAGAAACAAATTATTCTCTCTTAAGGTGAAAACAAATCCAAACAGTGTGCAAGACAGTAGTGGATACATTAAATAGTTCCGCTTGTTGTCCACATTTACCTAGGGAATAAGCAATATAAGCCAGCCTCAGCAGTAGCAAGCTTCACACCGATATATCAATCGGTGCTGTGTGTAAGTCCGATAATACAACAGTTTGTACATAGCGACTATGTTGCTCTTATTGCAATGGAAACACTGGGGCTGGTTTCATGAAGCCGCAAAGTACGTCTGTTACAACCGATAATGTAATAATCGCCTGTTAATGTAACAACTGCCCGATAATGTAATAAAATCGACCGATAATGTAATAACCGCCTGATAATGTAATAACATCAACCGATAATGTAATAAACTTGCTACCCGATAATGTAATAATTTTCGCCCGTTAATGTAATAAACTCCTCTTGCCTGATAATGTAATAACAGTCGCCTGATAATGTAATAACGTACATATTTCTCGTAGTACTTTGTCGTTTTCGTGGATTCCATGTTGGTTTCTTGCACTTAGTCCAATTCGTATATTTCGTTTCTTTCGCAGTACTACACCTTTTGCTAGTAGTGGAATATTTTTAGATTAAATCCAATATGCTGGTTCAGAATCTGAAGTCAGATATGTCCAAGCAAATCAGGATTTTGAGTTATACATGCTCGCACCATGTGTTATGCATTATCGCACTAATGACGAATGACGGGTTCCCTTCCCGTTATATACTGTGTGTGTGTGTGTGTGTGTGTGTGTGTGTGTGTGTGTGTGTGTGTGTGTGTGTGTGTGTGTGTGTGTGTGTGTGTGTGTGTGTGTGTGTGTGTGTGTGTGTGTGTGTGTGTGTGTGTGTGTGTGTGTGTGTGGTGTGTATGTGTGTGTGTGTGTGTCTGTGTCTGTGTGTCTGTGTCGTTACATGTTACATATTACGTGTTACATGTTACGTGTTACATGTTACATGTTACATGTTACATGTCACATGTTACACTAAATGTTACATGTTACACGTAAATGTTACATATTACATGTTACACGTAAGTGTTACCTGTTACATGTTACATGTTTCAACGTACAAAACTTCACACATAACATGTAACAAGTAACAAGTAACAAGTAACAAGTAACAAGTAACAAGTAACAAGTAACAGGTAACAGGTAACAAGTAACAAGTAACAAGTAACAAGTAACAAGTAACAAGTAACAAGTAACAAGTAACAAGTAACAAGTAACAAGTAACAAGTAACAAGTAACAAGTAACAAGTAACAAGTAACAAGTAACAAGTAACAAGTAACAAGTAACAAGTAACAAGTAACAAGTAACAAGTAACAAGTAACAAGTAACAAGTAACAAGTAACAAGTAACATGTAACATTTACGTGTAACATGTTACATGTTACGTGTTACATGTTACATGTTACATGTTACATGTTACATGTTACATGTTAAATGTTAAATGTTAAATGTTAAATGATAAATGTTACATATTACATATTACATGTTGCATGTTGCATGCTACACGTAAATGTTACATGTTACATGCTACACGTAAATGTTACATGTTATGTGCTACACGTAAATGTTACATGTTACATGTTACGTGTTACGTGTTACGTGTTACGTGTTACGTGTTACGTGTTACGTGTCACGTGTCACGTGTCACGTGTTACGTGTTACGTGTTACGTGTTACTTGTAATATGTTACATTCTATGTTACGTGCAACACGTTACATGTTACATTAACCTGTTACATGATATGTGTTAAATATTACACGTTACGCATTGCATATTACCTGTTACATGTTACGTGTTAAGTATTATATATATGCTACTTTTTACGTGATATATGTTACATGTTACGTGTTACATGTTTCATGTTATATCTTGCATATTAACATTATATTTCATATTGAATATTATTTATTATATAATATATAATTAAAATTAAATATTTCACATATGTTCTAACTTCTCATTTACTGAGGAACAAAACCAACTAAATTCTAGGGGCGATATATATATATATATATATATATATATATATATATATATACATATATACATACATAATATTTTACATTTATTATATATATATATATATATAATATATATATTATGTGTGTATATATGTTATATATATATATATATATATATATATATATATTTATAAATATATATATATGTATATATATATATATATACATACATACATATATACATACATACATAATATTGTACAGAATAATATATATATATATATATTACTATATATATATATATATGTATATATATATATATATATATATATATATATATATATATATATATATATGCACGCACACACACTAACCGAGTTACCCCGCCATGCCTGGGAACAAAAGGCAGTCACCCGCAATATCACCGTTTCACCTGTTCAAAATCGGTTTATTTAGGCTATGCGTAAAGTACCCTAGGTAAGTATGCGTTCATCTATATAGCGCGAAATAAAAATTAACCACCAAACAGTATCAAGAATAACTGTACCAATAAAGTACCAAGAATAACTGTGACGAAATCATACGTAGGCAGTTCGACCACAATGCAAACATATATTTTGCAATATATTCCTGTATTACATGTTTATTTGTTTGCGCACTTTGCCGCCGATTAGTTCGGCTTTTCATCGCGTAAATATATATATATATATATATATATATATATATATATATATATATATATACACACACATGTATATATGTATGTATGTATGTATGTATGTATGTATCTTGAGCACGTCACGGGAGAATATATATATATATATATAAATATGTAAATATATATATATATATACACACATGTATATATGTATGTATGTATGTATGTATGTATGTATGTATGTATGTATGTATGTATGTATCTTGAGCACGTCACGGGAGAATATATATATATATATATATATATATAA
>OZ024854.1:41175074-41252574 GCA_964017155.1 Oasisia sp. SBJ-2009
GAAATACGCTTTTTGAGACCAGGTTGCGTGTTTATGGTGAAATCGGCCCATTTCCACACCGACTTGGATCCAAAGTAGTTGCTTTTCATGAGAAACAACCGGACCTTTCGATGTATAAATTCCCATTTTAAAGAATGTTTGCCTTTTTAACGCTAAGAGTGCGTTTTAAAATGTTGCTCCTTTGTTTTTCCCTTCACATCGCTTATGAAGAAGGCACAGTCTACTGTTGACAACATTGGCCGGGTGGGGAGGCTCCAGATGCAAGTGGTATGTGAAAGGGCTGAGGGGCCAAGTCCCCCACTTCGTATATCCATGTAAACACACCATGTTTCCAGTGCTCAAGTATGCCCCAGTACTCACGTGCTTTCGTTAAGTCGAACCCTTCCGGACAGTGCAGGGCCAGAACCTCGTTCTCGGGATGATGTAAGTACTTGCAATACCCTGAAGTCAACATAACGCAAATTTGAAACGAATGTTATACAAAACAATCACGCATGCACCCAAGCGCGCACGCACGCACACACGCACGCACGCACGCACTCACTCACTCACTCGTTTAGTCACCCATTCATTTACTCACACACCCACTCACTCACGTATGCATGCTCATGTATACATGCACGCACCTACGATCAAACACACGCACATGCACGCCCACACACATACGCACGTGCTCGCACACCTATTCCGTCACTTGCTCACCCACGCACGAATAAATGCGCGCACGCACATACATACGCACATTGACACACTCACTCACTCACTCACTCACTCACTCACTCACTCACTCACTCACTCACTCACTGACACACACACACACACACACACCACACACACACACACACACACACACACACACACACACACACACACACACACACACACACACTCACACACTCACACACTCACACACTCACACACTCACACACTCACACACTCACACACTCACACACTCACACACTCACACACTCACCCAATCACTCATTCACACACTCACATAATATTCTACATTAAGTTATACGGAGCGAGGTGACATTGATAATATTTACCTCCCATTCGCCAAGTGTTGGCACATCTCGTACATCAATATCGTAATGTTCCAGATAATTCACGGCAGCTGCACATAATCAGCCTGCCCGGCCTATAATGTCACAACTAGTTGTGTATTTGCCGTGTGTTGTGTTCGTGTACGCATGCGTCGCTACGTGGGCGCCTGTGTGGTTATTGCAGTTATGTATTTCACAATATTACTGTTAAGACATCTGGAAATTAAATGTTTTCATACAAAGATATTAAACAAAATCGAAGTATAATACTTGTAAACTTTCATAAAATGGTCACTTAATGCCATGTCTATGTTGCGTGCTGTTGTCTTTCTCTATTGCTGCGTCATTTATAATTATCATGTAAATAAAGACGTAAATAAAGAAAAAGGTAAGTTCTTATATGGCGCAGTATCCTATCCAATTAATGCGCGAAAACTGCTCGTACACATATCCACTACTATCTACAGCCAGGTATTCATTCATACAGCTGATTGAACTGGAGCAATGTACAGTGAAAAAACTTGCCAAAGGTTTTAACACCGCAGCACAGGATTCGATCCCGGGTCTTCTTAGTCGAGAGTCCGAAGCTCTACCCTTGAGCCACTGCGCTCGATAATACATCGAACTACCGATACATGGCAGTCAAGTGTGGCGACGGTATACTATTCGCTAGACCATAATTATATTAAGATATTATTGATATAGTTGTGGCACTATCGCAATGCAATTACGATTGTCAACATTAATACAGATTGCATCTCTTCTTCGAGTTAAGTCTGATACACCCTACGCCTACATCACGGTCATGTGACGTCAGTTTTTAGTTTCAACGAGAGGTAGCATTGTATTGGTTTTGTTTATAGTATTTATAGTATTACTGTTGTGTCGTTAGCAGACATATAAAGGTATATTAGTAGAGCCCGGCACGACAACGCGACTGAATTGTATTGTTTTAGTCTCTGCGATGATCAGTACGCCATTTCGTGTATGTCTGTCTCACTTTCAGCCATTACGTGTATGTCCCCTTGACGAGGTGTCGCTTGTTTTGAGGACGGTCTGTGTCTAGTTTTTACTGCGTCGTAGTATATCAACCGATGTTAACAATATGTAGTCGCAGACCAATGTGTACATGCCGGTACAACCGTGTCATCATTACGTGTATGCCGGTACAACCGTGTCATCACTACGCGTATGTCGATACAACCGTGTCATCACTACGTGTATGTCGATACAACCGTGTCATCATTACGTGTATGTCGATACAACCGTGTCATCATTACGTGTATGTCGATACAACCGTGTCATCATTATGTGTATGTCGATACGACCGTGTTATCATTACGTGTATGTCGATACAACCGTGTCATCATAATTACGCGTATGCCAGTATAACCGTGTCATCATCTGGTTTCTAGTTTCCAGGTTTCTATGTATCTACACGTGTTTCGTGCGCGCACAGGTTCACGCCAATATCCAGTTACAATAGACACCCGAAACTGACAAAGACAACGACACACACGCACACACGCACGCACGCACGCACGCACGCACGCACGCACGCACGCACGTACACACACTCACACGCACGCACGCACGCACGCACGCACACACACACACACACACACACACACACACACACACACACACACACATTAAAAAAATATGTACATAAACAACATTTAAAACGAGGTGGGACGACATCTTGGACCGGATATACTTTCCAGGCTGGTAAGCTGCTGGCCGAAAGTACGCGCTAATCTTTGACATATACGAGTCGTGCGCAATATGCATAAACCGACGATCACCGGTAGTAAAATAACATTACGGACCGTCACACCGGGCTTAACATCTTTAGCGCCTAAATCCTTGTGAGAAGCGCAAGAAACGAAAACAATAGGCTTAATCTAAATGGGGCAGACAAGAGTCGTCTTTGGAACATGGAATCGCCAAAATGTTAGGGTGGAAATGCTATTTCAAACAAATATGTTTCTCTTTTATGAAATATTGCTATAGTATCAGATGATTTAATTGTAATATGGAACTTATTCCAAATTGTTGGCGCAGCTACAGAGAAAGTACGTTTGAGGTTAGTCTTACTAACAACAAATGGTTAGCAAACGGATGATCTAATGGTTCTAGGAATATCATAGAAATGCGTCGTTAATTACAGCTGAAACACTTACATTTAGAGTATGTATAATTAAATAATGAGTAGGGAGTCTAAACACTGAGCCAACACCGGTGAATCTGTGGCTACCCTGGTATATTGATACGGTTGTTGTTATTTCGTTGATGGAGTGAGCACTAGGCCGACAGTTGCACTGCACGCGTGTGTGTCACCTGCGGCTGGCAGACAGCGCTTGAAGGTCAGCTCAGATAAGGGAAACAACTAACGTAGCGTCCGGCGTCACAACTGTTCTGTTTATGCCTCATCGGGTCAGTCCGCCGGACAGCGCGGCCAGGCATTACAGCTGATGGTATTTACAACGCAGGCTAACGTTGTTGCTGTTGATAAATTATTGCCGACTGTCCACGACCGCCACCAACGGATAGGTTATAGACTGACTCACTGAAACGACGAGAAATGCACTTTCGTTCGGCTCACTGTTTTCTCTGGGGGACGATTTAAAGTTGAACTCACGCCTGTATATTTATTGGTTGGCTGTTATTAATATATTATTATGTTATTAATATATAATGCCCTGCTCTCTCTCTCTCTCTCTCTCTCTCTCTCTCTCTCTCTCTCTCTCTCTCTCTCTCTCTCTCTCTCTCTCTCTCTCTCTCTCTGTCTCTCTGTCTCTCTGTCTTTCTCTCTCTCTCTCTCTCTCTCTCTCTCTGTGTGTGTGTGTGTGTGTGTGTGTGTGTGTGTGTGTGTGTGTGTGTGTGTGTGGATGCGTGCGTGCGTACGTGCGTGCGTGCGTGCGTGCGTGCGTGCGTGCATTCACGCACGTGTGCGTGCGTGTGTGTGCCTTATGTATCAGGTAAGCCTGTCACTGGTCACTGACTATTACTGTCTACATGAAGAATATCCTAGACAGTAAGTGTATTTCCCTGTTCATAAACAACTATTTAGGAATGTAAACGTTTTCGTTTATTTCTACATTGCTTCCCTTTTCCCCTTTCATATTACCTCTCGTTCCTCTCTTTCCTGCTCTCCTTACCATACACTCGTACACTGGACACACTCTTATACTCTCTCCCTCATTTTCACCCGCTCGCCATGTTTCCATCTCTTCCTCTTGTCCTCAATCCTCACTCTTTCTCCCCGTTCTCTCTCCTTTGTCCATTGTTGTCCTATCCTCTCTCTCACCCTTATTCATGTATCTATATCTCACATTTTCGTTCATTTGTTCTCTCCTCTCTAGCTCTCTATTGTGTTGTATCGCCTCTTCCTCCTCTTTCTCCTCTCATTGTTCTCATCATTGCTCTCGGTCTATCTCTGTCTCTCTGTTTCGCTCTGATTCTCTTTTATTTATTTCTCTCGGTCTCATTCTCTCTCTCTCTCTCTCTCTCTCTCTCTCTCTCTCTCTCTCTCTCTGTCTTTCTCTCTCTTTCTCTCTCAGACTCCCCCGTCTCTCTCTGTCTCTGCCTATCTGCCTATCTTGTCAGTTTGTCTGTCTGTCTGTCTGTCTGTCTGTCTGTCTATCTGTCTGTTTGTCTGTCTATCTATATGTCTGTCTGTATGTCTGTCTGTCTGTATGTCTGTCTGTCTGTCTGTCTGTCTGTCTGTCTGTCTGTCTGTCTGTCTGTCTGTCCGACTGATTGTATGTCTGTCTCTCTCTCTCCCTGTCTGTCTGTTTCTCTCTCTCTCTCTCTCTCTCTCTCTCTCTCTCTGCGTCTCTGTCTCTCTGCGTCTCTGTCTCTTTCTCGCCTCCTTCAACTTTTCTTCATCCTCTCGTATTCCTTCTTTCAGTGTCTCTGAGTCCGGAACTTCGAAATGTTTCTGCGAACCATATGCGTAAGCGAAGTATTTATGAAAGAAGTAGTCGGTAATTTAGCTCTGGCTTTGACGTGAGTATGTTCTAACTGTAAGTTAGAACTTGTCTTTAACCTCTAACAGTGTTCCTTCTTGATTAGTATCCATTAGCTTTATATAATAGTTTGTATGAATCCATAGCTTATAAATGGCAATATAAAGATATACATATAATATTCAGACATTTGTATGATACATCAATGATAGCATGCACGTATCTTTTACAATGTAATTAAAATTCACGTTTGCAAAATAACATTTAGCTTAGATTACGTAAGAGGTTCGGCATCATAAATTGTATATTGCGTTCTATTTACAGAAGACCCAGGAACAGGACTGGCGATTGAAGCAATAAGTGTAAATAAGAAAACAATATAATAATAAAAACAATACGGAGAATACGTACATACAACTATATGCATCCATATATATATATATATATATATATATATATATATATATATATATATATATATATATATATATATATATATATATATATATATAATATTAATTGGGACGAAAGCTTGCTACGCGTTGTAGGCCCTATGTAGGGTAATTACAGTTACCAAACGGCCGGCATTAATTTATCAACCGCTGTTGGTGCCTGGAAGATGCACCCGCTAAAGTATAATACGGCGTTGCATATAGGTGTTTGCATGTATTTCCGAAATATAGGGCAACCAATGAATACATGCCACGCCGATCAACGCTGCCATGATGATAAATATGCTTAGCCATATGTTTCTACCACGTGCAGGATAAGTAATAATAGTGGTAACACAGATCATCACAGCGGGCAGGTGTCACAACACACGTCTAAACCTTTCCACGTATTGCATAATATCAGTCTATAGGCCGAATACAGTAAATTGTAATACGTCAACCGTTGACCATTGTAACAGTATTGTCTTCGTCTATTTGCTTCTTTCTGGATCCTCTCTCTCTCTCTCTCTCTCTCTCTCAACCCTCTCTCTCCTCCCTCTCTCTCCTCCCTCCCTCTCTTAGACTACAGCCTCTGATCTACCAACAGGCATTAAGTTTAAGAAAACACAAATGTAATTAATTAGATTTATTTATTAGATGAAGTGAAAATAATAGATTAATTATTTATCATTTGTTTATATTTATATATTTATATTTTTATTGATAGTTAACCGCGTTAACTGTGCCAGTGTGCACCCAAGAGGCTACGAGGACGACCTAACACCTGCCCCGTCGCTCCTTCGCGGTCCGACCGTTCTCATGGAACCATCTTTATCCTATATTTTTATCATAGAAAAAAGCCAGTAGATTATTTCAAGAAATGTCATCGCATATATTTTCCGATAGATGCACATGTTGCTAGGCAAGTGATGAATATATGATCTCTTAGATAACATTTTATATACGAAATAAAAAAAACACATTCCCAACATAAAATAAAATCTTAAATAAAATAACCGTAAGTAACCTTTATGCCTTCTAAATTCCACAGTTAGCAAAAGTATAAACTGTAAAAATAAATTCAGTGCATGATTTTGCCAACCTACAACACGACAACACTTTTTGCATATATCGCATAGGCCTATCTATGAATATCAGTAGTTGTGAAATGTATGGCGTATTACATCGTGGAAACGTATGACAATTGGGTTATGAATTATTACAGCCACAGATATGAAGCAGTTGGTATGCCGACAGCAGTAGTGCGGGTGAACGATGTGGCAGGGACGTGTTGATGTCAGCATCATGCAGTGCAAGGACAACATTACTGTGACAGCACCAGCGCGGGCTGTGCCATTAGACACACAGAGAGGAAGTATTCATCCCTGAACTGGTACATTTCTTTCTCCATCGCCTAAATCTGAGCTTGCTTCAGAAGACTAATGTCAGACAAAGCCAGGTATTCTTTCATGAAGCAACGCACAGTGAAAACATTTGCCCAAGTAGAGGGTTCGTACCCAGGCTGTGTTGACCGGAGTCAGCTGCTCTCGCCATCTATCTAAGTATCTAAGTAGTTGGGGTCTTAATACTGCTTATTTTTATTCTTGGCACGATTGTTGACAATTTTGGATTGACCACTAATATGAAGAATGTTAATCCTTTAGTTCGGTGCCATTAACACTGTAACAGTTTGTTGCCACCTACGCCACTGACTTTGTTAGTTTTCACATGAAACTGATTATTATGAGTTTATTATAATAATGTGTTCTGTTAAAATAGCTTGATTGTTAACATTCCCATCAAATACCTCTAATTGAGGCTGTTCCATTTGCGAGTGTTGTTCCCCTGGCGTCCTGGCGTACAGACCGTGCTCGCGTAGCTGCAGTGTGAGTTACTCGGGGCAGGTCACTTCTCACTCTCACACCTAATAATAGCTACACGGCCTACTGTGCACGGGCTCTGGCAACCTACCGAATTAAACTAAAGACGTCGCATTCTGTTAACGCAGCAGGGTTGGTTCTTAGTCTTAAGTGGCCGTAGGCAATCACCGAGTAACGTATCTCATCTACACAACATCAACTTTTCCGATTTTATTGTCTAAGCTCAACTTAGATGCGTCCACAATTTCAGATAAACTCCTCATTGCTTCAAAACCACCTGAAACCGTAACTGGATTCCACAAATTTAACATCCCAGGACTTATGCTACATGTACGGTGTATGAGTGCACAACTGGGCAATGAATACACGCACGTATATACGTACAGACGTACATACGTATATGCACACATACACACATACATATATATATATATATATATATATATATATATATATACACACACACACATATATACACACATATATACACACACGCACACGCACACGCACACGCACGCACGCACGCACGCACGCACGCACGCACACACACACACACACACACACACACACATACACACACACATATATATATATATATATACGTATAGGTATACAAAATGCAATAACATGAGAACTATGTTACGACATTTAACTGTAACTGTGGTAACTATAGTAACTGTAGTAGTAATACTATTGCTAATTAATTAACATGTGTTTACTCTAGAGCAATTGGTCGTTTTGCGATTTCCGTGCTACCACACCTATCTGACGACTGGGCATATAGCCATAAGAAATTAAATGTAGAGCGAGAACGGTGACTACATGCCAACACTGAGTGCGGTCTTTGCTGTACAGCCAGACGGGACATATCAGCCCAATGTATGTGGGCCCCCTACGCCACTCGCCTGCAGGTCGCCCAATTTCGGTGCGAAGTGACGTAAGCAGGACAGACATTGCCGAAATACGCGCGTGCTGAATTACACTACGCAACATACAACGCAGTAACATGTATGGCACCAAATCATACACAAAGCTATTACACCAGTGACGTAGTCTGACGTTACACGTTTGGCGGAACATTAAGGCCAAACTTACAAATGTGTTCGGTTCCGCAAACCAGATCTGTTTAATGCCACTTGAAGGCTTCCAACATATATTTGTTTGTATGAAATAAGAGCGTGTATTTGTTCTGGTATTCCGCAATGTTGTTATGGGTTTCCTCACCATTCGTCATACTGTTGTTTATCTGGATCTACTTGGTTTGATACATTATATCACAGAGAAATATACACCAATAAAAAAACCACATCTAACACTCAACAAACATGTTTAGGCCCATATGATATCGACATGAAGTTTACATTATGAACACAATTTTGAAGAGTTTGTACGTAGACCTACACACTTTATAATGCACCTATAGAATGTCAGCGATTTGAACATCAGATTGCTGAAACCTCGGATAGGCCTACTTGATCAGTATTTAATAGCACCTACTACTGCAGTTTGGTTATCCCTAGGCCTACCTAGTATGTACGTCATTGACGTCTTCATGTTATATGATGTCAGCGGGCCTCGTGCCAAAGATGTGGCTAAAAAGTTTGAAACTCACAGTCGAAGGCGTACTCTGCATGTTCGCTGGAGTCTATGGCGAGTATGACGAGTCTCTTTTCCTTGAGCGAGTTGCGTTCACCTTGGCTGGCCATATCGGCGTCGCGTTCTACTGGCTGTCTGTTGATGCTCCAGTTTTGACGGGGAAAGCAGCGCGGCCGAAAGGTGCGGGGCTGTGGCTGCGGTGGAGTCGTGGTGTTGAGAGGTATCGCGGCGGCTGCCTGCAAGCAATCCCGCCAATAAAGCTACGTGTCATAGATCGTGCTAATAACAGTACGATGCCGCTACTCAGTCAGTGCTGCCCTGGCAGTTAACTTACTGCAAATGCCAGTAGCTTGGAGGGAGCGTTCTGGGATAAACCACACGACTGCGTCAGAACGTCCACGCCATGGTTAACAACTGTCAATGTGTGGCAGGCATATATCACAACACGTCGTCCTCAACTTCTGGTTGCCAATGGCGCAAATTGCTACAGGTGTCGGTTTGACTGAACAGGCAACAAGTAGTTTTCATACTGTCCTTAGGGGTATACCATCTCCAAGGGTATACCATCTCCAAGGGTATACCATCTCCACTCATACTTAATGGTTTCTGATTCGGACTGATTAAATGTCACTCTGGGGCGATGTGGTGCACTATCATCCCCTTCCTCACCCCATTCCTACACAATCTCCATTAACAATTTTACTGGTGTCAAACCTTTGCAAAAAGAGCCGATGGTATACCATTCAAACCTACCATTTGGTGTCACCGGACCATTCAGTGGTAAATAAGTATAGGATTCAGTAGTATTTTCAATTGTATTTTACATACCATTCACTACCATTAGCCCTTTCCCATGGTACATGAAAATACCACTCAATAGCACTGGACCATTCAATGATAATTCAATGTCTCAATCACGATGTTATTATACGCCTAGTCAGTGCTGGAACAAGTATCGAAAAAGAAACGAAGTAAAAGTAATAATAGCTCCCACAACTGTCACATCAAGACAATACTTAAGTAAAAAACGTACTAGACCTAGTTTATATAATTATACAAAAGCACGTAAGAGAAAAGTAAAGGGTAGCTGGTTACAAGATTTTGCCGAGACCCCAAGTTGACATATACATCCACCTCGCAAAGCACACATCTTTCGCACCACCACTTACTGACGTAATCAATGTATACAAAAATAAACTCAATAATCATGAAACTTGAGAGAACGCAAAGTTAATATAATTGCGTTATAGGAACAAATGGTGTCTAAAACATTGCGTATATTGCGCATCACCCCTTCAATGAGTCGAACAGAACAGTTCTCAACAAGCAGCACGACACTGCCCCGACACCTCACACATGACACTGCCCCGACACCTCACACACGACACTGCCCCGACACCTCACACACGACACCGCCCCGACACCTCACACATGACACTGCCCCGACACCTTACGCACGACACTGCCCCGACACCTCACACACGACACTGCCCCGACACCTCACACACGACACTGCCCCGACACCTCCCACACGACACTGCCCCGACACCTCACACACGACACTGCCCCGACACCTTACACACGACACTGCCCCGACACCTCACACACCTCACACACGACACTGCCCCGACACCTTACACACGACACTGCCCCGCAGATCAGGATTCCACCACATGTTAAGGGACCGATGAGCCACTCATTGGGGTCATATGGGTCATGACATTTACAGTTAAAAATAACAGAGAAAATCTAAGTATCACATCACTTTTTATTATTCCAGTTATCAGTTCTATCTGACATGCATAGGCCAATGCCTGTGTCTAGTCATAGGCCTGTCACTACATTAATATAGGTGGGGAAGTGATGTCACTTTCTAGGTGTCATCCTAGACTTATCTGACTTTTCCAACTGATTCTTAAGTAAGCTTTTGTATTGTTGTTTTGAAAAACAAGGAATACTTTCTAACTGATTCTGATAATCAGTGTATATGTAGTGCCTAGACGATAAGACCTAGCTAATAGACCTAATCCATATTATAGCCGTTTAAGTTGATATCAAATTGCATTATTCCCCTGCGCCTCTTTGTTGTGTTAGTACTCGTTGCATGAGGTAGAACCCCCAAAATTGATTACCCTCACCAGAATTAATCTCCTCAGTATAGGGTTCAACAAAGCAACAGGACATTACATGTTTTGCCGATTTGCGGAGAAACTTGACTTCAAAATCACCTTCTTCGTCTTTTGCCTGAATGATGAGTCTGATGTAATGACGCTTCTTTTCTTTTCCTGCATACTCGACAAGAACATAATCCCCTGGCTCAGGATGTCTGTTCTGAAACTTGATTGGCTCTTCTAGATCGACCCTTTCTTCATCTTCCACCACATCCTCTGGTTCCGGTTCAACTTCAGCATTGAGAAGATTTAAAGTGCGTTTCACAGAACCCAATTTCTTCTTTCCCTCAGCTGCTAGTGCAGCCCGCTCTCTTTCTGGTGTGTCGGTGAGTATTGTACTCTTTTTGGTTTTGCCCCGCCGTGTCTTCCCATTTCTAGGAGTCGCCTTATGATATTATGGTCGTATATCGTCAGGAGACTTTGGTGTGGACGCTGCAGTTGAGGTCGATGACTGTGCTCCTCCAGCATGTCCACGCGTAACCGCAACGCCATTTGCTTCCTCACCTGGGCCCTCGCCTGGCATGTCTCGAGCAGGATCTGCCTCTCTGTCGGTTGGGACTGATGGTAGCAGGAGATCATCTGTGAATACTTCACGATTTGTTGGATAAATTCCAGTCTTGCTGAATCCTGCCGTGATGTTGGCAGGAATTAATGCTTTATAACAGGCCTGACCACTAAGGGCAACGATGTGTCCCTGTGTGACTGAGCATCCCGTAGTGCACGCCACATTGTAGTACCTTTTAAATGGTCCACAGGCGCTGACATCCAATGGTTGCATCCTGTGGCTGCAATGGGGAGGTAAACTGAGGATGACCATTTTCCCTGGCCACGTCGATTGTCTCCAACGTGACGTGACTTTCGTGATTGTCCATCACAAGGATTGCTGGGTTGTCCTTAGAAACATTCATATGCTTAATGAAATGCTTAAGAACAAGGGGAAATAGCTCACTGTTCATCCACCCGGAAGGTGTGGCAAGGCCCATACTTACATTTGGGGCACATGTTAACATGTGGTCCCTAAAGTTGACTCGTGGGAATATGTAAGCAGGCGGTAGTGCTGCACCGATTGCATTGACGCAACAGCACATCGTAACAAGCCCACCCCGTTCGGCCGAGGTCATCTCTTCTACTTGATTTTGTCCTTTTTCTGACAGAATTTTCGAAGTGCCTTGGACAGTTTTAACCCCTGTTTCGTCCAAGTTCCAAATGCGATGCGGTTCAAGCTTGAAATTAGGACGGGTTATGATGCCTTCATACTGGTCGAAGAACATATCCACATTGTAGCGGTTGAATGCAGTAGCTCTTGGAATACTAGTCCCCCTCAGGCATCCTTATGCTCAGGTTGAGGTTCCTTTTGATCAGTCCGTACAACCAGTCCAATACTGATTCACTATTCTTCTTCTAAGCGTCTGGGTAGTCCTTGAGGTTTTGCCTTGCATATTCCGAGGCCAACTTCCTTGTTGATTTGACGGAAAGTCCATGGAACTTCTTGGAAGACTTGATCACATTCTCAGCAAGAGCGCGTTCCTCCTCAAGAGAAAATACCTGACAACACAATGATGATAGAGTGTCACCCACCTATTGTTTATGCCGAATTACCGCCTGACCTTATATTATCCCTATTTAATTTCTACAGTTTGGTAGGTGTCATTATCTTCATGACATTAATCCCATATACATGTGTTTATCTACGTTTGCAGTCAGATATGTTAGCAGATCCGCTGATAATTTCTACTTGAAATCAACCAATCCATTTATGATTACCTGTTTGGTGACATGCGTCTTCTTAAAGTTGACTGTCGTTCTACGTGCCTTAGTTGTACGGGCATCCATGACGTATCTGGCTAGAGTTGCTCTACTTAAGCCAACGTCCTTTGCTACGGCTCTCACCAATTTCTTCTTGTCAACAACTGCTTCATCGGCCCTCTCCATCTGCTGTGCTGTGAAGAGTGATCTGTTAGTCTTCCGCTCCTTATTCCGTGGCATTCTAACTGACTATTCATTCTAATCTATAATGATGAAAAGAAATAATGCCATCAGTGCAGTTTGAATTGCAGTGGGGTCCAACGAGCCACCTGCCCATCGGACCCCACAGAAAGTGGCTCATCGGACCCCACAGAAAGAGGCCCATCGGACCCCACAGAAAGAGGCTCATCGGACCCCACAGAAAGTGGCTCATCGGACCCCACAGAAAGTGGCTCATCGGACCCCACAGAAAGAGGCTCATCGGACCCCACAGAAAGTGGCTCATCGGACCCCACAGAAAGTGGCTCATCGGACCCCACAGAAAGTGGCTCATCGAACCCCACAGAAAGTGGCTCATCGGATCCCACAGAAAGTGGCTCATCGGTCCCCAACACCACTTTCATGACGTCAGCCTAATGTACTCCAGAACCATGGGGTCGATTGATTAAAACTGTATCTTGAAATCAAGACAACTTACAAACAAACAACACAGACACATACTGGATCTATAAAACAGTTATTAGCAGCTCAATATTAAAGTTTTACCAAAACACGAAACAATTATTCAAGGTGGTCAAAAACTAACTTTTCTGGCTGCAACGTCGGCGGCGTGCTGTAAGGCCCTCTAAACAATTTGGGTGCCGGTCACATGTGTAGTAGTTCCATGGGTGGTGGGTAGATGTCTCTACTGTTTTGCAATAAAGAGTAAAAGGGGTGGCTCATAGGTCCCGGTGGCTCATAGGTCCCCAGTCTTTCCTATACAATGTGAGTGAGAGGTTTTGCAATGACAGAAGAACCTTCTTTGATCAATCTTGCAGGGAGTTCATCTAGGCCTGTAGCCTTGCTAGCGCTAATACTATTTAATATACTGGAAACTTGATCCACAGTTACACTGACTAGACCAAACATATTATCTGAAACATTTTGGTTTCAAATAAAAATCAATAACAAGAGCATCCCCAAATCGGCCAACTTTGCGACTTCATCGCTTCTCAGGAAAAGGAAAGGTTAGTCGTCTAAAAATATTGAGAAAAGAGGAGGATTGTCAACAATGTTTCACTTTCAGGGATCTTGTATTTTCGAGGGAAATATCGGATCAAGTCAACCAGAAGCTTGAGGCATGCAAACTTATTGATCTTGGTGTTGGTAAACAATTTGTCATGCTTGTACACAGTTTCCTTACCAACCGCTCCCAGTATGTGAATGTCTGTGGCGTGTGTTCGTCAAATGTGTCTATCTCCACCGGAGCTCCTCAGGGGTGTGTACTGTCGCCATTTTTTGTATACCATACATGTACACTAATTCAGACAGAAGTGCATAAAATGAGGGTGCCAGCTCCTATTTTTGCCATTTAATACTACGAGCTTACGTTCTGATAACTACAACATGCATATTGGAGCTCTACTGCCTGCCAGTTTAGGCTTAGTTACTTTATTAAGCTTGAAACAATGTTCGCCATTGGAAAGATTTCCCCTGCAACACGTTCAAATGGAAAATAAAATATCCAATTTCAAAACACAATTTATTGGCGATAATGCCAGGGTAGGGAGAGTTAACCGCAATTCCCTTTGATGTTTAACTTTCTCACATTCTAGACAGCAGACTTCCTGTTAAGAATTACTACTCAGTCAATTCTGGGCAGAGAAGCTGGTATCCTGCAATATTATTCTGCAAATGCGCACAAAATGCTGTGCGGTGAATGGATCGATCTTGCTCTGCGTATAGTGGCATGTGTACAGTTGCCATACGGATACGTCCTGTGGTACAAAAGATATCTTTCTAAACCATTTCCTGTCTGGATCCGTTTCCATTCTGCCAGAGAGACTGGGTCTGTTATGTTATGCAGCAGTGCATCAATGTCTTTATTTCCTACTGCTCCACAGTGGCCGCGATCTACATCGTCAAACCTTCGATCATTTTAACATCTGGTAAATTTGTTCAAGGTTTGACCGTGGTTGGTTTCGCAAACCTGGTACGAAGTATCGTGGGAGTTAAGAGAGCTGAAAAGAGAAGAACGAATGAAATCAAGAGAGAGTGGATGTGGTATTGAAGGAAAATGTTAAGAAGAAAGTGGTGAGAAGTTTGAGATAGGCTTCATGAAGAAAGGATTAGAGATGAAAAATTGGCAAAGAGAGCAGACGGTCATAAAGTGGAGGGGAAGAGGACCGAAATTGCGATGGGGGATTGCTTAAAATAGACCTAGAAAGAGAAGAATGAAAAATAAAAGCAATAGATCGAAGGAATTGGAGACTGCTGATAGAGAACATAGAGAGAAAAGTGAGACAAAGAAAAAAGACAATGAAACGGAAATCATGGCCAACTCACCCCTGATTATAGAGATGTAACAACAACTAAATGCAATTTGACCCTAGTCTAGTAACTGGGCAACTATTATTTTGAATCTTAAATATATTAGCTATCACACTCTTTGAGAATGAAGACATTTCCGTTGCCTTGTCACCTCTTGGACTGCAGCCAGCGACAGAAGTGGAGCATTCCTAACTACATGAATCCTATTTGAATATGACAAATTTCTTTGCAAAAAGGTAGAACTGGGAAGGTAAATCTTACATAGGAATCTTTATTGTTTGATTCTAAGAATCAGGCAGCCAGTTATTGGTTCTCTGTTCCCCAACATCCTACACTGATCTCCACTGTTCCCTAGACAAAAGCAGTATACTGGTAATCAAAATCATTACCGCTGGAATATATTATGTGTGCAACATAAGTGAAAAGCATTGTACGAAATAATTTTGTTTAGCCATTTACAAGTTTTGATATGTTATAACAAGTATAACCTTGAGCCCTATGGTATCACATTCGATGAACACAACCACATTTTCAGAGTTTATACGTTTATACAAGATATGTATGCATATCGAACAAAAGCAACGTTTCAAACATAAAAAATATTTATTTATGACGCTTTAACGAGTACTAAACCTTGGTACCGGGCGTTGCACGTGATAAATACATTATGTAATTTTATAGCTGCCAGTTGGTAAATTCTCAGATTTCAATGAATATATTTTGACAATTCAGTCTTCAGAGTATGTTATACTTCCAAGTTTAATGCAAATCGAAAAACATAATCAAAAATGCATTTCCAACACCAACTGTCAGACTTTTTTTGAGAATGGCCTGTAAGATGGGTGTTGGGCCTAAAATAGGGGGTGGTGGCCTAAAATGGGTGGGAGGTTGACCTAAAATAGGTGGAAAATTGGTCCACAATATATGGGAGTTTTGCAAAGTAAATAGTTAGAAGGCTGATATGAGATGGTAGACTGGCAGTAGAAATAGGTCATAGGATTGTATCAAATATTTGTGGGAAATTGGCAGCCTAAAATGGATGGGGAGATAGCCTAAAAATGTTGGGTGTTAACCTAAAATTAGATATGAAGACAGCTTTGAAATAGAATAGGAGGTTGGAATACATGGTGAGAGCTCGGTACTGGTAGTTCCTAAATAGTTGGAAATGTAAAGTTGAACCCATAAATAGGTACCCAGGGGTAGCGGAGAAAACGTTGGCCCCCAAATAGTTGGTAGATAGGAAGTTAACCAAAAACACATGCGAGATCAGAAGTAGGAGGTGGTTGGTTAATCCCCAAATATTAAGTGGGAGATTCCCCTAGCAGGTTAATCCCCAAGCAGGTGCAAGATATGAAGTTAATCCTCAAACAGGTTGGAGACAGGAGATCCCCAGAAAGGGGGGAGTTAGGAGGTAATCCCAACAGGTGGGGTAGATCCATGAACAATGGATTGTGATGTCAGGATGCTTGGCACACACCTCTAATTCAGGATACATCCACGTACAATACCATTAGTATACATGTAGCAACAAAAGGTGGCCATCATCAGCATAATGGTGAATGTTTTAAAATGTTGACATGAACACAGTCCATCAAGAGGGTGTGTATACTTGGTGTGTCTATAACATTTGCCTCCAGTCACACATGTCCAACTTCATCTCTTCCTCTTGGCTTTCTTCTTCTTGTCCTGTTTCTTCACCTTGCCTGACCCCGTGCTTGTGCCCGTGCCCCGACTCCCCCCACTGTTAGAGCCATGTCGTCTCTTGATGAGGGTGTGTTGTTCCACGAGCCCTGCCAGTTGGCCCTGCTCTGCCAGCATTGACAGGAATGTACAGATGAACTGGTCATAGTTGTGAGTTCGACGGCAGTCATCAATCTGTAACAACATTGCCACTAGTACATCTTCTATTACATATTAGATTAACAAAATCAGCACACTGTACACTGTATTTAAGGTATAGGTTTCTCCAAGTGTCAGCAGACAGGTGGACGGAGGCAGGGAGGGAAGGAGGGAGGGGGAGAGGGCGAGGTAGAGAGATGCAGAAAGATAAACACAGAGAGAGAGAGAGACAGAGAGAGAGAGGGGAGAGAGAGAGATAGAGAGGGGGGGGGGGGTGAGAGAGAGAGACATGACTTACATTACCTTGCATCGACTATGTATGAAGTGTCATTGGGAGAGGGCTTTGTTACCTTATATCTACGGTTCTTCTCAATTTCATCCCGGAGGCTGGTCTCACAAACGCTGATCTCACTCTCAACATTCTTCAGAAGAGAAAGCAGGTCCTACAACGAGTACAAACACAACACAATGACATGGTAGATGTACACTGTTACTTCTACTGCAGATAAAGCTCGGTTGGGCAATTGCAGGACAAATAATTGATTATGTCAAACATAGCATAACCTTTATAAGCTGTTTGATATATCACACTACTTTTCACATTCACCAGACATTTATTGTAGATTGTTTCTGGAATGAGCAAGTTGTACACTGTTTAGTGCTGTTGAAAATTATTTATTCGTGCACCAGGCGAAGATGTGAAAAGAAAGGTTAAAGCAACAATAGAGCAAAAGAAAGACCAATACAGAGTAAAACTAGAAAACCAGTTTGCCTCAGGGAAATCTAAGCAAATGTGGCCTGGTATGCAAATGATAACTGGCTACAAATAGAATGAAAAAAGAATCTGTGTAGAAAACGAAAATCAAATAGCGAATGAAATGAACATCTTCTTTGCTTGATTTGAAACTACATGATGTACTGATTTTATCCAGGAGTGTTAATTTACATTTCACATGTATGTGGTTTCTCATCTCGCTAGAAAATATCAGATTTTTGTGAAGTACCCGGTAATCACATACAAGAATAATTCCCAAAATTATTATATCTATAATTACACTGTCTATCCATCAATGGCTCATATAAGTCGTTATAGCAATTGAACACATGCTAGTGAATATCATTAGACTTTTACAAGTCTTATAAATTAAATGTTAGCCCAACAATGGTTTATGTGATCGGCAATATACACTTACTTTGGGTGAGAATCCATGATGTCCACCAAATTTGTTTTTTTGCTCTTTCCCTTTCTCTGTTGCCGAACTGTTCTGCAGACATGCTTCAGTTGGCTCTACCTTCATCTCAGCCTGTGTCTGAGTCGTCTCAGGCCTCACGTCACCATCACCCATACATGCATTCTCTACCATATCAGTCTCCAGTTTGACTGCGAGATTCTTCTTGACAATGGACAGTTTAGCAGCCATGTCCATGCGAGACAGAGCAAGGGCAGTGTCAGCCGGAGACCGTGTCTTCTGGGGGCTGTAGCAACTGGGACTGGGCTGGCCCGTGGAGCAGACAGGGGAGCTCATACAACTGCCAACTTCTGAGGCTGTGTCTGTGCTGGAGCTGCCTGGACCACATGATATTGTCGAGAACTTTGTCTGTATTGTCAGGGGCTTTGTGACATCTGTATTGGAGACAGTGGTTGGCATAGTCACAGACCCCCCCTTGCCATCTGAGACAGCAATCTCCACCTTGACATCGCTGCTTCTCATTGTCTGCAGCTGGCGCCGTTCAAATGAGGCAATCTTCACTTCACTTGTGTTTGGTTCACCTTTGTGTGTGTTATCTAAACTGTTTGGTTCACTATCAATGTTGCTGCCACAATCCATATTTACCATCTCTGCACTGGCATCTTCTGTTTCCACAATGGGACTTTTTGCATAATTATGGCTGTCTAGTGCAGGGGGTGGTTTAGGGGGACATGAGTAGGGGGATGTAGACGGTGCTGGCACTGTCACATCACGGTCACATGTCATGTCAGTCACTTCACTCACAGTCATCTTCTCTTTGAGTTGCCAAAGTGAGTGTTGGGATGCTACTGTGCTGTCACCTTCTGGCCGTTGAATTGCCTCTTTGGCAGCAACAGATCGAGTGACAATGTGGTCAGGTTTGTCAGCACTTGTTACTTTGACCATCTGAAAGAAGGAAGATGCAACGATAGATGTCGTGTTTGTTTTACCATTGAATTTTTAGCCGAGTATATAATTAAATGACGTGTGTGCATGCATGCAAACATGTGTGTATGCATGTGTATGTATACTTGTGTGTTTATGCATGTGTATGTATGCATGTGTATGTATACTTGTGTGTTTATGCATGTGTATGTATACTTGTGTGTTTATGCATGTGTATGTATACTTGTGTGTGTATGCATGTGTATGTATACTTGTGTGTGTATGCATGTGTATGTATACTTGTGTGTGTATGCATGTGTATGTATACTTGTGTTTATGCATGTGTATGTATACTTGTGTGTTTATGCATGTGTATGTATACTTGTGTGTTTATGCATGTGTATGTATACTTGTGTGTGTATGCATGTGTATGTATATGCATGTGTGTATATGCATGTGTATGTATACTTGTGTGTTTATGCATGTGTATGTATACTTGTGTGTTTATGCATGTGTATGTATACTTGTGTGTTTATGCATGTGTATGTATACTTGTGTGTGTATGCATGTGTATGTATAGTTGTGTGTGTATGCATGTGTATGTATACTTGTGTGTGTATGCATGTGTATGTATAGTTGTGTGTGTATGCATGTGTATGTATACTTGTGTGTGTATGCATGTGTATGTATAGTTGTGTGTTTATGCATGTGTATGTATACTTGTGTGTTTATGCATGTGTATGTATACTTGTGTGTGTATGCATGTGTATGTATACTTGTGTGTATATGCATGTGTATGTATACTTGTGTATGTATACTTGTGTGTTTATGCATGTGTATGTATACTTGTGTGTTTATGCATGTGTATGTATACTTGTGTGTTTATGCATGTGTATGTATACTTGTGTGTGTTTATGCATGTGTATGTATACTTGTGTGTGTTTATGCATGTGTATGTATACTTGTATGTTTATGCATGTGTATGTATACATGTGTATGTATGCATGTGTATGTGTTATGTGTGTATATCATTAGTGGTCCCTAAGAACAGGGACGATATCTTTGTTCAATTGAGAGCTTGTGAGAGCAGTTAGTCACCTGCTGAAGAGCTTCTAGAACAATCTGTCTGTTTGTCTTGAGTATTTTCAGCTTCTGTTCGTACTGGTGGCGGCGGTCTGGTGCAACAGCCATCAGGTTGAAGCGAATGTCATGGTAGGGCTCACTGAAATTGTACCAGCAACAAATAAAGCATTTGTCTTTTATTTGAACTAGTTTGAAATAATTTTTTATTTCTCTCAGTAATAACAACCACGTACTGACCCAACTGTTGCTATACCAAGTCTCTCAGTAATAACAACCACGTACTGACCCAACTGTTGCTATACCAAGTCTCTCAGTAATAACAACCACGTACTGACCCAACTGTTGCTATACCAAGTCTCTCAGTAATAACAACCACGTACTCATCCAACTGTTGCTATACCAAGTCTCTCAGTAATAACAACCACGTACTCATCCAACTGTTGCTATACCAAGTCTCTCAGTAATAACAACCACGTACTCATCCAACTGTTGCTATATCAAGTCTCTCAGTAATAACAACCACGTACTCATCCAACTGTTGCTATATCAAGTCTCTCAGTAATAACAACCACGTACTCATCCAACTGTTGCTATATCAAGTCTCTCAGTAATAACAACCACGTACTCATCCAACTGTTGCTATATCAAGTCTCTCAGTAATAACAACCACGTACTCATCCAACTGTTGCTATATCAAGTCTCTCAGTAATGACAACCACGTACTCATCCAACTGTTGCTATATCAAGTCTCTCAGTAATGACAACCAAGTACTAATCCACCTATTTTTATACCAAATCACCCAGTTAACGTAACCAAATACTCACCCAACTGATCCCATACCAAGTCTCTCAGTAATGATAATCCACCCTCACAGCAGGGCTGTCTGCCATGCAAACTACCTATGGCAAATCCCCTATAGTACATCAGTTAGATGTATAGAATGTAGCTTGACTTGTCCAGGCGCCACTGCCTCAGCTGTTGTTGCTACACAACGTCTCTCTGTTATGACAACCAAGTACTCACCCGCCTGTTGCCATACCAAGTCTCTGTTATGACAACCAAGTACTCACCCGCCTGTTGCCATACCAAGTCTCTCGGTTATAACATGACGAAACTTCTCTGTCCACTCCTCGTGTTCACCCCAGGGTCCTGCAGAAACAAACTGCATAGTTAATTCACTGATTAATATTTTAACACCTTATTATCACATATATCTATTTATGCCCATTGGAGAAATTAAGTAAACATACTGAAAAAAAGTTATTTTGAAGACATTTAAAAATTAATTTGAATAGCCAAACAGAGCATTTTCATTGGTAAAGAATGACATTTGTTACCATGATTCCATTTTGCCACTTCGTGAAATGAACATTCACAAGTAGTTGAGGTGGAGACTCCACCAGGCTGCACCAATGAGGGTGGAATACTTGCTCAGCTATGCTAAGTGGCCTTTCAACTGGGGCTGATGAGGCCGGATTGCTGGTTGTGAGGGACAAACTAAGTCAGAGTGGGAAAATGTACACAAAGGCAATTTGTTATATTGGAAGTTCGCGACTTATATTTTCTGATCATATGCTACATTTGTTGAGATGGTTAGTACATGTTCGTATAACAAGCTCAAACTGTTATTTAACTTTTAGCGTGGTTGCTGGCACTGCATTATGCCAGTATAAATATGTGTACTTGAGTACATGATTGACTTCTTGTGCCCTAGGTCTCATACATTGCAACCGGAACATGCTACAAAATGTAGGAAGACCTGTATCAATTCAAATTACATCTATCTTTACATCAGACTCCTTGAATACTGATTCAATATTCCTATCAATGATGTTTCTTGTGTTCTTACTTGTATGGCATCTGGTATTATTATTACACTTTTCATTCATTTTAACATTATTTTCATAAAATGTTTAGCAATTGTATTTATTTTTAGAAAAAAAAGATATATGGTGCACTTGAATATCATGTCTAATTATATAAATATAATTTACCTGGTGTTGTAAGATCTAGTGGTAAAAGCTATATGTTAACAATATTTATACTGACCATGATTATAAAGAACGTCAGTGCAAGGCAAAGTAGCCAGTTGTAGAGATGCCTAGAACTATCGAGGGAAGACTGTCATTTAATGTATGTTATGTTATGTTATAAACAAACATAAATACTTTACCATGGTCTATAGGATATGGTTTGAGTCCATCCAATTCAAAGAGACGGCCACTAATTGGAAGGTAGCTGACAAAGTGGAAGGTTTCCATGGTGCGTACGGCCGACAGTCCTTGTTGCTTCTCTGGCAGACGATACGGCTCTGGTCTACAACATCGACATCTCACTGAGGTAGCACTACATCAAACCTGTTCACTTGGAAGACTAAGCACAACAAAACAATGACTGAAACCAAACATATTGTTAAAAAAGGACCAAAAGGCCCTGACCCTGAAGTCCTTTTGACTATATAGTTAGTTTGTAATTATGAGTGAAATGTGTTTAGGTTAAACATAGTCCATGCTTAGTCTCTTCACCATAATCACCTAATAGGCGTTTTCTATAATTGTAACACTTCTATAGTGCTTAGATCCTTGTAAATTTAAGCTGAGAGGCACAACAGATTATAGATAATTTGACAAGTAATGGAAATAAATGTGGTCTTGGAGACAATTTGCTACCTTTTTCAATACCTTCGACCAAAAACTTAGATTACAAATAGCATGATAGTTCTTTAGTCAATTTTTGCCAAGATTTGTTTTTTATAAGTGGATTAACCAGACCTTGCTTGAAATCATCAGGAACAACACCACCCAGCATCGACATATTAATAATAGTTGTAATAGGATGAATCAGTTGATCAATGCAATGTTTTTGTTGAAATGTTGGAACAGGGTCAAGATCATACAATTTATTTGAACACTATAATTATATGGGAGCTGACTGTGCACACTGCATGGCTCACGGCAGACACAAAGCAATATCATGTCTGTCCATTCGACTTTTGGCCAAAAGGGGAAAAAATGGAAGCTGAAAGGGCTAACTAGTTAAAGGTAAAACTGTTGTCACTGAATTACATATGGCTATATATGAGTCATTGAAAAGTAGAGGGGACAAGTTACCTTGCATGACTGTTGTGTGCTCGAGCAAGGTCCGGCAAGTTTCCTATTGCATCTCCCTTGTCCTAAGTTCAGTAGCACACCAGAGTCCATCAGCAATGTATTTTACAAACATTTCTTCTAAATTAACAATGTGTGTGTGTGTGTGTGTGTGTGTGTGTGTGAGTGTGCGCGCGCACGGTGTGTGCGTGCGCATGTGTATGCTGTATGTGTGTGTTCTTTATCCTAAATATATCAGTAAACTTTGTATATCAACTGAATTGACAAAATGTAATAACAACACGGAGAAAGAAGATTATCAATGTCTCAATGGGTCAAAATAAAGTACAGAATGCTCTGTAGACAGGGATCTATTTCTAAATTGTTTTAACCTCTTAAGCCCTGAGTTTCTGAGGGTGTCACTCAACACCATGACCAGACATGGGCTCACATAATGAACCATATCGTAAAAACTGTTCATCACAATTATATAGATGTGTATATAATCTGAACCAGAAAGGAATTATCTATACACTGATGTACACATCATTTTTGTATGACTAACTGAAAGTAATTAATATATAATTTACATATATCTACAAAAGATATTGAAAATAATTGGAATATTATTTATGTCAACAATCCAGACAAGAAACAAGATGGACGATAAGATACATCAAACGCAGTTTTATTTTGTGGCTAATGCGCAATTATTTGACAGCTAAGAATCGAATGAAATAGCGCCGATGTCAAACACGGCTGTCAACATAGCTGCTGCTTTTCACATTTTCATCCAAATCATCGGAATGCTAGCTAAACAACTGCAATTCTTGCTCATGAACATTGCTAACATGAATAGTGAAACATCTACGATCGACTGCTGATTTGGTTTTGCTAGAAAGTACCGTTTTTCTTGATAGATATATGCAAACTTGGTGTCAAACTATCGACAAATCATCTGTCTACATTCGGGTATAATTTGACGAAGTTTCTGCGAAAAACGAGTGACATCTAGCGATTATAGTACACACTGGTGCCAAAACCCGAAATTTCGGTGTTCAGGATCCAAGAGGTTAAGTAAAGGTTGATGTGTTATCCTCCACACCCTACAGTAGTCAATCAAGGGCTGGTAGTCACAGCGACCCCCTTACATAGCACATACAATGTCAGCATGCTACAGAAAGTACATAGTGCATGGCTGTGGCTGAATTCAATCTCAAATCAAAAAGCTGCTATTAAGCAAGCATCACACCCAAATTGCTTTCAGATGGGTATTAACCAAGATGACAGTTTGTATCAATAAGGAAAATGGTAAATGAGCTAAGAATCTGATATGAAACATTTGCAAGAGGATCACCCAATGGCCCACCTCTGGACTCATGTTCTTGGTGAACTCCTTCAGCTTTGTGAGTGTCCGGCCAAGTTTGATCTTAGGGCAGTTTAGCAGGACACTGAGCAGGGCATGAGTTGCACATGAGTTTGAGATCAGCTGTAAAGAGAACATTAACTGAAAATACACCATATAAACACAAAACAGGAGTGATCACATTAACACTCCACATCTACCCAGTGACCATACTGTATGGCTCATGTAAACCAAAACTAGAAAATCCCATGACATCAGGTAAAACCTTCCCCACCATTGTATGCAGTACAGGAAGATATTCCTTTTTCAGGAAAAACAGCAGAGCTGAATAGTCTGTTCCACGAAATAGTACCTGCTATCTATATCGCATATTTAGCACCATTAAATTGCACTAATACTTCCTATTCTCTTTCATCTTGCCAATGACCACATCACAAGTAAAATTACATCTTCAACCAGATGAAGGTGGTCATTAATCAGCTATAAACAGAACACAAAATAACTAGTGCAAGAGGTATAGGAGTCAGAACAACCGAAATGTGACCATTTAGCTTTGTGGGGAAGCCCTGATGTGCCCTCAAATAGACCAGACAAGTACACATTTTGTGTGTACAGTGACATTATCCTAAGATACATCTATGCACAATTACAGAAAAAGTAATTGAATTTGTTTTAAAAAGCAAACGTAAAAATGTTGGGGGCTGGAGGACTTTTAAAATGATTCAACAAAATTCTGATTGCTTGTGCATAGTGGCAGTAGCCTAAGATATGTCAAAGCAAAATTAGAAAAATAAATATTCAATAGTTTCTTAGATATGGCAGCTAACAGTGAGTGGGAAATAGTGATACAGAGTCACGCCATAAGTCCATTAGACGTTCAGTTCAAAAGAATTAAAATTAGGTAATAGGTAAACTGAACTATACAAATTGTCCAAACTTCAACAAAGCACAAAAAGGCTTTGGAACCAGCTTCTCTATAGATTGTCAGTCTATTTATCGAGAGTCTGCCTTGACTGAATTTAATACCCTTTTTAGTAAAAACAGAAATGAAATGCCAGTTTCTGATGATACCTGTTGTGCGAAGAACATGCTGTTAACAATGTTTTCATCAGTGACAAATGACTCATCTTCCTGAGTGATTTTCCGTCGAGAGCGTCTTTCCTCGATCCACTTGAAGAGGAATATGAACCCATACACAGGCCTGTAATTAAATAAAGTTATACATGATTAATAAACAAAAATGCTCAGCTTTTATTCAATCATTTATGTAGGTTGCCGAGGAGGGTCACAAGGCCTGGGTGCTTAGGTGGCTAGGTGTGTTATGAACCAGGAATTTTCACTTTCACATTTTCTTCTTCTTTAGTGCAGTGTAATCATATATCCCTGAATAGCATAACATGGTCTTCCAGAGTTTGTGTTTACACACATGCATAGCTCTAAAGCTAATAACTTTCAATTTCTTGCAAATTATAGTTGTTAATAATTAACCCCTTCCAATAAAACAGCAACATCACCAGTAAACTCACTAGAAACAGAAAGGCATGTGCCTTTCAGTTTCAGGCACACAAAATGACAAAATTGTGTGCCTTTTTGAAATGTTATGTGCCCAAAGGCTGTTGATTAACATTTTAGTGTGCATATGATAATGACCAATTAAAAAAATCTTTTCAATTTAAGCATTAAATGTTATTTCTATCATCTGACTACCTTCACTGCAAATCACCAAACCAATTGTTTTCAAGCTTCAAAATACCTACTGAAGGCAACTTTACTGTGTCTTTCACTCAACAGGGCTAATTATTAAAGAAGACACCTGGAAGCAGGTTCCCCTAGGGCTCTAGCAGTGAACATAACTTTTGTTTGCTCAGAGTCAGAGGATGGATTAGCAGTGACCATAGGTCAATGTTCCCTTTGTTCTTGTCAATGTATTTGACCCCATGTCTGATGTATTGATGAATGTACTGTGTGTAGTCTGTGTACCAGGTAGTTAATCTAACTGTGTAAAAAGAAGAACTGGTATATACAGTGTAATGGCATGGAAATAGTTTGGTCTCATCCCCACACAGAAATAACATCATACCCATCCAATGGTTTCTGTAGATCATAGATCTCTTCCACCTGAACGCCTTGCACACCTATAAACCAGAAGGATAAATTCCACTTACAAAGACTTGAAAAGGAAAATAACAAATTAATACTTATCTACTAGTTTCAATCAAAAATGAATCAACACAATCTGTATTACATAATAGAAACTAATATGGTGTATGTAATGTATATTGACAGATAGGCAGTGAAGCAATGTAGGGTGTTTTCATTTATTTTTAAAGTTGCTACTTAGAGTGGTCAAATAATAAATAATTGTTGAAGTCAGCCACGCATACAGGCTAAAACGATGAGGTTGAGTGAGAAAACTGTGTTAATTTTTTAGAGAAAACCACTGAGAGGAAAAGTCATATACATAATACATGTATTCAATAGTGAACTTATAAAATGTTCTATCCTGTGAACGTTTTGGTTGATTTGGACACATCAGGTCACAGAACCAATTCAGCTTGACTGCCCAAATGACAACTTTGAGCAACTCTGATAATTTGCGTAAATAAAAAATGGCCACTGGTCAGATCATAAAAAAATACTTTAGAACCACTTGTCTTAGAATTATGTGTAATACCTCTTTTTTAGGAGTATTTGGGTATGTAGAAACCATTTCTGATGTTAAATGTTCAGTTCAAGGTCAAGATCAGACACTGAAGGTCACTCAGAGGTCAAAATTTACCTCTCTGTGGACAGCAAATGGAAACTTATATGAAATTATATTTTAGTTTATTCATGAATATAAATTTAATCTTACAATATTTGACATGTGTTCATGAGAAAAGTCAGTCATAATTTTAATTATTTTAAACATGTAGTTACACATGTTACACATAGTATGTAATACAAGTATGTAAATAATAGTGGCATTTATATTTCTCTTTGAGGGAAGTAATTATGTGTGAAAGTCACTGTAGATATGTTACAAGGAATGAAACTATTTTATTAAAAGTATTACTGTATGGAGGGTATCGAGATTGAGGATGCTGAAGAGAATGACGTGGAGGATGAGAGGATGGAGATGTAGAAAAAATTGTGGAGTACATGAGGATGGTGTATGAGTGGAAATAGGTAAATGATTATTGTGAAGATTATTACAGGTTATCTGCACTTATTAAAATGAACATCATGCTTATATCTTATTGTGTAAAGCTATATTGTTCTAGATATCATTCCTTGTAACTCACCTACAATGACTTTCACTCATAATTACTGAATGCAAAAAATTTTCTCAGAGCGAAATAAGAATACCATAGTAATGATATTTGCACTATACACTATGTGTAACATGTGTGACTACGTGTTTAAAATAATACAATTTATGACTGAATACTCTTTTCTTATAAACAAATGGATTCTAAATATCCCTAAAAAGAAGTATTATACATAATTTTAAGAAAAGTGGTTGTAAAGTATTTTTAAAGATCTGACCAATGGTTATCTTGGATTTATTCAAAATACCAGAGTTGCTCATAGTTGCTGTTTGAGCAGTCACACTGAATCTGTTCTAGGACCTGATGAGTCCAAATCAACAAACATTTCATAGCAGACAAGAGGTCAAATAGTATTTAAATACTTTCAAATACATATACAAATGTACATGACCCCATGTCTGGTTCATAGGATAGAACATTTATAGGTTCACTATTGAATACATGTGCATGTCAAATGGTCAAGTTCATTAATTTATCACTATGCAATTAACTTTGGGTGCATTGAGGTCTTTTCCTCTCAATGTATTTCTCTGAAATTTTAACACAATTGTTTTCTCACCAAACCTCATCTTTTTAGCCTGTATGCGTGGTTGATTAAAATAATAATTTTTTCACGATGTGAAATGTTGCCAACCAGGTACAAGGTTTGACATTAACGTTTGCTTGAGGCAAGTAAGATGTATAGTCGGGAAAGCTGGTGTAAACCACCCGCTTGCCTGAGCGGGCTAGTTGAATACAATATAGGTATCCATGGGCATGCTAAGTTTGCATAGCATTTGACCGATCAAACAGAGAAGTTTCAATTAGTTTTGACACTTATTATTGTTCATTATAATGGCTTAAATGCCTTAATAGTACATAAAACATAATTGTTTTAACTTTCAACAACAATGTAGATTCCGCCAAAGTCAGGCCATGCGATGAATGCCTGTGTCCATTTGTCATCAGTATGTTTCTAAAGTCATGAAACGCAGACTAGAAATGTGATTAGTTACTCATAAGACAAGCAGAATATCGACCAGCAGGATTAGAAATAGGAGAGATTAGTTATCAACAGGGTTATTTAGTGTCTGATGAACAAAAGGCTTCCACCACATAGTCTTAGAATTGGCTAATGTTAAAAACAAATCTGTCAAAATATGCCTTATCCTGAACATTTTATATTTGAATATATTTTACAAGACACCATATAACTGACTCACCAAAATCTTCCAAAAGGAGAGTAAATATACCTACAAAGAAGAAAGAAAACAATGTAAACACACAGAAAATGTATCATTAGAAGTCATACTAGAAAATAAATTAAATACACTAACTGTAGTTAATATACTGCTGTCCATTTGTATATAATACATGTTACAACATTTCAGCTTGAACATAAAGGTGCAGTTTATTAGTAATGGAGAGTTATAACTTATAAGCGCTATCAAAAAGGACACATTTAAGTGACATCACCACCATAGCTTATTTTCATTTGTTAGCCATATTAATATCTGACATTTCAAGATGGAAGATTTCATTATTATGATCTTACAAATCAATTATATACATGGGACTACAATGAAAACCAAAATGGCAGTAAGCAAAATTGGCCAAAAACAACATATATATATAATATGGAATTTTAAGATAAAACGACACAACATTTAAAATAGAAAAACAATAGATTCGTAGATACAAAAAAATCACTGCAGTGGATTTTGCTGGAGTGTCTAATTTATGTGATTCTTCTTCTTCAAATAGACCAACCAACTTCAACATGTCAAAGATCGTAGCAGATTCATCACACTGTTAACTTTAACCCTGTAGGTGACCTAGAAAAATGCTCTGTTCCCATGAAAATCATACTTTGCTATTATTGCTCATAAAAATATGAATGATGCATCATTTTAATGCTAAAAATGCTTTATTAAAAAAATTATAACGTTTATAGAACAGGGAATGAAATTGAACCAAACAATAATAATAAAGTCAATTTTATAGCACTGGTATCTCATGGCGCTTTTACAATATTTTGTTCGCCAAACACATATAAAACATCATGCCAAAACAATAATACTAATGTTAATAAAGCGACATTTTAAATAATTGTTTTATATAGTTACCATTCATTATAGAATCAATAAAAATGATGACATCATTATCAGAGTTTATAAAATGTATATACACAATAAAAAACAGCTGCTTGTATTAGACGTTTAAAAAAATTAAGAAAATGTATACAATCAATTCGTCCAGAACATGTCCAGGAAAAGTGCACATGTATTACTCAAAGTAAGCTTTGAAAAGGTGTGTTTTCACTGCTGTCTTGAAGATATTGATTGTTGTGCTGGCTCTGGTATCGTTTGGAAGTGTACTCCAGGCCTCTGTGTGGATACGGTTAACGATCGCGTTCCCCACAAATTGTTAGGTGTGTGTTGTTAAGAGCAGCTTGTTTGCAGAGCGCATATTTCCACAGCATGGATTGTACGGTTTAACAAGGCGAGTAAGTAGGCGAGATGCTGTGGATTGTCTTAAATACAAACATGGAGATTTGGAAGATGATTCTCTGTTCGACTGGTAGCCAGTGTAGTTGTTTGAGGATAGTGGAGAGAGTGACAAGTCTGGCAGCAGTGATTTTGAATCACTGGAGTTGTTTAAGCTGCATTTTGTTGAGGCCTTGAAGCAGTGAATTGCACATGTCCAGTGTAGAAGTAATGAGACTGAGCGTGTGAGTGACTAGTTCCGCAACTGGCTGATTGATATGCTTATGAACCATTCCAATATTTCTAAATTATACACATACAGCTCTGGACACTTTCACGATGTGTTTATCCATGGAAAGGTTCTCATCAACGTTAACGCCAACCTTCACGACACTGTCGTCTGTCATGACTACGGGGTTGCCCACTCTGAACTGTGTGATGTTGACTTTTGATCTCTGTTTTTTGGGATCCAACCACAATGAAAGCTGTTTTTCCATGGTTGAAGGTCCATCTTCAGGAAATTCTGCGACATCCATTGATGTAGTTCGTCAAGACAGGCTTCAATTTGCTATATTGCGTCATTAACATTTGACGGTGACACGGTGTAGGATCAACTAAAATATATATTTGAGTATCATCTGCGTAACAAAGATATTTCAGGCCATGAGAGCAGAATGGAGTGACTGACAGTATCAAAAGTTGCGGATAGATACAATAACACGAGAAGAGTGATCTTGCCGCAATTCATGGCCTGCTGCAGATCATTATAAATGTTTAGCAATGCAGTTTCTATACTGTGGTGAAAAAAAGTAAAGGCAAGTTCTTACATAGCACAGTATCCAGTCCTCAGGACCGTTCAAAGCGCTTTGCACTTTACTTCCCTGACAGACCTGTTCACTCAGACACCATCTCGGCTTCTCTGGGAAGCATCCAGCCATATGCTACAATTAATGCGCGAAGTTTGCTCGTACACATATCCACCACTGTCTATAGCCAGATATTCAGCTGAGTGAACTGGAACAATGTAGAGTGGCATGCACGATAAGCCAAATGGAATACATCGGTAAGATTATTGTTGGCTAGGAATGTAGAGAGTTGTTTGGCTACCACCCGTTCCAGTGTCAAATTGAGAAAACATAAGTTTGATATAGGATGATAGTTGGCTAACATGGATCGAGTCCAAGTTTACCTTCTTCAGCATAGGTCGGATTTGCACATCTTTGAGAGAAAACATAATTTCTCCCAAGTTCAATACCGCATCACTACACTTCTTCAGCAGTGCCGATGGAATAGGATCGAGGTTATATGTTATTCCTGGTGAATTTGAGAGTATCTTCTGCATTTCATCTTTAGACACTTCATGAAAATCCATAAACTTGGACAATGAAAGAGCTCTTGTACGAGGGTGTGTATCATTTACTCTTTCAAACTGATCTTGGATGCAATTTATTTTATCGGTAAAGAAGATGTGGAGGCTCTGGGCCAAATCCTTCTGCGATTCACACTTCGGAAAAGGTGCTCATTCCCTGGTGAAGTAGTCTGTCAGTCAGACAGAAAATATGCCTTTGATCTTTTGCCATTTCACTGAAACGCTTATTGTAATATTGTTTGCTCTGTTGATTTACCATGTGTAAATACCAAATAAACAAACATTTCATGCTGCTGCCAGATAATGATGGTGTGTGACAGTTTGCCACTTAGACAAATGTAGCATCGTTTATTAGCTGCCAAATAAAACAAAATGAAATCAATCCGTGAGAATTTTCACATCAAAAACACCCCCAAAGTCAATCTAACTACCTGGTACTACAACTTAATATTAACCTAAGTGTCTAATTAACCTTGTTTATGAATACTGACAAGTATTTTGTAAAAAAGATATCAACGCAGAAACTTGGGATAATCCAAAGGAAAGTTTCTAAGCATATCAACTGTTGTGTACTGCATCTCCATTTTTTTCCAACTTCGGTTTTACGGGGTTGATGCTATATTTGAAACCACAGTTCTGATTGGCTGAATCAGCTAAACCCATGTGACTTATTTTTGGCAGATTGACCACTTACACAGCTTTCTTTTGATACCACATGTATGTGTGGGAGTGTAGATTATGAATGGATGTGTAAATGTGTTCATCAGGGCAACAACAACATCACATGCTACTGTGAAAAATCTGTCACCAAATCTGCACAAGGAAAATTAAACATAATAAAAATAAAAATTATCAGCTATCCCATGACAGCAAATGTTCGTGTGTCAGTTATGTGTGATGGAAACTGAAATGAAAATTGTTATAACAGAGGCAGGCGCAGTGTGGTCGATTTTCAGTCCTGTTCACCTGCAGGGTTAAGCACATTACACACACCCTAGGATGATATCTATTTTGTGTTGCCTAGTCAAACGAAATGCAACTGAAGAGTAATGATGGTGACCAGTGCCAAAGATGAACAATTATTAAAAATATACTGTCCATGCCCATGGCTCTGGGCTGATCAATTATGAAATCATAGTAACATAACGTAATAATCCTGTAAATGCTGGTATATGTATCATTAACTGGGCAAAATGTTCTATGCACACGTCACGCCAGTGGGCATGTTGGGGGGAGAGAGACTTAATTGTTAGGACTCCGTAAAGTGAAATGAATTATTTTTGAAATGAGACGTTTATACTTTATACGAAGTGGTTACGTAGCCGAGCATCGGAACCCTGTACCTCGGCATTATAGGTCCGAGCACTCAACGCGCATGCGCCAATTGTCACGTGTTGCATCTTGCTTCCGCTCTTTCTCACGGCAGCCGAGCATGGGTTGAGGTCGGGATGAACGTAGGCGATGGTTTTGAAGCAAATAAAGAAAAGAAAACAGCCGTGCAACTCTACATTGGCCACATGCGGGACTGTAAGACATCGGCTGTGTCGGTGGCTCTATATCCTGGCTGCGCTGGCAAGATTAAGCCCGAGCACAAGTACTTCGAAGACAAATGCCAGTCGATTCGGCTCACAGACAACTCGGCCCGGGCCGAGCCGGCTCAAGTCAAGATAACTCGTCGCCGATCATGAGACGACTCGGCGTCCATATGAGACAACTGGGGACATTTGTTTACATTTTGCACCACCTCAATTTTGCTGTTATCACTATCTTTATCGAATTGCAATATGACATTTTTAACCACAGAATAAGTGTCAGTTTTATATTACAATAATAATATAATTTATGCTTTATGTTATTATACTAGTTATTGTTTTGCTTGACTGATTTTATGTTAGTGAAATAGTTATGTGCATTATTACGTTTTTAATACAGTATTTATTTATATAAAATTATAATGAAATGTATTAAAACTGCAATTAAAATAATACCATGACCATAATTTTCATTTTTTTTATTTGTTTGTTATAAGATGTATGTCATGTTGACTAAATTGTTTATGATTGATATTGTTTGCGTACATTTCATTAAATTAATAATTATCCCAGGCATAATTATGTTTTACAAATATAACCCCTTCTACCTTAGGTATTACGCAGTTCCTGCTGTTAAATACTAGATTATCCGAAAATCTCACGTGTCATGATAACCCTTTTGTGCAATGTTTTTAAAATTCATTTATCTATGTATTTATATTTCTATTGAGCATCGAAAATATATTCACCTTCATGTCATGTATATGTTTTACATTTCCCCTCTTACATAAACACTGTAATCAAAATACTGCAACCATAACGAAACTCAAAACTGGCAGTATTGACTACATGAGCTATTTTCCCATTTCGCTACATTACCCACTAATCTAGCATGTGTCATGGTAACCCTTTTATATAACTATATAACTAGTATTATGCCATTTGTGAAATGTATATATGTTTTACATTTCTCCTTTCTTACTTTTATGCTTATATTATGCATATTTACATTACTGTGACATATTTCAAGTGCATGACATGTAGTTATATACCCTGTTAATAATGTCAGTATGGAATCAGTTACCATAAATTAGTAATGTATTCTAGATAATAGAGATTACGTAGCAAGTTTTTTTTACATTAGTGCAATACACGAGTATGCTTTTCATTACTGTGTCAGATAGCAAGTCGATTTATCTTCGCGCATGACGCGTACATACGTCACTTAAATATTAATGTTCCCAGGTAATCATCATTGTAGAGATGTTCTTTTGTCATCTTCCAGTAATAAACTGCTTCATACAATATTGCTACATTACACATGTGTGTATTTAATAATTCTGCATAAAGTAATACAGCAGATATATAATTTCAGGAAACAGCAACTATATTCGTATTACTTGTGCCACAGCAACTATTATATAAGCTGCAAATAAATATCTTCTAAAGTACACATATTACTTATAATCTTTTTATAATGGAACTGGCTCTATTAAAATGATAATATTAAATTTACTATATAAAAACATGAAGTCCATAAATCACTCTGCTATACTACAGCAATTACAATCTGCAGTTCTCAAAACGCAATTACTTTGGCCTGTTATGCCCTATGAATAAAATTAATTCATCAACCAGCCATATGCTGTAATCTATGATGCCCCTGTTGTTTCTTTCGGTGATCATGTAATTATTAATGCTCCTATTTATTAATTATAATGTCGTTATGGGTATATATTACTTACTTAGATTCATACCATTAACGCAAAAAACATTTATAATCATGCAATTGGGCTTATAAAATTTAAGTATTTATTTCATTTTTTCCATAGGCTATGACTTGTTATAATGGACTTATAAATATTAATCGAATATCCTTATGAATTGCTAGTAGCAGTAGTACGATTACGCACCCGTACTGATACAGATGCGAAGGGTAACGTGAAAGTACGACCAATAAATTGCCTGTGCGTTGAATGCTCGGACCTTTATCACAAACAAACACGGTTCCGATGCTCGGCCTGCTGCACCGCGTCCGAGCACCGGGGAAAGTCAAAGTAGGCGCATGCGCGTTGAGTGCTCGGACCTTTATCACCAGCGAACACGGTTCCGATGCTCGGCTACGCAACAACGTCCTACTTTATAACCGATAGTAGTATGTTCTTATTATTTATAGCTTCCTTGCGCAGTGGTTGTCCTAGAGCATTTGCTCCGTGTTCATTAAATCGTCGTCACATATCCTGTAAATGGTATGTTCTTATGTTTGGTCAATAGTTATTCAAGCGTTTCACTTTTTGGTTCACTGGAGTTCGAACCCTATCCCCGAACCCATTATCGCTCACCAGGCATCATCACCATAGCCTAGGCCGTCACCATTATACACAAACGTACACCAGAAACTTTGCAATGACACGCTTACCAGGATCACTCTCTAACTCCAGCCAACCTTTGTTCATGGTCAGGCTTTTATGCAGTGCTATTAGATCGTTTCTTTCATAAGTTACTATGAAACGCGTCAACTAAACGGAAAAGTAAATCGTAACCGACTCTCGTCCGGCTGCGTAACTTCGCTAGTCTGGTCACCTAGCGGATTATCCGCGTAAAGTGCTGACACCTCACGGAGCCTGTGACTAATAGGAAATATGCTCGCAGGCCATTGACAACGCATGCGCCGGTTTCGAAGCGTGTTAAATATTTTCATTGACTACGAGAATGTCTGCGTACGGTAGAACGTCGCGTGTGAAAAAAATTGATGTAGGTTGATTTAATTCATTTTCAGGTTATATATTTTGTGTATTGTTATGATGTCCATACATGTGTAATGAACTGCAATTTGTCAACATTCCAATTCTCTTTGACAGCCTTTGGCAAAGAAGATTCCTGAAAATCCACGGTACAAACATGTCAAGCCGACGATCGATACAGGTATAGTCATGCTCATCGACGTCGTGTATACATACTGGACCTCTCGGTTTCTGCCTTTCGTAAACATAATGTGAAGTTTTAACCAACACCTTTAGAAAGAATTTTACAACGTGTATCAATCAGAACCACGTATTTTAATAATGATTTATTTTATGTTTTCACCCTGTTATTATCTGTATCTGTAACAAAGTGTAACTGGCAAAATGTTATAGGGACACATCACGCCATTAAATTATTAAATTATATATCTCCCGATGCTGTCCATACCTATAGTATTGCCGCTAGTCTACATGGCATAGTCATAGGCATGGCATGAGGTGACCACATACGCGAGATTGTACATTCCAAATGGTTCTTCCTGTTATCCAGAGGTGTAGAGCCAGGCAATAAGGCCTGTAAGTGGGTCACAATACATGGCAAAACTCTGTGTGACTGGAGCTGATTGGGGACTGGACACAAGAATAATATTCTAACAATGGATGACAGTTGTAGCTTCTGACTGATGAACACTAGGAAAATCATGGTTATAAATATCTTAATTGTGTTTCTTATCTTAAATATCCGATTAAAATTATACACATACAGCAATTTACGTAGTGCAGATAATAAACATGATTTTAGGCCGTATGTGTCTTTTAGGGGATTTGCATTTTAGATTGCACTCATAACACATGTATAATTTTAAGTTTGATCCAAACAAGTTGTACTGGACGAAAAATGGCACTCTTCATTATTAGTCAAGCTTGCCAAACACTAGTCAAGCTTGCCAAACACACGTACTTGTCGCTAATGCCATGGCAACCACCATAATAATCGAATACAATTCATGATTTCCGTGATCATTGTCACCGGCAAAGTGTTCCATTGCTTCCGCTTGTAATAATCCTTCAGACAAAATAACTGAAATACTCTATTTGGGAACAGCTAGATTATTACAACCAAAAACAAAGTCATATGTTAACATGGAGAATATGGACTTCGTGCCCTACCCCCTACACACCCTATAGGGCCTGTATGTGGGTTACGATACATTGTGATACTTTGTGTAACTGGAACTGATTGGGGACTTGACACAAGGGCCACAAGAACAATATTCTAACGACGGATTCAGGGTTGGGTCCAAATACACATTTTGGGATCAAGTACAAATACAACTCAGGCTCCTGAAGAAGTATGGATGCCCAGATAATGATGGTGAATGTTAGTGTTGGAGGGGATTAGTCTCAGAATCATTGAGTGTTACAAATGGGGTTATGATCAAGCAAGGTTGTGTACTGGCCCCCACGCTCTTCTCCATCTATCAGCGATGCTCAGCGAGGCTTTCCGAGACATGGGAGATGGCGTCTACATACAGTCCAGACAGAGCGCTGACCTATTCAGCGTCGCACACTTCAGAGCGAAGACCAACACTACTCGGATACTGATGAGAGAGCTGCTATTCACAGATGACAGTGCACTGGTTGCTCACTCTGCTGAAGAGATGCAGAAAATAGTGTCAAAGAAGTTTGGCCTGAAGAATAACACCAAGAAGACCAAGGTGCTTTACCAACCCAAGTCTACAAGAACCCGAGAGGAGGATATCATGGTTGAAGTGAAGTGAGTGACTGAACTCTGTTCTGGAATTCACCTACCTCGGAAGCACTATATCAAGTAGTGGATGCATTGATGATGAAATACAGAGTAGAGTGGACAAGGCTAGTGCATCTTTCGGCCGAGAACAACCTCCATGTGTCCATGCAGGTTAACAACAAGATATACCGTGCAATCGTGCTGTCCACCCTCCTATACGGAGCTGAGGCCTGGACAGTGTACAGACGACAGGTGAAAAAGCTGCATGCCTTCATGATGTGACATCTGCGTTCGATCATGGGGATAACCTGGATTGACAAATTGACAAACAAGGAAATACTCAAACAGGCAGGGCTGCCATCATGATCAGAAATAATCTCCGGTGGACTGGACACCTTATGAGGATGTCACTAGACAGGCTGCCAAAGCAGGTTCTCTACTCTCAAATGTCTTCTGATCACAGAAAGAGAGGGTGCCATTTTCTCCGGTTCAAGGATATCATCAAGAGAAACCTGAAGCTGAGAGACATAAAGAATGACTCGTGGACATCACCCTCACAGCAGAGAGATAAATGGAGAGCAATAGTCAAGTGATGGAAGCAGTCTTTGTGGCGTCGCGACGGACAGCATGATGAGACCAACAACAGACCATGTAGTCCAAAAGACTCCTTGTTTCAGTTTTTGTATCGTTATTATTTCCAATGTAATTACACTTCTTGTTCTTACAAAAAGAGCATGTTTTGGAATTGAATTCAATGTTGGAGCTTCTGAATTTAAAACATTCCTATTAAACACAAGATTGGGAAGCTTAACTGCATTCAGAAATGAAATACCTCGAACATACATTTTGCTTTACACCCAGTCTTTCTTGGCACCAGAGTCTTCTAAAAATAAAACCACACAATCATTTTTTCTTCCAGACATTGTGATTAAAAACAAAGAAATGGTATAACTCAATACAGCATTGATCACACAGACAGTTAATGCTGATCTGTAGCTCTGATTAGGCTCTGCCTCTGGCCTGTATCTAATGCAATTCCTGATGATCTCAGTGTGAGACCCAGGTTGCCTTATCTGCTTATTTTGCATAACCCATGGCACTGTTGTGGGCTACAATTGCCTTTACAGAATGTGACAATAACTATAAGGCATGTATATATATACACATATATATATATATATATATATATATATATATATATATACAGTATATATATATACAGTATATATACAGTATATATAACGTGGGTATTCATTATATCTAACAAATGTGGGATACAATGAATGAATGTGGCATAATGAGGTACAGCTGTAGCGGGATGCAGGCAGTTGACAGCGCAAGGCCCAACAGACTTCAGGGCCTCTAAGCCCATTTTAAGGTGTCACTCGTACCTTGTTTTGTATAAATGGCATTTTTTATTACATTGTTTCTTTATATTTTGTAGGTGCAAGCCTCACAAGATATATGCAAAAGATTGATGACATTAGACAAAGTAAGTGAAGAACACACACACATGCATATACTCTGTACTGTAAATGCAGAGTACTTACAGTTTGCCAGGTCTTGGAAAAAGTAATCTGTTGATTGACTTCAGTCTCAGTGCATTTTAACTTCCAGTTCGCAGGTGACTCACTGTGAATATGTATTGTATCCTCCAGCATGTGATCTTAATTGATGGCCTACTGTCCTCCAGCACACGATCTTGATTCACAGTTGGTATGCCTACTGTCCTCCAGCACACGATCTTGATTCACAGTTGGTATATACCTACTGTCCTCCAGCACACGATCTTCATTCACAGTTGGTATATACCTACTGTCCTCCAGCACACGATCTTGATTCATAGTTGGTATATACCTACTGTCCTCCAGCACACGATCTAGATTCACAGTTGGTATGCCTACTGTCCTCCAGCACACGATCTTGATTCACAGTTGGCATATACCTACTGTCCTCCAGCACACGATCTTGATTCACAGTTGGTATATACCTACTGTCCTCCAGCACATGATCTAGATTCACAGTTGGTATGCCTACTGTTCTCCAGCACACGATCTAGATTCACAGTTGGTATGCCTACTGTCCTCCAGCACATGATCTAGATTCACAGTCGGTATGCCTACTGTCCTCCAGCACATGATCTAGATTCACAGTCGGTATGCCTACTGTCCTCCAGCACATGATCTAGATTCACAGTTGGTATGCCTACTGTCCTCCAGCACACGATCTTGATTCACAGTTGGTATATGCCTACTGTCCTCCAGCACACGATCTTGATTCACAGTTGGTATATACCTACTGTCCTCCAGCACATGATCTAGATTCACAGTTGGTATGCCTACTGTCCTCCAGCACACGATCTTGATTCACAGTTGGTATATACCTACTGTCCTCCAGCACACGATCTTGATTCACAGTTGGTATATACCTACTGTCCTCCAGCACATGATCTAGATTCACAGTTGGTATATACCTACTGTCCTATAGCACACGATCTTGATTCACAGTTGGTATATACCTACTGTCCTCCAGCACACGATCTAGATTCACAGTTGGTATGCCTACTGTCCTCCAGCACATGATCTAGATTCACAGTTGGTATGCCTACTGTTCTCCAACGTCTCAGTGCCACCCACCCAAAATGTAATGTGTTATGGTGTTTACGTGGTTTCATTGGACTGATGCATGACTACCAGTGAAACAGCATTTAATATAAAATTGTTGATATTGATGAATCAATGAAAAATCTTTGGCTCAGCGTTTCAACCAGAAATAAAAGTTTGAAATTACAATTGTATGTTTTTCCACTGTGCAAAAAACAACATCAGCAGATCCGTAATCCAAATAAATAAATTTAGGTTGCCTTAATTTTAAATGTCATGTTATTTTTAAACATCACATAGATTTTAAAATATTCTACTTCCAACAATGTTTATTGTTTTGTAGATTACAAGTTTCGCAAGGATGAGATTTTCCGCCGGATGAAAGTAACAACCTTTGTGCAGCTGGTGAGTAATAGTTGTGTTACACGAACTGTGTCTGCTACACATATTTATCCCCTCTCCTAATACCATAACTGTGTCCCAGTCTCACTGTGTATTGTTCCCAGTCTCACTGTGTACTGTTCCCAGTCTCACTGTGTACTGTTCCCAGTCTCACTGTGTACTGTTCCCATTCTCACTGTGTACTGTTCCCAGTCTCACTGTGTACTGTTCCCAGTCTCACTGTGTACTGTTCCCATTCTCACTGTGTACTGTTCCCAGTCTCACTGTGTACTGTTCCCAGTCTCACTGTGTACTGTTCCCAGTCTCACTGTGTACTGTTCCCAGTCTCACTGTGTACTGTTCCAAGTCTCACTGTGTACTGCTCCCAGTCTCACTGTGTACTGCTCCCAGTCTCACTGTGTACTGCTCCCAGTCTCACTGTGTACTGTTCCCAGTCTCACTGTGTACTGTTCCCAGTCTCACTGTGTACTGTTCCCAGTCTCACTGTGTACTGTTCCCAGTCTCACTGTACTGTTCCCAGTCTCACTGTGTACTGTTCCCAGTCTCACTGTGTACTGTTCCCAGTCTTACTGTGTACTGCTCCCAGTCTCACTGTGTACTGCTCCCAGTCTCACTGTACTGTTCCCAGTCTCACTGTGTACTGTTCCCATTCTCACTGTGTACTGTTCCCAGTCTCACTGTGTACTGTTCCCAGTCTCACTGTGTACTGTTCCCATTCTCACTGTGTACTGTTCCCAGTCTCACTGTGTACTGTTCCCAGTCTCACTGTGTACTGTTCCCAGTCTCACTGTGTACTGTTCCCAGTCTCACTGTGTACTGTTCCCAGTCTCACTGTGTACTGTTCCAAGTCTCACTGTGTACTGCTCCCAGTCTCACTGTGTACTGCTCCCAGTCTCACTGTGTACTGCTCCCAGTCTCACTGTGTACTGTTCCCAGTCTCACTGTGTACTGTTCCCAGTCTCACTGTGTACTGTTCCCAGTCTCACTGTGTACTGTTCCCAGTCTCACTGTACTGTTCCCAGTCTCACTGTGTACTGTTCCCAGTCTCACTGTGTACTGTTCCCAGTCTCACTGTGTACTGCTCCCAGTCTCACTGTGTACTGCTCCCAGTCTCACTGTACTGTTCCCAGTCTCACTGTACTGTTCCCAGTCTCACTGTACTGTTCCCAGTCTCACTGTGTACTGCTCCCAGTCTCACTGTGTACTGCTCCCAGTCTCACTGTGTACTGCTCCCTGTGTCACTGTGTACTGTTCCCTGTGTCACTGTGTACTGTTCCCTGTGTCACTGTGTACTGTTCCCAGTCTCACTGTGTACTGCTCCCAGTCTCACTGTGTACTGTTCCCTGTGTCACTGTGTACTGTTCCCAGTCTCACTGTGTACTGTTCCCAGTCTCACTGTGTACTGTTCCCTGTGTCACTGTGTACTGTTCCCAGTCTCACTGTGTACTGTTCCCAGTCTCACTGTGTACTGTGTACTGTTCCCTGTGTCACTGTGTACTGTTCCCTGTGTCACTGTGTACTGTTCCCTGTGTCACTGTGTACTGTTCCCAGTCTCACTGTGTACTGTTCCCAGTCTCACTGTGTACTGTTCCCTGTGTCACTGTGTACTGTTCCCAGTCTCACTGTGTACTATTCCAAGTCTCACTGTATACTGTTCCCTGTCTCACTGTGTACTGTTCCCACTCTCACTGTGTACTGTTCCCTGTGTCACTGTGTACTGTGTCACTGTCTCACTGTGTACTGTTCCCAGTCTCACTGTGTACTATTCCCTGTGTCACTGTGTACTGTGTCACTGTCTCACTGTGTACTGTTCCCAGTCTCACTGTGTACTGTTCCCTGTATCACTGTGTACTGTTCCCTGTGTCACTGTGTACTGTTCCCAGTCTCACTGTGTACTGTTCCCAGTCTCACTGTGTACTGTTCCCAGTCTCACTGTGTACTGTTCCCAGTCTCACTGTGTACTGTTCCCAGTCTCACTGTGTACTGTTCCCTGTCTCACTGTGTACTGTTCACAGTCTCACTGTGTACTGTTCACAGTCTCACTGTGTACTGCTCCCAGTCTCACTGTGTACTGTTCCCAATCTCACTGTGTACTGTTCCCTGTGTCACTGTGTACTGTTCCCAGTCTCACTGTGTACTGTTCCCAGTCTCACTGTGTACTGTTCCCTGTGTCACTGTGTACTGTTCCCAGTCTCACTGTGTACTATTCCCAGTCTCACTGTGTACTATTCCCAGTCTCACTGTGTACTGTTCAGTCTCACTTTGTACTGTTCACAGTCTCACTGTGTACTGTTCCCAGTCTCACTGTGTACTGTTCCCTGTCTCACTGTGTACTGTTCCCTGTGTCACTGTGTACTGTGTCACTGTCTCACTGTGTACTGTTCCCAGTCTCACTGTGTACTGTTCCCTGTGTCACTGTGTACTGTTCCCAGTCTCACTGTGTACTGTTCCCTGTGTCACTGTGTACTGTTCCCTGTGTCACTGTGTACTGTTCCCAGACTCACTGTGTACTGTTCCCAGTCTCACTGTGTACTGTTCCCAGTCTCACTGTGTACTATTCCCTGTGTCACTGTGTACTGTTCCCAGTCTCACTGTGTACTGTTCCCTGTGTCACTGTGTACTGTTCCCTGTGTCACTGTGTACTGTTCCCAGTCTCACTGTGTACTGTTCCCTGTGTCAATGTGTACTGTTCCCTGTGTCACTGTGTACTGTTCCCAGTCTCACTGTGTACTGTTCCCTGTGTCAATGTGTACTGTTCCCTGTGTCACTGTGTACTGTTCCCTGTGTCAATGTGTACTGTTCCCAGTCTCACTGTGTACTGTTCCCAGTCTCACTGTGTACTGTTCCCTGTGTCACTGTGTACTGTTCCCTGTGTCACTGTGTACTGTTCCCTGTGTCACTGTGTACTGTTCCCAGTCTCACTGTGTACTGTCCCCAGTCTCACTGTGTACTGTTCACAGTCTCACTGTGTACTGTTCCCTGTCTCACTGTGTACTGTTCACAGTCTCACTGTGTACTGTTCCCTGTCTCACTGTGTACTGTTCACAGTCTCACTGTGTACTGTTCCCTGTGTCACTGTGTACTGTTCCCTGTGTCACTGTGTACTGTTCCCAGTCTCACTTTGTACTGTTCACAGTCTCACTGTGTACTGTTCACAGTCTCACTGTGTACTGTTCACAGTCTCACTGTGTACTGTTCACAGTCTCACTGTGTACTGTTCACAGTCTCACTGTGTACTGTTCACAGTCTCACTGTGTACTGTTCCCAGTCTCACTGTGTACTGTTCCCAGTCTCACTGTGTACTGTTCCCTGTCTCACTGTGTACTGTTCCCAGTCTCACTGTGTACTGTTCACAGTCTCACTGTGTACTGTTCCCAGTCTCACTGTGTACTGTTCACAGTCTCACTGTGTACAGCTCCCAGTCTCACTGTGTACAGCACCCAGTCTCACTGTGTACTGTTCCCAGTCTCACTGTGTACTGTTCACAGTCTCACTGTGTACAGCACCCAGTCTCACTGTGTACTGTTCCCAGTCTCACTGTGTACTGTTCCCAGTCTCACTGTGTACAGCACCCAGTCTCACTGTGTACTGTTCCCTGTGTCACTGTGTACTGTTCCCAGTCTCACTGTGTACTGTTCCCAGTCTCACTGTGTACTGTTCCCAGTCTCACTGTGTACTGTTCCCAGTCTCACTGTGTACTGTTCCCAGTCTCACTGTGTACTGTTCCCAGTCTCACTGTGTACTGTTCCCTGTGTCACTGTGTACTGTTCCCAGTCTCACTGTGTACTGTTCCCTGTCTCACTGTGTACTGTTCCCAGTCTCACTGTGTACTGTTCACAGTCTCACTGTGTACTGTTCCCAGTCTCACTGTGTACTGCTCCCAGTCTCACTGTGTACTGCTCCCAGTCTCACTGTGTACTGTTCCCTGTGTCACTGTGTACTGTTCCCAGTCTCACTGTGTACTGTTCCCAGTCTCACTGTGTACTGTTCCCTGTGTCACTGTGTACTGTTCCCAGTCTCACTGTGTACTGTTCCCAGTCTCACTGTGTACTGTGTACTGTTCCCTGTGTCACTGTGTACTGTTCCCTGTGTCACTGTGTACTGTTCCCTGTGTCACTGTGTACTGTTCCCAGTCTCACTGTGTACTGTTCCCAGTCTCACTGTGTACTGTTCTCTGTGTCACTGTGTACTGTTCCCAGTCTCACTGTGTACTATTCCAAGTCTCACTGTATACTGTTCCCTGTCTCACTGTGTACTGTTCCCACTCTCACTGTGTACTGTTCCCTGTGTCACTGTGTACTGTGTCACTGTCTCACTGTGTACTGTTCCCAGTCTCACTGTGTACTATTCCCTGTGTCACTGTGTACTGTTCACAGTCTCACTGTGTACTGTTCCCTGTGTCACTGTGTACTGTGTCACTGTCTCACTGTGTACTGTTCCCAGTCTCACTGTGTACTGTTCCCTGTATCACTGTGTACTGTTCCCTGTGTCACTGTGTACTGTTCCCAGTCTCACTGTGTACTGTTCCCAGTCTCACTGTGTACTGTTCCCAGTCTCACTGTGTACTGTTCCCAGTCTCACTGTGTACTGTTCCCAATCTCACTGTGTACTGTTCCCTGTGTCACTGTGTACTGTTCCCAGTCTCACTGTGTACTGTTCCCTGTCTCACTGTGTACTGTTCCCAGTCTCACTGTGTACTGTTCACAGTCTCACTGTGTACTGTTCCCAGTCTCACTGTGTACTGTTCCCAGTCTCACTGTGTACTGTTCCCAGTCTCACTGTGTACTGTTCCCTGTCTCACGGTGTACTGTTCACAGTCTCACTGTGTACTGTTCACAGTCTCACTGTGTACTGTTCCCAGTCTCACTGTGTACTGTTCCCAGTCTCACTGTGTACTGCTCACAGTCTCACTGTGTACTGTTCCCAGTCTCACTGTGTAGTGTTCCCAGTCTCAATGTGTACTGTTCCCAGTCTCACTGTGTACTGTTCCCTGTGTCACTGTGTACTGTTCCCAGTCTCACTGTGTACTGTTCCCTGTCTCACTGTGTACTGTTCCCAGTCTCACTGTGTACTGTTCCCAGTCTCACTGTGTACTGTTCCCAGTCTCACTGTGTACTGTTCCCAGTCTCACTGTGTACTGTTCCCAGTCTCACTGTGTACTGTTCCCAGTCTCACTGTGTACTGTTCCCTGTCTCACTGTGTACTGTTCACAGTCTCACTGTGTACTGTTCACAGTCTCACTGTGTACTGCTCCCAGTCTCACTGTGTACTGTTCCCAATCTCACTGTGTACTGTTCCCTGTGTCACTGTGTACTGTTCCCAGTCTCACTGTGTACTGTTCCCAGTCTCACTGTGTACTGTTCCCTGTGTCACTGTGTACTGTTCCCAGTCTCACTGTGTACTATTCCCAGTCTCACTGTGTACTATTCCCAGTCTCACTGTGTACTGTTCAGTCTCACTTTGTACTGTTCACAGTCTCACTGTGTACTGTTCCCAGTCTCACTGTGTACTGTTCCCTGTCTCACTGTGTACTGTTCCCTGTGTCACTGTGTACTGTGTCACTGTCTCACTGTGTACTGTTCCCAGTCTCACTGTGTACTGTTCCCTGTGTCACTGTGTACTGTTCCCAGTCTCACTGTGTACTGTTCCCTGTGTCACTGTGTACTGTTCCCTGTGTCACTGTGTACTGTTCCCAGACTCACTGTGTACTGTTCCCAGTCTCACTGTGTACTGTTCCCAGTCTCACTGTGTACTATTCCCTGTGTCACTGTGTACTGTTCCCAGTCTCACTGTGTACTGTTCCCTGTGTCACTGTGTACTGTTCCCTGTGTCACTGTGTACTGTTCCCAGTCTCACTGTGTACTGTTCCCTGTGTCACTGTGTACTGTTCCCAGTCTCACTGTGTACTGTTCCCAGTCTCACTGTGTACTGTTCCCTGTGTCACTGTGTACTGTTCCCAGTCTCACTGTGTACTATTCCAAGTCTCACTGTATACTGTTCCCTGTCTCACTGTGTACTGTTCCCACTCTCACTGTGTACTGTTCCCTGTGTCACTGTGTACTGTGTCACTGTCTCACTGTGTACTGTTCCCAGTCTCACTGTGTACTATTCCCTGTGTCACTGTGTACTGTGTCACTGTCTCACTGTGTACTGTTCCCAGTCTCACTGTGTACTGTTCCCTGTATCACTGTGTACTGTTCCCTGTGTCACTGTGTACTGTTCCCAGTCTCACTGTGTACTGTTCCCAGTCTCACTGTGTACTGTTCCCAGTCTCACTGTGTACTGTTCCCAGTCTCACTGTGTACTGTTCCCAGTCTCACTGTGTACTGTTCCCTGTCTCACTGTGTACTGTTCACAGTCTCACTGTGTACTGTTCACAGTCTCACTGTGTACTGCTCCCAGTCTCACTGTGTACTGTTCCCAATCTCACTGTGTACTGTTCCCTGTGTCACTGTGTACTGTTCCCAGTCTCACTGTGTACTATTCCCAGTCTCACTGTGTACTATTCCCAGTCTCACTGTGTACTGTTCAGTCTCACTTTGTACTGTTCACAGTCTCACTGTGTACTGTTCCCAGTCTCACTGTGTACTGTTCCCTGTCTCACTGTGTACTGTTCCCTGTGTCACTGTGTACTGTGTCACTGTCTCACTGTGTACTGTTCCCAGTCTCACTGTGTACTGTTCCCTGTGTCACTGTGTACTGTTCCCAGTCTCACTGTGTACTGTTCCCTGTGTCACTGTGTACTGTTCCCTGTGTCACTGTGTACTGTTCCCAGACTCACTGTGTACTGTTCCCAGTCTCACTGTGTACTGTTCCCAGTCTCACTGTGTACTATTCCCTGTGTCACTGTGTACTGTTCCCAGTCTCACTGTGTACTGTTCCCTGTGTCACTGTGTACTGTTCCCTGTGTCACTGTGTACTGTTCCCAGTCTCACTGTGTACTGTTCCCTGTGTCAATGTGTACTGTTCCCTGTGTCACTGTGTACTGTTCCCAGTCTCACTGTGTACTGTTCCCTGTGTCAATGTGTACTGTTCCCTGTGTCACTGTGTACTGTTCCCTGTGTCAATGTGTACTGTTCCCAGTCTCACTGTGTACTGTTCCCAGTCTCACTGTGTACTGTTCCCTGTGTCACTGTGTACTGTTCCCTGTGTCACTGTGTACTGTTCCCTGTGTCACTGTGTACTGTTCCCAGTCTCACTGTGTACTGTCCCCAGTCTCACTGTGTACTGTTCACAGTCTCACTGTGTACTGTTCCCTGTCTCACTGTGTACTGTTCACAGTCTCACTGTGTACTGTTCCCTGTCTCACTGTGTACTGTTCACAGTCTCACTGTGTACTGTTCCCTGTGTCACTGTGTACTGTTCCCTGTGTCACTGTGTACTGTTCCCAGTCTCACTTTGTACTGTTCACAGTCTCACTGTGTACTGTTCACAGTCTCACTGTGTACTGTTCACAGTCTCACTGTGTACTGTTCACAGTCTCACTGTGTACTGTTCACAGTCTCACTGTGTACTGTTCACAGTCTCACTGTGTACTGTTCCCAGTCTCACTGTGTACTGTTCCCAGTCTCACTGTGTACTGTTCCCTGTCTCACTGTGTACTGTTCCCAGTCTCACTGTGTACTGTTCACAGTCTCACTGTGTACTGTTCCCAGTCTCACTGTGTACTGTTCACAGTCTCACTGTGTACAGCTCCCAGTCTCACTGTGTACAGCACCCAGTCTCACTGTGTACTGTTCCCAGTCTCACTGTGTACTGTTCACAGTCTCACTGTGTACAGCACCCAGTCTCACTGTGTACTGTTCCCAGTCTCACTGTGTACTGTTCCCAGTCTCACTGTGTACAGCACCCAGTCTCACTGTGTACTGTTCCCTGTGTCACTGTGTACTGTTCCCAGTCTCACTGTGTACTGTTCCCAGTCTCACTGTGTACTGTTCCCAGTCTCACTGTGTACTGTTCCCAGTCTCACTGTGTACTGTTCCCAGTCTCACTGTGTACTGTTCCCAGTCTCACTGTGTACTGTTCCCTGTGTCACTGTGTACTGTTCCCAGTCTCACTGTGTACTGTTCCCTGTCTCACTGTGTACTGTTCCCAGTCTCACTGTGTACTGTTCACAGTCTCACTGTGTACTGTTCCCAGTCTCACTGTGTACTGCTCCCAGTCTCACTGTGTACTGCTCCCAGTCTCACTGTGTACTGCTCCCTGTGTCACTGTGTACTGTTCCCTGTGTCACTGTGTACTGTTCCCTGTGTCACTGTGTACTGTTCCCAGTCTCACTGTGTACTGCTCCCAGTCTCACTGTGTACTGTTCCCTGTGTCACTGTGTACTGTTCCCAGTCTCACTGTGTACTGTTCCCAGTCTCACTGTGTACTGTTCCCTGTGTCACTGTGTACTGTTCCCAGTCTCACTGTGTACTGTTCCCAGTCTCACTGTGTACTGTGTACTGTTCCCTGTGTCACTGTGTACTGTTCCCTGTGTCACTGTGTACTGTTCCCTGTGTCACTGTGTACTGTTCCCAGTCTCACTGTGTACTGTTCCCAGTCTCACTGTGTACTGTTCCCTGTGTCACTGTGTACTGTTCCCAGTCTCACTGTGTACTATTCCAAGTCTCACTGTATACTGTTCCCTGTCTCACTGTGTACTGTTCCCACTCTCACTGTGTACTGTTCCCTGTGTCACTGTGTACTGTGTCACTGTCTCACTGTGTACTGTTCCCAGTCTCACTGTGTACTATTCCCTGTGTCACTGTGTACTGTTCACAGTCTCACTGTGTACTGTTCCCTGTGTCACTGTGTACTGTGTCACTGTCTCACTGTGTACTGTTCCCAGTCTCACTGTGTACTGTTCCCTGTATCACTGTGTACTGTTCCCTGTGTCACTGTGTACTGTTCCCAGTCTCACTGTGTACTGTTCCCAGTCTCACTGTGTACTGTTCCCAGTCTCACTGTGTACTGTTCCCAGTCTCACTGTGTACTGTTCCCAATCTCACTGTGTACTGTTCCCTGTGTCACTGTGTACTGTTCCCAGTCTCACTGTGTACTGTTCCCTGTCTCACTGTGTACTGTTCCCAGTCTCACTGTGTACTGTTCACAGTCTCACTGTGTACTGTTCCCAGTCTCACTGTGTACTGTTCCCAGTCTCACTGTGTACTGTTCCCAGTCTCACTGTGTACTGTTCCCTGTCTCACGGTGTACTGTTCACAGTCTCACTGTGTACTGTTCACAGTCTCACTGTGTACTGTTCCCAGTCTCACTGTGTACTGTTCCCAGTCTCACTGTGTACTGCTCACAGTCTCACTGTGTACTGTTCCCAGTCTCACTGTGTACTGTTCCCAGTCTCAATGTGTACTGTTCCCAGTCTCACTGTGTACTGTTCCCTGTGTCACTGTGTACTGTTCCCAGTCTCACTGTGTACTGTTCCCTGTCTCACTGTGTACTGTTCCCAGTCTCACTGTGTACTGTTCCCAGTCTCACTGTGTACTGTTCCCAGTCTCACTGTGTACTGTTCCCAGTCTCACTGTGTACTGTTCCCAGTCTCACTGTGTACTGTTCCCAGTCTCACTGTGTACTGTTCCCTGTCTCACTGTGTACTGTTCACAGTCTCACTGTGTACTGTTCACAGTCTCACTGTGTACTGCTCCCAGTCTCACTGTGTACTGTTCCCAATCTCACTGTGTACTGTTCCCTGTGTCACTGTGTACTGTTCCCAGTCTCACTGTGTACTGTTCCCAGTCTCACTGTGTACTGTTCCCTGTGTCACTGTGTACTGTTCCCAGTCTCACTGTGTACTATTCCCAGTCTCACTGTGTACTATTCCCAGTCTCACTGTGTACTGTTCAGTCTCACTTTGTACTGTTCACAGTCTCACTGTGTACTGTTCCCAGTCTCACTGTGTACTGTTCCCTGTCTCACTGTGTACTGTTCCCTGTGTCACTGTGTACTGTGTCACTGTCTCACTGTGTACTGTTCCCAGTCTCACTGTGTACTGTTCCCTGTGTCACTGTGTACTGTTCCCAGTCTCACTGTGTACTGTTCCCTGTGTCACTGTGTACTGTTCCCTGTGTCACTGTGTACTGTTCCCAGACTCACTGTGTACTGTTCCCAGTCTCACTGTGTACTGTTCCCAGTCTCACTGTGTACTATTCCCTGTGTCACTGTGTACTGTTCCCAGTCTCACTGTGTACTGTTCCCTGTGTCACTGTGTACTGTTCCCTGTGTCACTGTGTACTGTTCCCAGTCTCACTGTGTACTGTTCCCTGTGTCAATGTGTACTGTTCCCTGTGTCACTGTGTACTGTTCCCAGTCTCACTGTGTACTGTTCCCTGTGTCAATGTGTACTGTTCCCTGTGTCACTGTGTACTGTTCCCTGTGTCAATGTGTACTGTTCCCAGTCTCACTGTGTACTGTTCCCAGTCTCACTGTGTACTGTTCCCTGTGTCACTGTGTACTGTTCCCTGTGTCACTGTGTACTGTTCCCTGTGTCACTGTGTACTGTTCCCAGTCTCACTGTGTACTGTCCCCAGTCTCACTGTGTACTGTTCACAGTCTCACTGTGTACTGTTCCCTGTCTCACTGTGTACTGTTCACAGTCTCACTGTGTACTGTTCCCTGTCTCACTGTGTACTGTTCACAGTCTCACTGTGTACTGTTCCCTGTGTCACTGTGTACTGTTCCCTGTGTCACTGTGTACTGTTCCCAGTCTCACTTTGTACTGTTCACAGTCTCACTGTGTACTGTTCACAGTCTCACTGTGTACTGTTCACAGTCTCACTGTGTACTGTTCACAGTCTCACTGTGTACTGTTCACAGTCTCACTGTGTACTGTTCACAGTCTCACTGTGTACTGTTCCCAGTCTCACTGTGTACTGTTCCCAGTCTCACTGTGTACTGTTCCCTGTCTCACTGTGTACTGTTCCCAGTCTCACTGTGTACTGTTCACAGTCTCACTGTGTACTGTTCCCAGTCTCACTGTGTACTGTTCCCAGTCTCACTGTGTACTGTTCACAGTCTCACTGTGTACAGCACCCAGTCTCACTGTGTACTGTTCCCAGTCTCACTGTGTACTGTTCACAGTCTCACTGTGTACAGCACCCAGTCTCACTGTGTACTGTTCCCAGTCTCACTGTGTACTGTTCCCAGTCTCACTGTGTACAGCACCCAGTCTCACTGTGTACTGTTCCCAGTCTCACTGTGTACTGTTCACAGTCTCACTGTGTACAGCACCCAGTCTCACTGTGTACTGTTCCCAGTCTCACTGTGTACTGTTCCCAGTCTCACTGTGTACTGTTCCCAGTCTCACTGTGTACTGTTCACAGTCTCACTGTGTACAGCTCCCAGTCTCACTGTGTACAGCTCCCAGTCTCACTGTGTACAGCACCCAGTCTTACTGTGTACTGTTCCCAGTCTCACTGTGTACTGTTCCCAGTCTCACTGTGTACTTCTACCTGTGTCACTTTCCCCTTCCCTATTCAAGCTCAAGTTATCAATCATCCATTTAAAAATAATCTTCAAATCCCAAACAAATGATAGACAGACTGGCCTAGCATACCACTACACATGAGCAAGATGTAACTGTGAACTTCTCGTGTAATGTGGTGTTTATATTAGCATATCCCAGCCAGTACAACTACATGTTTGAGCAAAAGGTCGGCTCATGCTCGGCTGCCAGTGGTGTGTCAGTGGTTAGCTGCCGTGTTTAATTTGGCTAAATGTGGCTATTTATGTATGCATGCATATTATCTATATACAGTGCAATCCAGAAAGCTTGAACTCAATCATGTAAGGTGCCAAAACATAGTAAAAGTTCTAACTAGAGTATTTCCTTGGGTTTGTGGAGATTTGACATATCCAGAGTGCACTGTAAACCAACAGTGTTTTATGCAGAATAACAAAGCAAGTCCAACTTGCTCATTAAACAAGCCAAACAAATGACATTTTAATTATTAACAAATAAACAAATAAGTACATATTTGTATATACCCGGTACATTTTACTGTCTGATTTTATAAGTTAACTAGAACATTTTAATAAGTAACCGCCATGCATAATCAGATAATTCGTAAACATGGTTATTACTGCATACATATTCATCTTATAAAAGATACGTTCTTGTTCAATAAGTATCCAGTTCTTTAGCCTTTAATTTCTGGCAGTACACTGGAATAGCATCAACGTAAACAACTCCAATACACATAACAAGCAAATAATTGTAAAATAAATGCAAACTTGCGAAGTGTGCCCATTGTTTCCTGTGGCACATGACAACTATTTGATGAAAAAAATGGCTCAAAATGTGTCCATAAGCTTGCTGCATCCAGCTACATTCTCCATCCAGTGTTTCCTAACTTCCTTCCCTTCAAAGGCAGTCATGAAGACTTTCTTAATCTTCTGTTGGTGTTGTTTGTCACTTGTGTCTGTTTGACAGCATCTGGAATGTGTTCATAAGAAGATACAATACATACAGTTATCTGTCAGAATTACATAAAATAATGGGGTTCTATAAATCCACGTTAGGCGCTAGAGGCGCTGATACGCAACTAGACCCTAGTTGCGTATCAGCGCCTCTAGCGCCTAACGTGGATTTGTTTGCATGTTTTGCGGAACACTTCTTTAAATCATCCTTTTCATATATATGAAGGGTAAGCTATTGATTGTGCAGGCGCATAGCCAGCAGTAGTTTGTATGTGTGGGCATGCCGTATGTGGGGTCAATAGACAGAACAGCCAAAACAATGCCATCTTGCCACTGAATTCGATCAAACGTCCCGCGACCTTTCATCGCCTGTAAATGTACATTAATGTAGACAGTATGCTTTCATGTTGAGTTGTTGACGGACATGTTATACGGTATCAATATTTACCTATGTGTGAAGACGTGGCAGTCTCGTGTGATTACATAAACATGATTAATTAAAAATTGTCCACATTACTAAGATTAAAAGTTTGTAAAGCCTTTTGATTATAATTTGGGACATGAAATCTTTCCTTTTGAGTATCAAGGAGTCTTTTTAATGAAAATGTTCATGGCTCCAAAAATGGTTTATTGTATGATTTAACTCGTTGATAATTTAAGCTCCAAAGTAAGTTAAATCATACAATAAATAATTATGTTTTGATTAATTTCTGATCAGAAACAAGAGTTGTTTTTCTGTAGTCTAAATAAACCCCTACCAGGCGTAGTAAACTGTGTGGGTATATGCTGTGTGGGTATATGCTGTGTGGGTATATGCTGTGTGGGTATATGCTGTGTGGGTATATGCTGTGTGGGTATATGCTGTGTGGGTATATGCTGTGTGGGTATATGCTGTGTGGGTATATGCTGTGTGGGTATATGCTGTGTGGGTATATGCTGTGTGGGTATATGCTGTGTGGGTATATGCTGTGTGGGTATATGCTGTGTGGGTATATGCTGTGTGGGTATATGCTGTGTGGGTATATGCTGTGTGGGTATATGCTGTGTGGGTATATGCTGTGTGGGTATATGCTGTGTGGGTATATGCTGTGTGGGTATATGCTGTGTGGGTATATGCTGTGTGGGTATATGCTGTGTGGGTATATGCTGTGTGGGTATATGCTGTGTGGGTATATACTGTGTGGGTATATACTGTGTGGGTATATGCTGACAGAAAGCACATGGATATGTAAGTATTTCAGGCATCACACACTTCCCGACACGACCACTCACAAACATACAACACATAGACATAGTACACAGTATTACACACACGCGTACACAGTACTACACACACACTTGTTTTGCTGTCATCCGCCGAACAAGACGGCCTATTTTGCAGAGTACTAGAAAGAACTAGAACAACAAGGTGTGAAAAATGGTTCTTAATAGGATACGTTGTTGTCTGCAGTAACAAGAAAATGGTAACTGATATTGAGAACCATTTGCAAGTTAACATGCCTACTACAGTTCTAGTAGACTCTTCCTTATTTATTGTTATTTATTTACAGGCAATTCAGATACATCGGGTGACATTAATGGAAACAGAAAATTACATTTCAGGTAGGTAAATGTGTGACATTAAATGATACTAAAAAATGGCCATCTTGGAGAGTGCTTACAGTTGTTAAAAATGTAGGTATGGTGACATTAGTAATAGTTGCTCCATTATCACCTTGTTTGATAAAATGTAGCAAAAAGACCATTAATTGAAATATCAAATAAACTAATGTATTAGGGTCACTGTATTTTTTTGAAGAGTCGAGTTATGGAAACGTCAACATTGGGCAGTCACATTGAAACCAGTGGTCCACTAAGCCAGTAGAATAGAAAAATGACAATTTTGGGTGTTGTAGAAAAAGAAAAGAAATCTAGGTGAAATTTTGATAAATTCTACTTGTTAGTCCTTTGGGCATCTCTCTGCATCTGCACCCACAGCGGGCTGTCGTTAGCTCCCATTTCTCAGAAACTACTAAGGATCTGTTTTTCATATTTTGCATCGATGTACGATAACTGTACTGCCATTATGCACACACAATCTGTGTGATTTATCATTCTGTTGGTCCTCAAATTGTGAAGAGCCAAACAGCTAGTCAATTTTCAGTTTGCCTAATTTATAAAAAGAAAACCTGTTGTGTAGCTGCTCTCTAATGTTGTTACATTATGGCAATGTGATGCTCTTTGGCATATCGGACTGTGTGCGACACCATTTCATGAGAGTTCAAAAGTCAGCCGGTTGTGTGGTTATGCAATTCGACGAAGTGATTGATGGTCGATATCTGCAGTTTTGCGACACTTGCACTGCCTTCCAGTAAGGAAGCATACCCAGTTCACAATACTTGTAGTTGTCTACACTGCACTGTACGAAGGCACGCCTTGTTATGTCGCCTCACTGCTCCACCAACACACACCAGGCTGCCCCCTAGATATGCTCTGGCGGTGTTTTGCTACTCAACGTGTGGCGTGTTCACTTAGAACGGTATGGTGGCCAGTTTTTTGGCATGTGCTGGGTCTATATTATGGAACTCACTGCCAACTGAATTGCACTCAGTTGAGATAATTAGTCAGTTTAGAAAACTGCATCAGTTTAGAAAACTGCACAAGTAATTTTTGTTTTTAAACTAATACCACCAGAATATTTATAACGTATACATACAGCAATAATGTTTAGTTACCTGCCTGCATGTTTTAAGCTACATCTTCATAACTACTGATTTTCTATAAATACAAGTTGTGTTTATCTTGATGTTTATTTAATTGTCTTTAAAAGGATGTGACTGAAGTGCCTACTGGTTAAGTAAGTGACAAACATAGACAATTAATATTCTGGACAACTGTAGAGTTAAAATTCATACACTGTATTGTCTGCTGTATTCACACAATTTGGCTGTTTCTGGTAATCTCATATGAACAACCAGAAAAATGCCAATTCGATGATTACAGTGACGAGCTTAGACAATGACTATGATTCACCAGAACACAATTTCATTCATAATTATGATAATTAATCAGTATAATTTTTTAGTTCTGTTATTGTTCCTACATAAATGCTCATCATTGCATATAGCCTGGTAATCATTCATACATTTGAGTGAAATGGAGCAATGTAGAGTGGGAGAACTTGCACATGGTTCAACATGACAGCACAGGTTGCAAACCCAGGTTCTTAGTCAAGAGTCTGAAGCTCTAACCACTGAGCCACTGCGCCACTATAATTTTGCATGTGCATTCTGAAATCATCCATGTTTTAATGCAAATTTCCAATAAATCAACATGTCCCCCCCCCACACACACACTGCACACACTGCGCACACACACACACACGCACACACTGCACACACACGCACACACGCACACACGCACACACGCACACACTGCACACACTGCGCACACGCACACGCACACTGCACACACACAACACACTGCACACTGCACACATACCACACACCACACACACCACACACACCACACACACCACACACACCACACACACCACACACACCACACACACCACACCACCACACCACCACACCACCACACCACCACACCACCACACCACCACACACACAGTGCACACACACAGTGCACACACACAGTGCACACTGCACATCCATGACCTTATGCACCCAAATTGTGGTTAGTGGAATGAAATATTCTTCTGAGAGTGGTACACCACTGTCAGCTAAGGTGCATGTGTAAGCAGTTCTGTTATGTCTCTAAACAAGTTGAGCTGTCAATAATGAATATGAGTATGTTCACAGTGCTGTTGTTATTTAGATGCACAGAGTGCTGCAGGAGACATGCCAGCGACTGCGAGGACAGAAGACACAGATGTCGACCAGGAGGTGCAACAAGTGACAGGTGGCAGCACTAGTCCCGTGCCATCATTAGCTGTCACAGACGGTGACTTTGGAATAGATGCTAACCTGGAATCTGATAGGTCAACACTACAGAGGTACGTTATAGCAATAGTTCATTGCATTGGTTTAGATGATATCAAACCATAAATGAAAATGGTTGTAAAATATTGTCTAATTGATAAACCGTCTAAACCATGGCTGGCTTCATGTGGCTTGTGCATAAATGCCAGTTGTAATAAGTATTAACTCTCAGTACCCGATCTGCTCAGAATTATTTGCTCTATTATCAAAGAAAACATCACATACACATTGAGGAACTTGGTGAAACCAGGCAACGACTCTATGTTTCATCTGCGGGTTTTGTCTTTACTATAATATCCTAGATTTTCAAACAATGTGAACGTGTATTGATGGTATTTAATCAAACATGCCTGTTGACATTTGTCTGTGGCATCTTAGCGAATATGATACAAAGACAAAGATGTGCACCAATATATGTATGGAAAATGTTAGAAATTAAGGGTAAGCCCTAATCTGTACAGTTGCTCGCGAGAGCTTTTTACCCTTTTAGTAACACTAAGCAAACAGCTGAGTAATTCTAGCGTGTCATTTTGCCACAAGTCAGTTTTGTTAATTTCAGTACAAGCTAATATGTATTATTTAAGTAAGTATGATTTACTTACTTTGGAGCTTTATTTGTCGAAGCAAGTATGACGTTTCGACCCGTCATCTACGGGCCTTGATCACGTACTGGTGTCACGTGTGTTGCCTCAGATTTCGTCTGAACACATCGGTGGGAAGTTTCAGATGCGTCGACGAAAGAAATGTTGCAACAACTGTACAGATTAGGGCTTACCCTTAATTTCTAACATTTTCTGTACATATATTGGTGCACGTCTTTGTCTTTGTATCATATTCGCTAAGATGCCACAGACAAAAGCTCCAAAGTAAGTAAATCATACTTAAATAAACCATTCTTGGAGCCATGAACAATGTATTTACTATCCTAATATGTATTGTTTAGCGACACCGATACTAATCTGGCGAAATATCATTCTGAAAATGACGCCGGCGCGACCAAATTCATCCATATTTGGTCGCATCGGCAACTATACCACTTTTTCGGCTGGGATAAAAATGTTAGGACATTTATTTTGTCGACGCGTCTGAAACTTCCCACCGATGAGGTTTCCGGCAGACCATCTAAACATTCCGCCGATAAGTCCAAGGTTTCCCGCCAATGCGTCTAATTAATTTTGGACGCCTCGGCTAGACGAGATGGTTATGCTAATCAATGGGCGGGCTGAGTGGAGCAGACGTAGATGACTATATCTTGAATAAAACTCTAATGACAAGTCTACAGTCCCTGCATTCACACAATGTGGCTGTGTTTCTGGTCATCTCATATGAACAACCAGAGACATTAGTTGATTATGGTGAAGAAATTAAGGCAGTGACTGTGATTCACTGAAATACATTTAATTCATAATATTAAACACACTTTATAGTTCAGAGGACTCTAAGGCCTATTTGTCCATTTAAAAAAAATATTTTTAACCTGTATAAAATATTCATAACTAAAAATATGGATGCGATTAAGTAATAACACATTCCTTGTTTGATCTGTCTGTGGCATGTGATATGCTTTGCAAAAGAAAGACCATTCTTATTGTTCTTAAATCTTAACAAGAGGACAGAGGGCCTGCCATGTGTTGACCTTACAGCAAGAGCCACCACAGTATTAGGACAAGTGTGGTCCATTTGTAGTGTCATCCAAGGTTTGGGCCAGTATGAGATTACACATCCTCGAGCACAAGCTCCACAGGGGGCAGATAACATCTGTCCTTATTTGCTGCTTGATGTCAGAGACAGAGATGACTACATGCAGTGCCACATAGTGACAGGTGAGTGTTGCTGGGTGTCATCGTTCTTACCAACAAGCATTTGTAGAATCAGGTGTTTGGTATGGTAGCTGTTACAGTAGATGCCATGAGTGTAGACTGCTCAGGCTTCCACCATCAGAATAAAAGGAATTTTGCTAGAACTGTCTGCCTAGTGGCTTTGTTTTTACATATTTTGTTACATTTTAGTGCAATTTCTACTGACAATTTTTTACAGGAATTGTTATGTTTTTATATACTTATTTATTTGCCTGTATTTGCCTGGACAGGCTGGGAAACAATACTTTGTATATTTGAGACTGCCTCAATTGACCCCACCTCTTGCGGATAGGTGGCCAATCAGGAACCATGGCGAATTAATAATTACCCCCAGTACATAAAAATAATGACTTCTTATGCATCAGTATCCTCGAAGATCAAGCTCAGTGGCATGACAAAACAAAGGGATTGAGCAATCTCCTTATCATAAACAATGTCGAGTCGTCAACAGATGGATGAAGGTGTCAGGAAGATAGGTTTTTAGGTCCCGGCAGAATTAAACTATATTTTGTTCTAATTTAACACTCATGAAGGAAGCAAATTCCCCAGCAAATAAGGAACCATTTCTGAACCAGTTGGCACGTGTAATACTGGTTCATAATTGGTACCGCTCCACCACTATGTTTTCATGTGTATTTATGTGAATACACGTGTTCTGCCTGTTGTCACAAGTTTTGAACGAGTTTGACATGAGTCATACTGGGCCATAACAGTGGGATGTGTCATCACGTGAAAAACTCGTGATTTCACCGTAAATACGTGTCGATACACCACATTCTAGCTTTCGTTTTCACCCGAGGAATATGAAGAGGGTTACTACTGATTTATCATAGATGTTTGGAATGTCTTGGAGACTACCTGACATATACTAAAGACCAGGTGGCCTGCCTGGAAAGCATAGCTAATTGATATTCCATCTGTGTCTGTGGCAGACTGTTTCTGCAGGTTTTAATTTAGCTGTATCTTCAAAACAAATGATTTTTCTGTTAATACAAGTTGAGTTAATTTTTATTTAATTATCTTTTAAATGGTATGGGTGTGATATAATTGTCACCTCTATGTGATGTGACAAACATAAAATTTATATTCTGAATAACTATAGAATGGAATAAACACTTTATTGATATCAACTACCTTCTGATCACTGGGCTGGCTAAGTGGAATGGAAGTGCATAACTCCATCTTTACTAAAAAGAAACCTGTAATGACCAGTCCTGGTGCAGCATTCACACAATTTGGCTGTGTTTCTGGTCATCTATCTCATATGACTAACCAGAGAAAATACCAATTAGGTAACTATGATGAAGAGTCTAGGAAGTTTACCAAAACACATTTCATTCATAATTACAAACTCACTATAATATAATAGTCCAAACGACTTCAGGGGCAAATGTAATTGGCTTTGGTCTTGATAGTTAAATGGTCTTTGGTCTTGACAGTAATGTTTACATGGATGTTACAATGTAAAGCAACATTTTTGCCTTTTTATCGTTAATTGCAATACCTTAAAAACGATTTCAAGTTTGAAATCCGGCTTATGTAATGTTTACAGTAGAGCCAATGTATATGCAAAATTTTAATAAATCAGGGGGTCAAGAATATTGCTGGTTGATTACATATGTAATGACCCATAACTATTTGATTGTAGCTTTCAGTTACCCGAAGGCAACTCTGTCACGAGCCACCAACTATGAGTCAAGGGAAATGCTCGCATATGTATCCTTCCATATTTAATGGCAGTGCATCATGGTTAACTATCAGTTAGGAGTGATGTTCTCATGTCGTATAGTTGTGTAAGCAATGTCCATAATGAAGAACTGTTATTAAATTATATTAATTTGTTTGGCACGCACGCGCGCGCACACACACACACACACACACACACACACACAAAAGGGTGTATATAATGTTTCCCTTTTTTTGTGGCATTATATATATATATATATATATATATATATATATGAAGCAAAAAGCATGTATAGTTAGTTATGTATAGTTATATAGTTAAGATGTGTTTAAAGTGTATTGAAATGTGTACCGATAGACGGTGATGATGCATTTGGAACCTGAACTTCAAACTGACATACATTGTTAACTCTTTGGAATTAAGTTGCCCATTATTATGCCACTACATGTAATGTACCAATATGTATCTGCCACCATTGCCATAATTATATGATATATCAAATTCCTAAAATACCCTCACAAACCTTTATTTTTATATACTTTCGTAAGAAATAAATATTTCGTCATTGAGGACAGTCTTTTTTACTTAATTTGTTTTTGATATGTTTGTGCATAAAAAAATATCTTAAAACTGAATGTAAAATGCCAGTTTTATTTATTATACTTGCATTGTTGTCCAATTCATGAGGAATAATGTGTTAGAAGGCATAAGTGTGATACAAACTATCGTCGTCTTCTAGCTAGGCAGGCAAACATAACATGTCAACAGGAGCACACTGACATGGTTTGAAATAGATGAATTCATAAAGTTAAGCTGTGTTCAAAATGCTTGTGTCTTATTAAGAAAAATGCTACAGAAGAGGCAAACCAGGATGAAACTCGCTAAAGTTGTCTTATCTGACGGCTATTCCTAATAAAAATTGAAAATTGAATATTCAAAAAGTTCTGAATGGCAAAGCTCAGAGGTTGATAGAATGAAAGTGTCATTATTTCATGACTTAACTCATAACCTTTACATTAAGCCCTAATATGCAGATGATTTGCAGTAGTCTGTTCACTTAACTTGGTAAACAGAAGAACAAACCAGGCAAGATCATCATCGTCTATGACGAGGATGAGAGACTGGCACACAACGCTGCCACCACACTGGTACAGCGGGGCTACGACAACCTCTTCATGTTGTCTGGAGGTGAGTGTTACTACATACACGTACATATCTGTTCATGTTGTCTGGAGGTGAGTGTTACTACATACACGTACATATCTCTTCATGTTGTCTGGAGGTGAGTGTTACTACATACACGTACATATCTCTTCATGTTGTCTGGAGGTGAGTGTTACTACATACACGTACATATCTCTTCATGTTGTCTGGAGGTGAGTGTTACTACATACACGTACATATCTCTTCATGTTGTCTGGAGGTGAGTGTTACTACATACACGTACATATCTCTTCATGTTGTCTGGAGGTGAGTGTTACTACATACACGTACATACCTCTTCATGTTGTCTGGAGGTGAGTGTTACTACATACACGTACATACCTCTTCATGTTGTCTGGAGGTGAGTGTTACTACATACACGTACATACCTCTTCATGTTGTCTGGAGGTGAGTGTTACTACATACACGTACATACCTCTTTATGTTGTCTGGAGGTGAGTGTTACTACATACACGTACATATCTCTTCATGTTGTCTGGAGGTGAGTGTTACTACATACACGTACATATCTCTTCATGTTGTCTGGAGGTGAGTGTTACTACATACACGTACATACCTCTTCATGTTGTCTGGAGGTGAGTGTTACTACATACACGTACATACCTCTTCATGTTGTCTGGAGGTGAGTGTTACTACATACATGTACATATCTCTTCATGTTGTCTGGAGGTGAGTGTTACTACATACATGTACATATCTCTTCATGTTGTCTGGAGGTGAGTGTTACTACATACATGTACATATCTCTTCATGTTGTCTGGAGGTGAGTGTTACTACATACACGTACATATCTCTTCATGTTGTCTGGAGGTGAGTATCATTGGTAAAGATGGTAGCGCCAAACCCACTTTACTGATCTGTTAATGTTGGCTAAAAGATATATTTTATTGATCTAGTAATGTTTTCTAGCTGATGTCAGTCTCACTGATGCAACATAGCTGTGATGATAAGTATCTCTATTATATATTTACCATACTTACATGACATTGTAATTTGCTTACATATTTTATGACTTATGTGATCACGCTACGATTATGGAAGGTCAATGCCAGTCAGTCTATCATGTGGTGCATATACACTATAGTAAGTGCTGGTGCAAGGGGGTCTGGGTCAGGCTCCTTGTTTCATCTCCACACTCCATAATTGGCACTTGGTAAGAATCCATGTCACTCCCAACTTTTAAAAGACAAATCTTGTTTTAAAGTGGCTGATGTTAACGATCCATCAACATGCACACGTGGACACACGGGTTTGATATGTAACAAGCGATCTTACTTACATCCATTAAACAATACTTGAATGCACAGCATGTCTCTCTGCTTGTGGGTCTGGCTTGGACACAGCCATCCTAGGCTACATGCGTCAAGGAGATGTTGTATTTTCTCCCTTTGGAATAAGTCTACCAATGGCATAGGCATAGAAATATGGGCACTCATTAGCAAAGCAAAGAACAAGCTAGCAGTCGCACAGACAAAGATGGAAAGAAGTATGTTAAACATCACATACCGGGACAGAAAAAGAAACATATCGGTAAGAGAAAAGACAAAAGTCACAGACATGATTGAACAGGTCAAAAGATGGAAGTGGGCAAGGCACGTCAGCAGAATTTGAGATGTTAACCAGTGGACATCACTTATTACCACCCGGAAACTTTACAAAGGGTAACAATCTAGAGGAAGACTGGCGAGACAATGGAGAGATGAATTAGATGATTTATCATCTAACTGTACTCACAGTGTAGCCAGTATAGCATAGCTTGGCACAGTTAGTCTTAAACGTAACATCCAATTCCTAATCACTGTAATTGTAAACATTGTGACTGTCATTCACTCAGCGTGGAGCTTCCTCTTGCTTGCATTCTGTTTCTGTAGTTTTCCAGTCAAATGCGTTATCTCTCTGCGTGGTGGTGACATATATTGGTGTCTCATTTCTCATCATCACCTTTACCTTGAACTTATTCGACTCAAAATGATGCCATGGTTAAATGCATCCATGACAGTCTTCCGTTGTTTCCCCGTCATATGGAAGCATTGAACGTTCATGGTCAGGATGTGCAGATGATTCTTGATTTTGTTAGATGTTCTATTTGTTTATGGTGATGAACCCATTTTTTGAGAAAATTTGTAATGAAAGTTGTGTGAATAGTGGCAATTTAAAAAAAGCAATAAGTGGCTTGGGACCCCTCAAAAGAAGATGGTGGTTCTGAGGATCCTTGAACACAAACATCTAGGTTAACCCCAGTTTCATTCATCACAAAATAGAATTTCCTTAATCAATATTTCTTAATCTTGTTTGTTAGCGTCTTTGTTGCTTCTTACGCTAACAAGATTAGATATAAGATGAACGGGATATAAGTACGACTGAAGACTCTTCTGTATTAGAAACGGAGGGCGGTTTATTGTACGCTGTATTTAACGGTCACTTCCGTTGACGTCACAGGCGTATACAAGTCACTGTCGGTACACATAAACTGATCAGCATCATTAACATCCCCTCTTCTTTGAGGATAAAACTAAACATTCAGCACAGTATCAAGTTCATGTGATCAACTAAAGTTAGAAATGTCCTTTATATGTTTTCGCAATATCAACTTTAAGTAGTCTACGACAGTTCCAAATGTTCTTTGCATGTTTTTGCAAAATAGCAGTCCGTGTATATGTTTCACCGACATTAAAGTCCAAGTATTTTGATTTTTGTTTTAAAGAGTAAATCAATTGCATCATTTTAGCATTGTCACTTTTTGAGTCACTTTTTTGAAAGTTCGTAATCAGACAGGTAGACAGGTGGTCTTGACACGCGTGTTGATTTCCGCTCTGGCACGTTTTGATTTTTCTTGGCCAATTCACGCCGGAGAGGGCTTGGCGGATTCGTAGGCCGAGGTGTCGACGGTGGCGTTGGAGCGTGGACTTGATCGTCGGCTTGATCGAAGTCGGCTGATTCTGATGTCTCCGCGTCGGGTGGATTATCACTCTTCCGCAGCTGCACACGGTTGCGCCTGTATGTGCCAGTAGGGGTGTCCACCTCGTACGATCTCTCGTCCAGTCGTGTTGTGACTGTTCCTCTCTGCCACGTCTTCTGTCCTAGACGGAAGGGTTTCATTCGCACGGTATCTCCTTCCTCTAACACAGGTAGATCCTTTGCTCCTAGCTCTGTTGTAATGATAGGCCTGCATTGCTTGGCTGTGTTTCAGCTTCAGCCTGTCGTAGTCTTGGTGAAGTTCTCCTCTCGGTCTCAGGAGAGTCTGAGAAGTCGGTAACATGGTCTTCGTGCGTCTGTTTAGTATGCGCTGTGCTGGGCTACTGCCTGCGCCTTGCGTAGGTGTGTTGCGTATCTCCAGCATCGCCATGAATGGGTCGGTGTGGCTTCTCTTGCATTTCTCCATCATGTGCTTGGCAGCCTTCACACCCGACTCTGCTTTACCATTTGCGTTGGCATGCCCGGGTGCACTTGTGCAGTGTTCAATGTCCCATTCAGCTGTAAACTCACGGAACTTGTCGGCAGTGTACTGCGGTCCGTTGTCACTGACTATGGTAGACGGAATTCCCCAGCGAGCGAAGTGTGATTTCAGAGCACGAATCACGGCAGTAGTCGTCGTGTTGTAGAGTCGGTCAACTTCCCACCAGCCGCTGAAGTAGTCGATGGTGAGCAAGTAGTCTTTGTTGTCCCAGGTGAACAGATCAGTCCCTACCTTTTCCCAAGGGCGAGTTGCTTCGATCGGCATGAGGGTCTCCTTGGGTAGAGATTTAGCCAGGCTCTGGCAAGCTTCACAGTCATTTGCGACTTGTTTTATGTCTGCTGACATTCCTGGCCAGAATATGCACACTCGTGCACGTCGCAACATGCTGTCAGCTCCCAGGTGTGACTGATGTAGGCGTTGCTTTATTTCCTTTCGCATGCCTTGAGGTACGACCACGCCTTCTCCTTTGAAGATGAGTCCATCATGGATTGCCAGTTCGTCTCTCATGGCAAAATACAAGGAGATTTCTGCGTTCACGTCTGCCTTGCTGTCCGACCAGCCATTGAGGATCGTCTCTTTGAGTACTTGCATTGTGTTGTCAGCGTCAGTTGCAACACGTAGTTTCTGCAGTGTTGATTGGCCGATGGGCAGATGCTTGATGGCGTTGATCTGTGAGAACTGTCCTTGTCTGTCATTGCCGTCGGAGAGATATGCTCGAGATAGAGCATCAGCAATGTGCATCTCCTTGCCTCGTCTATAGGTGACTTCGATGTCATACTGTAGCAATCGAAGGAGCATGCCTTGGATTCGCTTCGGTGCTTTGTGCAAGGGCTTCTTGACAATTGTCTCAAGTGGCTTGTGGTCTGTGAGTACTGTTGTTTCTCGACCAAACGTGTATTGGTGGAAACGTTCGAGAGATTTAACAAGATTTAACAAGATTGCCACCTAGAGAATCAACTCAAGATGGCAGGTGGACAAGGAAGCCCTTTGGCTTATCGAGAGTCCAACCTATCTATCTAAATGTACCCCGCCCTTCTTAGGTACATGTCAATTTTATTTTTGAACATATTAACACTACTAGCACTTACACAATCAGCCGATAATCTGTTCCATTCATTTACTGTTCTTTGTGAAAATGAAAATTTTCTAATATCTAATCTACATTGCTTCTTTGCTAATGTAACTCCATGTCCTCTAGTCCTTCTCTCTTCCTTGACTGAGAAAAAAATATTTCTGTCAATATTTTCATACCCATTCAATATTTTAAAAACTTCTATCTGATCTCCTCGCAGTCTCCTGGTTTCTAGTGTTGTTAATCCACATTCTTTTAGACGCATTTCATAACTAATATTCCTGAGTTTTTGTATCATTTTGGTTGCTCTTCTTTGTACTCTTTCTAGTATATCAATATCCTTCTTGCGATATGGCCTCCATGCCTGTATGCAATATTCTAAATGAGGCCTAACTATTGTTTTGTACAGTGGTATTATTAGTTCTTTTTCCTTGTACACTATATTTCGCCTAATTAATCCAAGAATTTGGTTTCCCTTCGCTGCTGCAATTGCACACTGTTCCGATACCTTCATATCAGCACTAATAGTTAACCCTAAGTCCTTTTCCTTTACAGTAGTATTTAGTACAGTATCACCCATTGTATATTGTGCATCTTCATTCCCATGTCCTGTGTGGAGGCACTTACACTTCCCATAATTAAACAGCATTTGCCACTTCTCAGACCATTCGGTCAACTTATTTAGATCATCTTGTAATTGCTGTCTATCTGTATCACTTTTTATTTTTCTGAACACTTTTGTATCATCCGCAAACTTCAACACCTTGCTTGTTATATCATCATCCAAATCATTGATATATATTAAGAACAAAATAGGTCCCAATACTGATCCCTGCGGTACTCCACTCAAAACCGATTTCCAGTTTGAAACCTCCCCATCAACTACTACTCTTTGTCTTCTATCAATAAGCCATTTTTCTATCCAGTTAATCATAACATTGCCTATGCCATGGGCCTTTAGTTTAAGTAGTAATCTTTTGGTGTGGCACTTTGTCAAAGGCTTTTTTTGCATCTCCCTGGTCGTTGACTTTTCTTCCTCCCGCCTTCTCTGGTGTTCCTTTTTTCCCTGCGTCTTTTCATCCTGTCATCATCCCTGTTATTGACTTCCCTTTCGGCACATTTACTCTCAGTTCCTTTCTTTCATTCATCTTTCCTCCGGTCACATGAACTTCTCTCCTCTCTTGTCCCCCCCTCATCTACTGTCACTTTCTCCCCTGTCACCTTCCTGCATGCCGTGCTTTCTCTTGTTCTTTCTCCATTTGTTTTCCTTGCACTCATCCTCCCTCCTCTCAATCTCATGTCCTCATCCCTCTTGTGACTGCATTGCTCATTCCGTCCTCTTCCATCCGTCTCTTTGGTTATTTTCATCTCCAGCCCCTTCACAATATCGGTTAGTCTAGCTAACTCTACTGTAAGACATTCCACTTTACAACACCCTGTGCACTGGAAAGTAAAGTCTTCCTCCATTGTTTCTGCCCATGACTTTGTGCATCCGGATAGAGCAAAATCGACAAAGCTGTGACAAAAGTCACATACTAAGTGCTTCCTTGCCTTCACTTGCCGCTTGCAAGGGGCCATATTATGATATCACAGGAACTCTAAATTTACTCAGTCTGTATACCAATTAGTCTTTAGAAAGACTGTTTAATGTGGACAGTAACTGCAGCTCACTTTATGTTATACACAACTGACAAATTTAGTCTTTACTGGCACCGTTCCCTAGCGGACACGTTGGACATTACCAACATAAACAAACTAAGGTTTCTACTAAAAAGCTTGCTTATTTTTTAATAACAATGCTACCTGATCAAAGTATTATCTTATTTATGTTATGTTTGCTACTTTATATGTTACATATTCTATCAAATAATCAGATTTGCTAAATCTTGTAAACAACCTTGTCGAAGGCTAGATTACCCTATTATCACCCACTATGCTAATCTGCTCATAAATACTTTTAACTAACAAACTTTTACTAAAACTTTATGAATAATCTTCACATAAGATTAATACTGTAGCTGTTATGCTGAATACTATATCTGATAAATATTCTATCAAATAATAAGTTTTGCCAAATCTTGTTTACAAACTTGTCGAAGGCTAAATTACCCTATTATCACCCACTATATTCTAATCTGGTCAAAAATACTGTTAACTGACAAACCTTTAACCAAACTATTACCCAATATATGTCTAGTACTGCTTTATGAATAATCTTCACATAAGAATAATACTTATCAGTCAATATTTCCTCTTGTTTTTCAACTTTTATGCACCACCAATTTCAAACATCTGCTCCCGCCAATGTTAGAAGAGAAGACTATGGCTAGACACTCCTTTTCTATCTGAGCGTAGCCTACTTCTGTGTCAGAGAGCGCTCGACTGGCGTATGCGAGAGGCTTGCCTTCTTGCATCAGTGCTGCACCAAGACCAGTGCTCGAGGCATCACACTGGATGGTCAGTTTCTTTGCTGGATCATAGTACGCCAGCAGAGGTGCAGTTGTGACTAATCTCTTCAGCTGACTCATCACGGTCTCTTGCTCTTCTCCCCATTCCCAGTTGCAGTCCTGGCGAGTCAGTCGTCGTATTGGCTCCATGATAGTGGAGAGTCGCGGGAGAAATTTAGCAAGGTAGGTGATCATGCCTTGCAGACGGCGCACTGCTTCTACGTCAGTGGGGTTGGGCATACGCAGAATGGCTTCCACTTTCTTCAAGTCTGGTCGCAGTCCTTTGTCGGTGACAACATGGCCTAGGAAGTTCAGTTGTGAGGTGTGGAACATACTCTTTTCCTTGTTGAGTTTCAAGCCGTTTTCTCTGCATCTCGTCAGTAGATTTCTGAGGTTGCTGTCATGTTGTTCTTCCGAGTCGCCGTATATCAGGATGTCATCTGCCACACAGACGACTCCCTTGAGGCCTACAAGATTATCATTCAGCCTTCGCTGAAATATCTCCGAGCTGACCTTCGTGCCAAATGGCAGGCGTAGCCATCGGTACCTTCCATGCGGAGTAATGAAGGTCGTAAGGTAGCTGCTTGCCTCGTCTAGTTTGCAGTGCCAGTAACCGTGTGATAGGTCTACTTTGCTGAACACTTTTGCGTGAGATAGCTCTGGGAGGATGTCTTCAATTGTTGGCAGAGGGTACCTCTCTCTTCGTAGAGCTTCATTGAGCGGCCTCGGGTCGATGCATATACGCAGGTTGCCATTTTTCTTAGTTTGAATGGAGATTTGGGAGCACCACTCAGTCGGCTCAGTGACAGGCGTGATAACTTTACTCTTCACGAGATCATCCAGTTCTTCCTTCAGTTTAGTTTGCAGCGCTATTGGCACACGTCGTGGAGGACACTGCAATGGCCTCGCTCCGTCTTCAGTCTTCAAGCTGACAGTGCCTGGCAGACATCCAATTGATGCGCCTTCAAACACTGTTTTGAACTCGTCTGTGATAGCTTCACAGTTCGCTTTACCAACAACGTGCAGTTGCTTGAAGTTTGCGTAGTTGACCGTGATCAGGTTCATCCTCTCTGCAGCCTTCCTGCTCAGTAGAGGTGTGAGATTTTCCTCAACGACTTGGAACTCGACTTGATATCTGTGGTTGTTGACCGGGTTAACCAGATAGAGACGACATTTGCCCAGTGGCTTCACAGTTGCCTTGTTGTACATCCTCAGTTGGACGTCTGAGTGCATTAACTTAGCAGAGCCGACATGCTTCGCCGGCATGACATTGACAGTAGCTCCACTGTCAATCTGCATTCGCAGTGGCTTTCCGTCAGGAAGTCGCATTTCCGTGTAGAGCGGACCAGTCGGGTGAGTTGACACGGAGTGCATGGCATCAGTTTCCACAGACAAGATACAATTATCTTCATAGTCATCGGCATGACTGCTGTGTGGATATTCTCCAGTGATGCCATGGGTCTTTCTGCGAATGTCCGGTGGGCAACACTTTGCGAAGTGGTTCTTGCCTCTGCATTTCTTGCACACTTGTCCCCACGCAGGACACGACTCCTTTTTACGTTCGTGTTGTCGTCCACAAAACTTGCAGTCAATGCGTGGACGCAATGTTTGTCTCGCATTTCGTGGTGCTGGTCCGTGCCGCATTGGTCGCACAGGCGTTCGTTCAACCCTGTGGACGTCCTCGGCATTTCCTGCTATCACTTTCAGTTGTGATGCAGTGTTTTCATAGGCGCGGCATATGTCTATACATTTGTGTAGGTCTAGGTTTCGCTCTTGCAGTAGACGTTTCCTAGTATTGCCGTCCTTTACGCCGAAAACAATGCGGTCTCTCAGCAGACTGTCCTGCAAGCAGTCGCAGAAGTTGCACGTTTTCCGCAGGTTTTTCAGTGCCGCTACATATGTGTCAGTAGTTTCGTCCAAGTGTTGCGCCCGTGTGTTGAACTTATATCGTTCAAAAGTTTCATTCGTCTGCCCCAAGATGTGGCCATCCATCTTACCGATGATAATCGCGATCGTGTCAGAGTCGGCAGGGTCGCAAGCGTTGTAGACCTGTAGTCCTTCGATACCCATCGTCGAAATGAACAGCGCTTTCCGGAAGTCATCGGTACGTGACGCGTCGTCGATATCGGCGACAACAGCGTAGCTTGACCACAACTGCTTCCACAGTTTCCAGTTAGCCGCTGCATCACTGCCAAGTTTGACAGGTTCGGGCGGCTTAGCGTTGAAGTGCGCCTGGGGCGGGGCTGGCGGAGCTGCGACGGGCGGCTGGGCTGCGGCGGCCGGAGGCTGAGCCATCGTAGCTAGCGGACGTGCCTGTAATCAGTACAGGGCGAGGGCGGTGACCTGGGTCGTTTCCCCGCTAAGGTCACGCGAGTCCCGTTATCGTGCGGTGACAAACTTTACTCACTGTTCGACCATCGAGCAAAGTTCACGTCCCTAACTCAGCAGTTAGGACGACAAGTTCAAGTGTACCGCTGCCACCATGTTTGTTAGCGTCTTTGTTGCTTCTTACGCTAACAAGATTAGATATAAGATGAACGGGATATAAGTACGACTGAAGACTCTTCTGCGTCATAAACGGAGGGCGGTTTATTGTACGCTGTATTTAACGGTCACTTCCGTTGACGTCACAGGCGTATACAAGTCACTGTCGGTACACATAAACTGATCAGCATCATTAACAAATCTTAACCATGTTTCACTTTCAATTTTATTGTGATTTTATTCCTGCCTGCTCAGCTTTAACATAAATTTAACTGTTTTTAGCATATTTATTGCATTTAGCGCAGATATTTTCTTATATGAATATAGCAGTATTTCTCGATACAACTATGGTAAATTAGTAGAACAATCAAGCATACACAGATGTAAATGTTCTTTGACTACAGGTTTGAAGGTGTCTTACAAGCTGTTCCCTGAAACGTTGCTGACTGGGATACCTCCTGTGTCCGTCTCTGGCAAAGCAAGCCGACAGACACAGCCAGACACACAGACAGGCTTCTGCAGTGAGGACATAGATAAACTACAGATGCACCTCGACAACGCACTGGTTGACAACACCATTGGAAGTAGGAACCTAGATTTGTAATTAAGTCATTCAGTGGCTGCATCAGTGTTTGTAGACTAGGTATTCCAGACTGTTACCACATTCAGTGACTGGCTATGGTCACACTCAGTGTGTGAATGTAACTACCCTCAGCGGCTGATTGTCGTAATCGACTGTGACCAGACTTATTAACTGACTGTGAACACACAGTAACTGTCTGTAACTGTACTTGATGACTGCATTCATTGACCATGACCACTGTGAGTGAATGACTGTAACAAGACTCAAATACTGAACGTGACTATCTTCAGTAAATGACTGTGACCACACTCAGTCATTGACAGTGACCACACTCAGTGATTAAAGGAAACAAAACCCCATTGCTTGAATTCACATTATGTTATATAAAAGACAAGGAAATATACAGCACATGGCCAACCAACATCGTCATCTATGCCAAGAAAAAAGAAACTTCCACTCTGATCCAAATCCGTGCACACATCGACTTCAATAAAATCTAAACAATGGCAGATAACAGTATTGTATAACATATTGATTCCAAATGGCTAAAGGTTTACTAAACATACCGTTTCACCGTATTGATGATCATGACTTTTTAGAATATATAAATAGTGATGTTGATGATAAACCAAGGGAAATTGTAGACATGGTATATCCAGATGATACCTTTTATAATAACAAAGATACTAATTCAAAATATTATAGTGAACGACAATTTGGATGTATTGTCACACCGTGGAGTTACCTATCTTTTATTCATTTTAATGCTCAGTTTGAATAAGAATTAAAAACATAACGGATTTCATTGATGACATTAAACTACCATTTGACATAGGTACACCCCCCCCCCCCCCCGGTAATTGCTATTCTGGAGACCAGGGCAGATCCAACCACTAAATGGATATGACTTGTTTCATATTGTAAGGAATAATAGAAAAGGAGGAGTGAGTGGCATTGTTTGTTAATCAAAGAATTACTTTCGAGCAATGATCTGTAAGGTGGTTGAGGATATATTTGAATGTGCCACTGTTGAATTGGATATGAAAAACAAAACACAAACGTAATTGTGAGTTGTGTCCCTAGAACATCCGGATCAGATGTTGATACCTGTTGTGAACACATCGAACAATTGTTTACTTCACTGATATGATACACCAAATAAATAAATCTTTTGTATGTGGCGATTTTAATATGGATCTCCTTAAACAAGAAACACACAACAGAACAACACGTTTTTGCATTGTATGTGTGGTTGTTTGTGGTTGTTTGTGGTTGTTTGTGGTTGTGTGGTTGTTTGTGGTTGTGTGGTTGTTTGTGGTTGTGTGGTTGTTTGTGGTTGTTTGTGGTTGTGTGGTTGTGTGGTTGTTTGTTGTTTGTTTCCATTAAAAGACTTACCAAGTAGAATTACCTCAAATTTGTATACCTTGATAACATGTTTACTAATCAAACATATTATTTAATTAGAACTGGATTATCAGTGACGTCAGTGACCATTTGCCAATATTTGTGTAATTATGAAATAGAGACACATAAACGCGACTATTTTAAATATGTAAGAATGGTAAATAATATTAGTGTATGTGCATTTATTGACAATATATGGCAAGAAAAGTAAAATATAACGATGCAAATGTTGCATATATAAATTTTGTAAGTAGGTTTACTACTTAGTATGATTATCTGTCCCGTTAAGAAGATTAATCATACATGCAAAAGAAACACTGGTTTAAAAAGGGTTTAAAAATGTATGTCATAAAAAGAATGTTTTATACAGAACTTTTCTCAAGGATAGAAAATAAATTACGAAATCCATATATAAAACGTATATATATATATATATATATATATATATATATATATAGTATTAAAATTGGTGGAAAAGGCAGTTGTAAAGAAACCTGGGCAATATTGAATAACGTGTTATGTAAGTAACATCTGCAATTCTGAAGACTAATTTTGGAGACTAGGTGGCCTGCCAGGAACCATAAATATGTATTGGTGCAAAATATAGCTAACTGATATTTTCATCTGTGGCTGGCTGATTCTGCATGCATGTTTTAGTTAAATGGTATCTTAAAAATTGTCGAGTTTCTGTAATGTAAGTTGAGTTTACTTTGATGCTTATTTAATTATCTTTTAAATGGTGTGCTGTGCTGTAGTGTCAACTGTAGGTGACAAACATATCATATTATGAACAACTATAGAATGAAATATCATACACCGTATTGATATCAAATACATTCTGATCACTGAGCTGACTGAGTGGATTGAAAGTAGATAACTCCATTTTGACTAAAACCACCAATAACCAGCTGTGTCACTGCAGTCACACAATGTGGCAGTATTTCTGGTCGTCACATATCGATAACCACAGAAAATGGTAACTAGATGATTATGGTGGAAAGACCAGGCTGTGACTATGCTTCACTAAAGCACGTTTCATTCATAATTACAAACTCATTATATAGGCTAAAGGGCTTCAGGGCTTTGTCGCCTTTTTTGTTTCCTATCACTGTGAACAGACTTAGTGACTGGGACAATGTCCAACGACTGACTCTGACTGTGACAACATCCAATGACTGACTCTGACTGTGACAACTTCCAATGACTGACTCTGACTGTGACAACATCCAACGACTGACTCTGACTGTGACAACATCCAGTGACTGACTCTGACTGTGACAACATCCAGTGACTTACTCTGACTGTGACAACATCCAACGACTGACTCTGACTGTGACAACATCCAATGACTGACACTGACTGTGACAACATCCAGTGACTGACTCTGACTGTGACAACATCCAACGACTGACTCTGACTGTGACAACTTCCAGTGACTGACGCTGACTGTGACAACATCCAACGACTGACTCTGACTGTGACAACATCCAGTGACTGACTCTGACTGTGACAACATCCAATGACTGACTCTGACTGTGACAACATCCAACGACTGACTCTGACTGTGACAACATCCAGTGACTGACGCTGACTGTGACAACATCCAACGACTGACTCTGACTGTGACAACATCCAGTGACTGACTGTGACTGTGACAACATCCAATGACTGACTCTGACTGTGACAACATCCAACGACTGACTCTGACTGTGACAACTTCCAATGACTGACTCTGACTGTGACAACATCCAACGACTCACTCTGACTGTGACAACATCCAGTGACTTACTCTGACTGTGACAACATCCAGTGACTTACTCTGACTGTGATAATATCCAACGACTGACTCTGACTGTGACAACATCCAACGACTGACTCTGACTGTGACAACATCCAGTGACTTACTCTGACTGTGACAACATCCAACGACTGACTCTGACTGTGACAACATCCAGTGACTTACTCTGACTGTGACAACATCCAGTGACTTACTCTGACTGTGACAACATCCAGTGACTTACTCTGACTGTGACAACATCCAGTGACTTACTCTGACTGTGACAACATCCAGTGACTTACTCTGACTGTGATAACATCCAACGACTGACTCTGACTGTGACAACATCCGGTGACTTACTCTGACTGTGACAACATCCATCGACTGACTCTGACTGTGACAACATCCGGTGACTTACTCTGACTGTGACAACATCCATCGACTGACTCTGACTGTGACAACATCCAGTGACTTACTCTGACTCTGACAACATCCATCGACTGACTGTGACTGTGACAACATCCAATGACTTACTCTGACTGTGACAACATCCATCGACTGACTCTGACTGTGACAACATCCAGTGACTGACTCTGACTGTGACAACATCCAACGACTGACTCTGACTGTGACAACATCCAGTGACTTACTCTGACTGTGACAACATCCAGTGACTTACTCTGACTGACAACATCCAGTGACTTACTCTGACTGTGACAACATCCAGTGACTTACTCTGACTGTGACAACATCCAGTGACTTACTCTGACTGTGACAACATCCAGTTACTTACTCTGACTGTGATAACATCCAACGACTTACTCTGACTGTGACAACATCCAGTGACTTACTCTGACTGTGACAACATCCATCGACTGACTCTGACTGTGACAACATCCGGTGACTTACTCTGACTGTGACAACATCCATCGACTGACTCTGACTGTGACAACATCCAGTGACTTACTCTGACTCTGACAACATCCATCGACTGACTCTGACTGTGACAACATCCAGTGACTTACTCTGACTGTGACAACATCCATCGACTGACTCTGACTGTGACAACATCCAACGACTGACTCTGACTGTGACAACATCCAACGACTGACTCTGACTGTGACAACATCCAGTGACTTACTCTGACTGTGACAACATCCAGTGACTCACTCTGACTGTGACAACATCCAGTGACTTACTCTGACTGTGACAACATCCAACGACTTACTCTGACTGTGACAACATCCAGTGACTTACTCTGACTGTGACAACATCCAGTGACTTATTCTCTGACTGTGACAACATCCAACGACTGACTCTGACTGTGACAACATCCAGTGACTTATTCTGACTGTGACAACATCCAGTGACTTACTCTGACTGTGACAACATCCAGTGACTTACTCTGACTGTGATAACATCCAACGACTTACTCTGACTGTGACAACATCCAGTGACTTACTCTGACTGTGACAACATCCAACGACTTACTCTGACTGTGACAACATCCAGTGACTTACTCTGACTGTGACAACATCCACCGACTGACTCTGACTGTGACAACATCCAGTGACTTACTCTGACTGTGACAACATCCATCGACTGACTCTGACTGTGACAACATCCAGTGACTTACTCTGACTGTGACAACATCTATCGACTGACTCTGACTGTGACAACATCCATCGACTGACTCTGACTGTGATAACATCCAATGACTGACTCTGACTGTGACAACATCCAACGACTGACTCTGACTGTGACAACATCCAGTGACTTACTCTGACTGTGATAACATCCAACGACTGACTCTGACTGTGACAACATCCAGTGACTTACTCTGACTGTGACAACATCCAGTGACTTACTCTGACTGTGACAACATCCAGTGACTTACTCTGACTGTGACAACATCCAGTGACTGACTCTGACTGTGACAACATCCAGTGATTGACTCTGACTGTGACAACATCCAGTGACTTACTCTGACTGTGACAACATCCAACGACTGACTCTGACTGTGACAACATCCAACGACTGACTCTGACTGTGACAACATCCATCGACTGACTCTGACTGT
>OZ024854.1:41257574-41315074 GCA_964017155.1 Oasisia sp. SBJ-2009
ACAAGCGGATTTGGTAGCCAGAGCTCGAACCGGGTGTGCCCGACCGGGAGCAGGTCAAAGTGCGTTCCAACAGGCTGTTTCTCGGCATAGTTGGGACCGCACGGTCTCCAGGGACGGCAGCCGAACAAACAAACCACAGTTACGGGAACATTCAAGCGCATTATTAAACTCGGAGTTTGCGTTCGCCGGCTCCACGACACGGAGCCCTGTTTCGCGACACGCAAACAACTCGTGGCTGGAAGAGCCGGTTTTCGGCCGACGAAACGGTGCCGTTTCCACCGAAACGGTTGATTGGCCAAGCGATTCTAGGACATGCGTTCCCGTCAGGCCGCGTATATGACTACCCACGCCGTACACAGGTAGCGGCTGCCGGTTCCGCCTGACAACGTGACGTGTCCTGGCACATTACCACCGACAACAATAATTTGCTCTTGCCGTTCTCATGTTCGGAAGGTATCAGCACCGCTCATGCGGCGTCCGATGATCGTCTTAAGTATTCCTATCCGGATGACGATGGTGCCTGGACTTCTGTCGACGGACAGTACACCGATCCAGCTCCATAATCAGTTGCCGTACAACAATGTGACACGATGTTACATTCAGAACGGGTCAGCCTAGCCCGCGCTTTTCTCTCTGATGAATTGCCGGCGACTGACAGTCTCGTCCCTCGCACAGTGCCACGTCTGTCAGCACTGGCACAAGCCGATTATGCCATACCGGTCACCCCTCCCCCAGCCCGGATTTCCTTTTTCTGGGGCAATGATCAATCACTTTCAGAAAATTCAGCAGGAATTATAAACCTCTTCGGTGGGCAAATCACACCGATTTGCTTCGGTACCTCATTCCAGAGAAGCCCTGTGCTCCCCGTTGGAGCTTTCTTCTACAGGTCCCCTGTCGTAGATAAGGGCTTCATTGAGATTCCTCGGTCGCAGCCTGAGGGGGGGAGGACGACTCGGCACGGAGCAGAGGTATTTCCGTGACCTCGCAGCCATGACATGCCACAGCTGTGTATCTCCTCCTTCCAGGATTGGACAGGAGCCGCCCTCAATCAGTCCATACAAGGACTGATTGATCACGTGGGCATAGGAAACGTATCTACAGAACGCCTATTAGAACAGCTGAAGGCAACATTACAGTACTGCTTGTCCGATGGCGCTACCGTGGATTGCGCCATGGCCTACAACATCTTGCTACATCAACGGGACCAAGCTCTACGCGGAGTCTCTCCCCTCGTGTCACAAGATGAATGGGAGCGCCTTCGCACTGCTTCATTTGGGACTTCGTCACTGTGCGACGATCTTCCATCCCAGCTACAGTTGCTGGACAAGGTGGCTAGTCGTTAATGACAGAATGCCCTATACAGGGTTTCGGCTTCCTTCTCCCAAAGACGTCAGGGTTATGGAGACCAGTTATCGACTTCTCATTACTAGAGATTCCCCACTTCACGATGGAGAGTGCGGAAAGCATTCAGTGATCTCTCAATCGAGCAGGGTTGGGTTTTGTATAATTGTACAATTGTATTTGAAATTGATTTGGCCAAGTTGTGTATTTGGACCCAACCCTGCCCTCGAGACGCCTGGGTCACTTCCATCGATCTTGTGGATGCCTATTTCCACAGAGTTTACCTAAATTGCAACGAGGTGTAACCACAGACTTCCACTATGTGTGTCCACTGTTCCCGATCCATCAGCCATGGGAGTAGATTCTCTGTCAGTGAGCTAGAAGGCACTATGGATATACACATACCCACAACCAGCTCTATTGCCACGGGTGGTCGAGAAGGCCCAATAGGACCAGTGCGAACTAATCCTCGTTGTCTCACAATGGCCGTAGGCGATCTGGTTTCCACTACTCTTAGGGATGTTGGTACAATCTTCACTCGCTATACCCAACATTCCTCGGTTACTATCCCAGCCTCCAGGTCTGATCCGTCCAATCTCCAGCTGCACGCATGGAGAGTATCGTTGCGTCCCGTGTCAGTAGACCCCTAACGAGTCTACTCTGTCAATCTAAGTGTCCAAGTGGAGGATCTTTTCTACTTTGTGTAACATACAACACATTAATCCACTCTCAGCTACTGAGAATGTAGTGTCGGAATCTTTTCTCAACCTTCACACGGAGAAACATTTGGCCATCTCGACTGTTGCCGGTTATCAGATGGCAATCACCAGCACTCTTCGTGGTAATTCCGGTGCGGAAGTAGGACGGAATCATGCACTGAAATCGCTACTTCGAAATATTGAAATGGAACAGGGGCAACATCAACGTCATTTTCAAGAGTGGAATCTCGCCTTGGTTTTGTCAGCATTGACAAAAAAACATCTTTCGAACCTCTGGACCAAGCGTCGGATCAGCTGCTTACATGGAAGACAGTTTTCCTCATTGCGCTTGCTTCTCGCAAACGTCGGGGCAAAATCCATGCTTTTGAACATGCCCGACTACAACAGACCTGAGGCTGGACACAGGTGACTCTCCTAGTAGGCCTGTCATTCACATCAAAGACGCAAGTGTTTGGGAAGGGCCCGAAGTGCTTGCTTTCATGGCCGGTGCAATGGCATGTCTGAAGACCGACTCCTGTGTCCAGTACGTGTACGTAGATTCTACCTGGAAAGGTCCATGCCTTGGAGGGAGCACAAGCGCCTCCTCTTTGTGTCTTCCAACGAGACATTGTACCATCCCCAATCTCCGGGTGTATCTAGAAAACGATTCTGGAGTCCCACAAGGTTCACGTACACCATACATATTCTGCGACCTGGTACTTGGAGCTGCCATAACACCTTGTGTTCATATGACATAAATATGGTGTTATGTGAATATGTTTAGGTTGACCCCTCAGAACTCCATTTGCTGATTTTTTTTATAAATGATTTGGGATGAATATATCAATTGAGGGACAATTTTAAATATTCTTTGCCCCTAAAATAATATGGCGTTATGTCAAATATGTAATTTTGTTTCTGTTGTAGACGGCTGGTGACTGGAGTTCTGTTGTCTGTGAAGCCACCCAGGTCGTACATGCCAGAAGGTTCTTTTAATGACTGTCCAACCTGCAGTGGAAGGCCAGTATCTACGACTGGCTCATGTGGACATCTCAACACATTGGCACCAAGTTTCAATTTTTGGCACATCAGACAAGTTTTTAGTTAGTTAGTTCCATCAGCTCAACAGTATTGGCTTTGAAATGTTGTATTATGTTTTGTAGCGATAAGCTATTTCAGCACATTTGTCATATATGTTTGCAGGTGTAGCATATCGTATTTGTCCCATGTGTGTTTACCTGAATAAAGGTAGACTGGCTTTAAATAAATGTACATTGAATTTTATTTGCTAACTGAATGACTGTGTTTCATTTGATCATAGCAATATTAATTCACTTACTGTTACTATACTAAAAAACACCAATAAATGATCAAAGTTGAAGGAAAAGCTAATGAATGACTTACTGATTTAACAAACTCCTGTTTATCATGTTTCTGATTTATCTGTAAGTATATATTAAAACCTGAAGTTTCGATATGTAAATTTAGATATACTCTGAAATTAAATTTAGGAAATCGAAACAATTATTTTAGCCATTTTATTATTATTTTGAATGTCCCTAATGCACCACTGCGCTCCGGCTTATTTCCTGAAGATTTTAAATGTGCGCATATAAACTCAGTTCTAAAGAACACAACTCTGCCAAAAAAATTACAGCTATTGGCCTATTTCCTACCTTAGCTTCATTTCAAAAATACTTGAAAAAGTTGTAACAAATCGGCTGAGTTCTCACATCTACTTAAACGGTTTAGCCAATTTGTTACAGTCTGCGTATAAACAATTTCACTCAACAGAAACTCCTCTTTTAAAAGTACACAATGACATAAACCTTAACATTGATAATGGCAAAGTTACTGCACTGACCCTGCTTGACCTATCTGCCGCTTTCGACACCATTGACCACAACATTCTCATTACACGCTTATCAACGTGATACGGGATATCTGGCACAGCCCTGAGATGGTTTACTTCATACCTTACTGATAGAAGGCAAGCCATTAAACCAGGTAACTGCTTCTCAGACATGCTGCCCACCTCTTGTGGTGTCCCTCAGTGTTTTGTTTTGGGGCCCTTGCTTCTCACTCTGTATACAACACCACTAAGATGACACACAAATCTATGTTTCTTTGACCACACCAGATACTTGTCGTTCCCTAAACTAGCTCAGGGATTGTCTCCAATGAGGGGCCGAAACGGATAAATGCGTCGACATTGACGGGTGAAGACACACAAGATCCAGACAAACTATTTAAATTGTTTGAGGATCAGCTAAACACCACAGTCAACTTCAGAATTCATAGGATGGAGCTGATGACCTACCGGCAAAGAGATAGTGAAACCACCGATGAATTTGTCAATGCGCCGCAAAGGCAAATTGTGCGAATTTGGGACCAGCGAATTAGACAAAAGAATCACAGAACTGATCATCGCACCAACCCCAATCGAAGCTCTCCAAAAGCACCTCCTCGACCAGGAAAAGTATATAAAGTCGACTTACTAGTACTGGTCGAAGCCCGAAAGTACGAGGCGATGACAGCAGGACGAGAAACTCTAGACAATCTAAAATGCGCGCCCCACGTGGTCCCTGATGGAATACGGCAAAGGCAGTTATGCCGCAGGTGCGCATTAACGCACCAGCCGCGGAAATGCCCCGCCTTCAAAGACAGGTGCAACTATTGCAAGGAAACTGGACATTTGGCGAAGTGCTGCCGAAAGAAAAATCGACAGAAGACAGACCATCGAATGCGAAGAGACCGACGGCACACAGATGAGAGAACAGATCAGAAAGCCGAGGCCGACGTGGCAGGAAACAACCACAAAAGGCAATACATGAACTGTCTGGTTATTGTACCGGAAATGAGGCGGACGATCATGGATCAGAAGGTGAAACCTACACACAATCGTTCTGCGTTGTCCCCAAAGAACACAAGAACGCACTGCGTAACGAAGCGTATACCAACCTCAACATCGTATTCGCTGACATGAAGGGTGTTCACGAACTGAAGCTTAAAGTCGACACAGGCGCTTTAGGCAACACCCTAGCCGTGCGTGTTGCAAAGCAGATGTATGGAAAACTGTGACAGTCTATAGAGTAGCGCCTTTATCTCACACAAAGCTTACTGCTTACAATGGAGGCGAGATGAAATGCTTCGGAACACTGAAGATCTTATGTCAATACAAGGACTGTCGGTGGCGCAAGTACAGATTCTAAGTTTGTTTATGTCCAGGGACCAGCGATATTGGGTCTGATGGCATATGAGCAGATAGGAATAGTGACAATACACGTCATCAAACATGGTGTCACACAGATCGCTACGAACACAAGTTTGGCAGTTCCCAGAACAGTTTAATCGCATCGGTAGCTTTAAAGGCAATGCTACTCTATTGCTGAAGCCAGAAGCGAAACCGTCAATCGATGCTCCATGAACGTGCAGTATACATCTGAAGAGTAAGCTACAGCAGGAGCTTGACGCCATGGAGAATGACGGAATAATCAGGAAGATTGAGCACCACATTGACTGGTGTTCATCCATCGCGACCAGTGTATAGTGAGTTGGAGCTTGAGGGTATGTCTCGATCCCAAGCGTATCAATGATTGTCTCAAGCGATGTCCACACACAATTCCGTGTCACAGGTCCTCTTTCAGCAAGCAATGGACAGAATATTGGCCAGATGTCCTGGGTGTGTTGGCGTCGCAGATGACGTTGTCATACACGGACGCAACAACGAAGAGCATGACAGGAACCTGTTATGGTTCATGCAGGTTGCCAGAGAGGAAGGCCTCGTTTTCAGTTCCAAGAAATGCGTAATCAAGACCAACGAAATCGCTTTCTTCGGGTCAGTGTACGGACAGGAAGGCATCAGGCCTGACAGTGGCGAAATTGAAGACATATGAATGATGTCTACACCACAAGACAAGGATGATCTGCAGTGGTTCATTGGCTTAATGAACTACCTCGCAACGTACATAATGCACTTCGCAGACAGAGTGGCTCCACTGAGAGAACTACTAAAGAAGGATGTTCCGTTCCTGTGGCAAGAAGATCATCAGTGCACCTTGGAATATATCAACAGACCGACACAAGCAGCGTACTCGAACACAGAGCGGGAGACGTTGGCCATCGTTTGCGGGATCCAAACGTTCCACACGTACCTCTTTGGAACACCGTTTGTTGTCATAACAGACCACAAGCCTCTGTTAATGACACGCAAAAAGCCGCTGAAGAGCGCACCTACATGCTTACAGCGACTTCTTATCAAGATCCAGGGGTACGACTTCCAGCTTGTATACCGACCTGGCAGCCAGATGATCATAGCGGACACCCTGTCGCGGATTCCAAATCCGGGGGAAAATGCGGAAATCCCGTTAGACGTAACAGTGGACGGCATTCTGACAGACGAGAAAGATGAAAGGCTCCACAAAATGTACCTCATCAACTTCAGCACTGGAAAACAAGTCCAGCTCAGATCTGTATACTGGCCAAACATCCACAAGGACATCGAGAAAATGGTCAGATCATGCGCAGCATCCAGGAGAATCAGATGCAACATAGACAACAACCTCTGGTTGCCCATGACGTGCCATCCACACCGTGGACAAAGGTAGCCAGTGATACAGACATGCCACATGATACGGATTACCCGTGATACGGCCGTACTCCATTTTGATACGGATTTTAGCTAAATTTATGGAGACATTATTTTTAACCACATTATGTCCTCGTATGCATCACAAAACTATAGCACAATGGAATAATCGTTTATTGTTAGTGACTAAGTAAATCGATTCGAAACGAACGAACTAAACCACCGATTAGTTTATTGTAGCACATAATAGATGGCGCGCTGGTAAATTTGTTGTTCTGAAAACTGCGGCACATGGCTAAACGGGTGTGAACAGGGCGCGTGACAGGCGCGTGACGATTATGAAAAGCAGTGCAGGAAATGGAGCTCGACGCCGCGAAATCGCCTGTATTTCTGATTTCAAGATGTTGACACTTGCCAGTGAAACTTCGATATACGCGCGAACTGCTGAGATAAATTGTTATTATTTGTTGACACTGTCTGTTTTGCGATATGCAGTTAACTGGCCTAAATTATTAGGGCCTTTTCAAAACTGTTTTATCACGTTTTTTTGCGATGTGTATGTGTTTGGAATGTCATTCTGCATCACACCCGCTAAAACGAAGTCGGATATAATTTTTGTGTGTGTTTTATATCAATTTAATGTCGTCGAGTCGCCGTAAATAAGCCGATGTCCCTGGGCGTGAGCAATACATAGCGCTCCCCAGACGTATCACGACCGCAAAGCCAAAGCCAAGGCGATGTCTTGCGATTTGCGAATATGTCCCCAAAACTAAGGATATATCATTAAGTTTTTATTCTGTATAATGCAGATATATTTGTTTTAAACATATTTTTGTTTAATATGGCTAACTATTTTTTTACTTCGCAATGCACACGCTAGACATCGCCTTTGACAAAGCCGGGGTTTGATGCCCCGATGTAACTGGGCTACGCTAACTGCTCGCGCCTTGTGACATCGGCTTATTTACGTTGACTCGATGGCATTAAATTGATATAAAACACAATTAAAAATAAATATATGACTTCTTTTTAGCGTGATTGGTGCAGAATGACATTCCAAACACATACACATACGTTTTGAAAAGGCCTTAAAGTAATAACTTAGGCCAGTTAACTGGAAGATCTGATTAGTGATACGGATTGATACGGATTCTTACATAATTTTAGGTCAAAAATACGGATTGCCATCCCAAAAATGTGGCATGTCTGGTGATATGTTCGAGATCAAAGGTGGAAATTACTTGGTCATCACAGACTATCAATCCAAATTCCATGTCGTTCAGAAGACGACATCCACGACAAGCAACAAGATTGCACACATGACGGCCGAGTGGTTCAGCATCTGGGGACCACCGCTGGAAATAGTCACTGACAACGGTCCGCAATATGTAGGCAAACCATATGAAGACATGTACCGAAGGTGGAATCATAGCGGTAAACGAACCACACGATTTCCATGATTGTCTTTAAACTGGACGACATCGTCAATGAGCTACTAATATGTTAACATTTTGCTTTAATACGTCGAATAGATTTGGGTAAAACAAGGGATAACCTTTGTACCATACCCAGCTCTCGATCCTCGAGTAACACTGTCAATGTTCCTAATGGTTCACATTTCGTTGTTTCAGCTGTCAAAATACTAGTGATGACAATATCAACATAGGGGAGACTGGGGCTAGTTGTAACAAAAACAACATATTTCAGGATTGCGGGAGGGTTTCGTAACCGATCGAATTTTTTTGTATGCCAAGATGTCCTCACATATCTCCCGCAGTTAATTGGAGATAATTAATTGTCTGGGATATTTCATATTTACGGTATGGTGGATTATATGAGGTGTCCTAAAGTGTTACAACTTACCCCGATACGGGGCAAGTTGTAACAGAGTACAGGGTAAGTTGTAACACGTATGTTTTACCTTTGGGGTAAGTTGTAACAACGTAAAATTACACAATTGATGCTACTGCTTTCTGTAAGCTATATACATTATTTGAGACTTAATAATAACGATGTATTATTGCATCTATAGTATATTCCGTATTGGAGTTCAGCTTTTAAACACAGTATCTGACCAAACAAAACATAGTTTTATTACCAGAAATTGCAATAACAATCATTTCGCTTACAAACATGTGATGGTTATTTATAATTGCCAAAACACAGTAGGCCCAGTAATTAGTCGCATGTTTTAACTAAGTATCTGATGTAACGTATATTGTGAATGCAATGGGCAATTATGCACACTCGTTAGGTATTAGTCTAAGGGATGCGTTCGGTCGCAAAAAAGCGGTTACTACGCATTGCACGTCAGTTTCGATACCTCATGCTCAGATAAACCACGGCAGCCATTAATTTTATTGCAACGCTACTCGATTGTCCGAGACAACTGGTTTTAGGCCAGTGTTATAGCAGGTCTAAAAATCACGTCGTTTTGTCCCGCGAATAGCTAGGCCATGACGTTTAATTGTCAGCGTTCATGCATAGCGATAATGGATATAGGAAGCCGAGCTCGCTGGTCGCGTAAAGCACGTCACCGAAAAAGCGACAGCTGCTGATTGTTTCGCCAGTTAACCCGATGTAACGGCAATTCTTTTTTTGACGATTAAACAAAGATCGACTTCTTCTTCTTCTTCTTCTTCTTCTTCTTCTTCTTCTTCTTCTTCTTCTTCTTCTTCTTCTTCTTCTTCTTCTTCTTCTTCTTCTTCTTCTTCTTCTTCTTCTTCTTCTTCTTCTTCTTCTTCTTCTTCTTCTTCTTCTTCTTCTTCTTCTTCTTCTTCTTCTTCTTCTTCTTCTTCTTCTTCTTCTTCTTCTTCTTCTTTCTTCTTCTTCTTCTTCTTCTTCTTCTTCTTCTTCTTCTTCTTCTTCTTCTTCTTCTTCTTCTTCTTCTTCTTCTTCTTCTTCTTCTTCTTCTTCTTCTTTCTTCTTCTTCTTCTTCTTCTTCTTCTTCTTCTTCTTCTTCTTCTTCTTCTTCTTCTTCTTCTTCCTTCTTCTTCTTCTTCTTCTTCTTCTTCTTCTTCTTCTTCTTCTTCTTCTTCTTCTTCTTCTTCTTCTTCTTCTTCTTCTTCTTCTTCTTCTTCTTCTTCTTCTTCTTCTTCTTCTTCTTCTTCTTCTTCTTCTTCTTCTTCTTCTTCTTCTTCTTCTTCTTCTTCTTCTTCTTCTTCTCTTCTTCTTCTTCTTCTTCTTCTTCTTCTTCTTCTTCTTCTTCTTCTTCTTCTTCTTCTTCTTCTTCTTCTTCTTCTTCTTCTTCTTCTTCTTCTTCTTCTTCTTCTTCTTCTTCTTCTTCTTCTTCTTCTTCTTCTTCCTTCTCTTCTTCTTCTTCTTCGCCTATTCCCGCTAGGTGGGGTCAGCGGCCCGAATTCTTGATTTCCAGAATGTTCTGTACTGCGCATCCTCCGGGGTGATCCGCAGTGTCTGCATATCCCAATTCGGACGCCTTCCACCCATCTCCCTCTTGGTCTCCCCCTGGCCTTTTTCCTGGCACTCTCATGTTACCAAATGCTCTCACTTCGTTTTCTTCCATTCTCTGCATGTGTCCATACCATGCAGCGTAGTCTCATTTCTCTTACTTTCTCTTGTATGCTACTCACACCTAGCTCCTTTCTAATGTCCACACTATTTACTCTGTCTCTCAATGTTACTCCTTTTATTCTTGTCAACATCCTCATTTCTGTTTTCTCGAGAATCTGTTCCTCCTTCTTTCTAACTGTCCAGCATTCTGCTCCATACAGAAGTACGTACTGGTCTAATGACAGTCATGTAGAGCTTGATCTTTAATTTCCTTGGCATATTCTTGTCACTGATAACTCCGGATATGTCTCTCCACTTGCCCCACGTTGCATTAACTCTTGCTCTTACTGCTTCCTATGATCCTCCTTCTTCACTGATGGTGACACCTAAATATTTGAATTTATTCACCTGTCTGAGGCTCGTGCCTCAATTGGCTGTCTTTGATATGTTTACTTTTGTTCCTTTAAACAAAGAAAAATACGCATTTTAAAATAAAACTGACAGTGCATACCAGTTAAGCTATTAACACATTATACACATGTAGATATAAAAGAATCGGATTGGCGTTGGGCAAACGAATGGATTGCATATGTGGGCAGTCCCGCGATAATATTAAGTATTAATTGTTATAGCTGAATTTATTCACCTGTCTGAGGCTCGTGCCTCAATTGGCTGTCTTTGATATGTTAAAATTTACTTTTGTTCCTTTAAACAAAGACAAATACGCATTTTAAAATAAAACTGACAGTGCATACCAGTTAAGCTATTAACACATTATACACATGTAGATATAAAAGAATCGGATTGGCGTTGGGCAAACGAATGGATTGCATATGTGGGCAGTCCCGCGATAATATTAAGTATTGTTATAGCTAGAATAGATAGGACTCTGATGGTCGAGTCTATTGCGGTACTGCCATAATTTGGGTAACATCAATGGTTCCTTTGTCCCAGAATTCTAATATATGTTTTGCCTTTTCGTAGGCCATCTCTCCGACTCCATTCCCACTCCCAGTGGCAGTGGCAGTACTAGTAGTAGTACTGGGAATGACAACGTTTAGTCTAGACTAGAGACTAGGGTGTAGCCTCTGGACTAGGCCGGCTAGGGCGAATCGGCAGGCCCACGATGAGCGTCAGGCTGAAATCGAGCAAGGACATTAAGACCCCAAGACAACGAACGAAAGCTTGTACGTTCGGGTTGGAAGAAGTGTATAATAATGGAAGACTTAATACGACGTACATATATTGCCCAACTTTATGTCATCACTCCTAGCTAAGTTACTTTATAGGTGGCGCCACAACCAATGAACGGTGGACAGGCCTTTGCTTCAATTTGTATTTCTCCGCTGATATGCATTTATTTGATATTTTATTTGAACTTGTTACGGCAGTTAGATTTGAAACCTCTCCCTCCAGTAATAAACTAACTATATGTACTTCGCATAGGAAATGTGATGAATTATGATACATTATGAGCGATGTATTATAAGCGACCTATTTTCTGTTTATGTGGCTGTTATTCGGTTGCTGGTGGAGGAAGCCATATTGCTGCTGATACAATATTGCCGGTGTTTTAGGGAACGTTTTGTTATAATTATTATTGCAGTAATACCACATCAGTGGTTTGGCAATTCACCATGGATGAGGAGTACGATGTTATCGTTCTTGGTACTGGTCTTAAGGTATGTATATTTTCAGGTGCACCGCAATGCAGCAATGGAAATTAGAAATCGCGTGATATCATATGGGCCGTGTGTCACTCACTGTGTCGTGTGGGGGGAGGGGTGAAGGCAGAATAAGTCAAAACTCTCCGTCTAAACTGTACGTTTTTCTGATGTATACTGAATCTTCATGCACCTTAATGAAAACAATCGTCAACGATAATCGATAACAGTCTGCTAAAATCTCTAGCGCAGTCCAGTCCGTATACTCACGACGATACAGTAAAATACACAACACAACGGCAACGCATCCCAATTGTCATCGAATTCGTGCCAGGCGAATATATGCGTGACTGCATCGCCATGTTAATGAAATTTCGTTTTCTGAAGCTCTCGGCCTATTTTAATTTAATACATAAATTGATCTCGCACTGATTCTCTAGCCACACAGTGTGGACTGTGTTCTGTGGACCGAGAATTTAGGAGAGTTTAAAGTAAAATGTTGACTTAATTGAGACGGGGAGTGCCCTAAGCCCAGGCATTGTATGATTGTTGTTTATTTGAGAAGCAGAAAAATTTGTATCAAAGACATACTCCTATACAATTGTATGCAAACGACCTGGCAGTGATAGCGGATGGAGAAGCAAATCTCCAAGAACAGATGGTAGAGTGGAAAGATATGTTAGTAGACTGAGAGTAGGTTTGTATAATGTGGATGGGGCAAAGAACAAAAATGGCCAGCAGGCACATTGTTTTGGGAACAATTCTTACGTGCTTCTATGTTTCCATCCGCAGGAAATGTTTGGCTTTAATATCATTGGCTATTGGCTAAGCATTTTAATTAAAATATTCATTGTGTGCTAAGAAGTACAGGCCATTAATACATTCAATAAATTTATACATTTATATTTCAGGAATGCATTCTCAGTGGCATGCTATCTGTCAGTGGGAAGAAGGTGCTTCACATGGACCGCAACAAGTACTATGGTGGTGAAAGTGCCTCACTGACCCCTCTTGAGGAGGTACAGTACACATGTCTTTTATATTTTCCGGTATCTAAGATTTACTTTCTTGCAGACCTGGAATTTTATTACTGCATAAGTACGGGTACATTGATGGTGGATGAGTACAAGTATGAGTACATTGCTACTAAAAGCTGAGTACAAGTACATTTACATGAGTACAAGTATAATTACGACTTATGAGTACATTTAACCATTTCAGAAACCTGAAGTTAATATCCATCTTATGCAAACAACTTGAACTTGAACATACCAGTTCAGACCAAATTGTTTTATGTATTTAAACCAGGCCAGGAAGTCCAGAATAAAATATACTTTTATCAGTGTGCCATAGTCATAAAATGCATGTTATTCTCATACTGGTCACAGCAGTTAATTACTGGCTGAGTCTTCTGATGAAGTGCAGTGATTCCAGTCAGTTAATCTACACCAGTAGAGCCTGGTGTTAGTTTGCAGGTTATGGAACAGGAGTATGTAGAGCCTTGGGGACTGGCAGTGTTCACTGCCAAGTTGCCAACAACTGGAGTCATCCTCCATCATCTAACGCTACCAGAACCACCTGTGATTCATGCCTTTTTTGGTCGAGTTGATTAACTCTACTCACCAACTAAGACAATACATAATATTATAACAGTGTCCAGAGTAAGGCTAAACAGATCAGTAAACCCTGCCCCCAGTTCTAAGGGGTTTCATATTGTTAATAAATGTATGTGAAAACAGTGGGGGGAAAAACAGGTTTTTTTCATATTGTGATAAAATGCCTGTTTAACCCTGCGACCGGCCATAACTCGGCAAATACTTATAATAAAAATATGAATTATATATAATTTTACTGCCAAATGAATTCTTTATTATAATAAAATTATACTATCTCTATTATATATGACAATCACCGTGATATTATTAGCTGAATGTCATCCAAACAAATATGAAAAAACTAAACGCACTATCCCATTCCTAAATAATTACTGAGCGGACACATTTCCTACTTCCAGTGAGACAAAAGTAGCCATACATATTAGCTCCCAAATAAAACCAAAAATAATCAAATCCGTTGAGAACATTAATTTTTACGTTTTTTTCCGACATTGCGGTAGGCCATTTTAGGCCGGCCGATTGCTGCTACATTCGCCGTCGGTGGAAACCTGCGTCGCGAACGGTGAGATGTTGCGCTGACAAATGGTCGAATTTTCACACCAAAAAGCATCCAAAGTTGTTCTAACTACTTGAACTAGTATAATAGACACATTCTTGAATACTGTCAGTTGTCTTGTCGAAACATAGACGCGGTAACTTGAGATATTCTGAAGTAAACGTTTGGATTTGGAAAGTCCTTCGACACCATCCGTTCGCCATCTTGTTGTTTACTTCTGTTCGGCGGGAAGATGACGCGGTGTTTGAAAGCTTGCTTCTGATTCGCTGGACCAGTTTCATTCACGTGTTTATTTTTCCCGGATTGGGCAAGAACAACGCTTTCTATTGGTACCACGTAGTGCTGGTTTGATACCAAAAATATCGAAGTATCGCGATACTTGCGAAAGTTCGATACCGATATTTAGTGGTATCGCGATACAGTAGAACCTGTCTTGTAGGGACACCTGTCCAGCCAAGCAAAAGTGTCCCTACATTGCAGGTGTCCTCTCATCACAGGGACAGGAATTTGCGGCATTTTTCCCAAACATACCATTTTTATTTAAATCCACATTACAACATACATAAATCACTTTTATACCCACAGTTATAATACCCATACAAATTAAGTGTAATAATATATCATTTAATATTACAGTAGAATCCCTCATTTAAGACAGTTTTGGATTAATTCATAATAATTAATGTCCATAATAGCATGTATGCTTTAGAAAATAAAGTAAGTATTAAAATGCACAAAATACAAATTAGAAAATAATTAAATGAGACGACACATTAACAACAATATTTGCATATACTTTGTGTGTGTGACATGTTTCATTATAAGTTTAATTTGGAATAGTTTTTACAATATAATAAATTATTATTATCTGATTGTGATTTAAAATTTGGTCTGAGGGGCTAAAAAGTGCTGCCACCTCACGGCGTCTGGGTAATCACGCAGCGGTCGCCATTTTGTTTATCGTTTCAGCGGCGCAAAACGATCATTTACTTTCTAATCTAACCATGAAAACGACTTCTTACAGCCGTCAAACTTCTTGTCTGATAACTTATATACACATGCACACGCTATGTTACAAAATAAAATAATTTAAATTCACTTAAAGAATACAATTCACAAATCAAAATCGTGGTAACTCGACATCACCGCCGCCGGTAACGTGCAGGCCGAGGATTACCGTGGCGTAACGTCAATATTTTATCGCGGCGTCACTACATAAATGAGATTCAGAAATGTTGGTTTTACCTAAACTAACATGAAACTTGGGAGAAAAATTAAATAAGTGTGGCTCTATAGATCGATTGCGAGAGCGACTGAAATGGGTCACCAACTGTGAGTCGAGATCCCGCGCGCTTTCTCCGTTCCCAGCATCCATTGTACTGAACAGGAAATGGTCGCCGCCATCTTTAAAATATCTAAATTTATTTTTCAAAATAAAGTTAACTGTCCGCCCTAGCAGGTGAAAAATAACAAAAAATCGCTGTCCGCGTCCGCGTCCACCAGGTGGCCGCTCATCTCAGGGACATTTCCGTTGAAAAGTGATCGGGACATCGGAAAACTGTCCGTACATAGCAGGTGGTCGCTCATCGCGGGGGCCGCTGAAGACAGGTTCTACTGTACTTCGATATTTTTGGTATCGAACGCCCACTATTCGATACCTTCGATACCTTCGATACCTACGATACCTTCGATACCTTCGATACCTTCGATACCTTCGATACCTTCGATACCTTCGATACCTTCGATACCTTCGATACCTTCGATACCTTCGATACCTTCGATATTTCGATACTCGACATCGAGTCCATTCGACGAAGTCGATGCGAAGGCGCAACATCGTTGTAGATGACGACGTTGTTTACGGGAGCTATCACTACAGCGCTTCGCAGCCTAAATTGACTTAGGCGTGGTTGTTTAAAAAATAATATAACATAAAATGTGAATTGTTTTCTAAAACTTTATTGTAGAATTAGTCTCTATAATAACTGTTTTCTGTGTGCTATCTTAGCGTAGGTCAGACTTCGCGTAGCCTCGTTACCCAAACCAAGGTTCGTATGTGACGATCTCGTTTGGTGGCAGTACCATGCCATCTTTCTCCCTACTTTATTTACGGTTACGCGTACAAAAACACACATCCTATTGTATTTGTATAGAGTGTTTATTGCACGCACTAGTATTTATGAAACTAGTTTAATAATAATATTATTAATATAAATATTTATTCGAGCGCGATGCGGAGGTTATGTTTACCCGGGTTCCGTTTGGTGGCGCCACCATTTGCCGTACACGATGCCCACAGCCAAGGCGAACGACAACAAGTCGCAACGTTCATCGGCATCGCTAATAATTTGGCAGTTTTCCAACAAAGAGTGTCTGCTGTGCTAGAGGCGTCTCAAAGATAGCGTGGGAAATACATCGAATTTGACGAAACATGTCACCATTCAAGAAGCTATCAAAACGTGATGATCAACTTTCATCGTATGGCGTCGTCGACGTTGACGTTGTTGACAACGTCGCATTGCCATTGACTCGAGAACGTATTCTATCGAAATATTCGACAGTGAGCGAGCAATGGACATCTAGTTACAGTCGAAGCGAATCGCCATCGGTTGCCGAATCTACTAAGTAACCGCGGCAAACATCGCCAAGAAGTGACATACTCGACGTGACTGATTAACGATGACGATGTGCTTACTGCATCTACTGTCACTCTCACTGTGACACTGCCAGTCACTGGCACTGGCCAAACAGATTCACCACTGGCAGAGCCAGAGGGAGAGGAAGAAACTGACCGGTTCTTGAAAACAGTTGCAAAAACATTATGGGGCTTGTTATGTGTACTTGATAACGTGGTAATTTGAGTTTTATATAAACAAAATTGGTGTGAACTGGGAAGTGCAATTGAAATTTTTATTAATATTTTTTTCTATTATTAATTAGTGTTATTTTATTGTAATCGTCTATACAGTTTTTATGTTAAATCACAATTATCTTTACGATTCAATTAATTATAAAACTGGCAGTGGCACTATTATAAGTGATAGGTGTATTTATATTTAATATAATAATAACATATTATTTGTATGTTATGTTTCAGCTGTATTTGTTGATGGTCACTTTAGGAGACACAGTGAATTGAAATTAAGCTACTATATTATAGTGTATTTACAAACAGATGGGGTGAAGTACTGTTATTAATTTAAAATAATTCAGTGCAATTGATGAATTTATTTGTCACTAGGTATTTTATTGCAGTTGTCTTTATTGTTTTAATTTTATATTACAGTTACCTTTTAGTTTTACAACAATAATCAATTATATTGAAACTGTTGTTTGTTTACTTACATAAATGAAATTTGCATTTTAATCATTGTTTGCATGACTATAAAAGTATCACATATCTCCCTGTAAGGGAAAAATTGTGTGTGTTTCTGTGGCATTAGTCTAAGTGGATAGTAGTGTGTTTCTTTGGAGATCTCTACTGTACTGAATTACACTTACAAGGTAAATTTTGAGTATCGAATAAAAGTCTGGTATCGATTGATATCGAAGAATTCTGGTATCGAACCAGCAATATATCGATCGGTATCGAAGAATTCTGGTATCGAACCAGCACTACTTCTGTTGCATACTGTTTCTACTGGGAACTGTGTTCTCTGTGAATATTAGACTTGCAACGTAAGTATCGAGTATCGAGTATCGAACAAAATTCAGGTATCGATCAGTATCGAACAAAACCTGGTATCGAACCAGCACAAGTACCACGTATGTGGGGGTTGGGCCTTTATGAATTGGTGCGTAAATTCGTCACGGAAGGCGTAGTAAACCACCCAAATTTAGGCATCAAATTTATCACGTGTTTTGTCCGGCCGCGTGTAACTCGCTGTCATTCAAACTGCTCATGAATAAATATACACCATTTTGAAAAATCTGTCAGCTATCCGACGATACCAAATGTGTGCGGGTCGGTTACTGATTACGCCAACAAAAAATGTGTTTATGCGGGAAGGTGTCTAGGGCCGATTAATCGGCCCTGGCCGGTCCCAGGGTTAACCATGTTTAGCCCAAAATGGAGGTTCAGCTGACCCAGAGTTAAACCCGGGTTTGGTCGGGGGGGATTAAACTTGCCAACGTTGCTGGCTTAATAGTCGATGTAACATGAGTGTATGACATTAGTCTAAAATGAGTGCGGGCCCTGCTGGCCTCCACTCATTTTAGACTAAATTCTAACCCTGGACCCACAGATATATAATTAATGTGTACACCTATGTGTATAATAATAATAATTATTATATTCAGCAAGACTACAATTATCATGTATATGTCCCTGCAAAAATATTTGTAGTTAATTCTAAAGTAGCGTTGTAAATATTTGCGTTATCATTTATAAATGATATAGCATATAACTGTTATTTAATGATTGTGTGTCTGTTTTAGCTGTACACATACTTCAAAAATGACAACAAGCCATCAGAGCGCTATGGTCGTGGTCGTGACTGGAACGTCGATCTGATTCCCAAGTTTCTCATGGCCAACGGTAATCACTTCACATTAGCAATTTATGTTTTCTTTGATGCAGTCTTTAGACAGAACTGGTTTAGATATCTCAGACTCTATTTGTAAAAGTGGCCAAAATTGGCCAAACCTTCCTAAGTGCAGAGTGGCCAATACCGACCGGTCAGTAAACTCATTTTTCGTTTACTGCAATCTTTTCCTAAGCATTAACCACCCAAACTGTAGGTAAGGGAAACATGTTGTTGCCATCTTGTAAAACACTTTGTTTATGAATTGAGTTTTATTTGGAAGGATGTTGAAGTGCATTCATCTAGATGACCCACATCATCGTGTGGTATATGGTGGATTTATCTGATATCAATTCTCAATGATTTTGAATCGGATATCGATGTCTGCAGCATGAATAATGTTGACCGTGATCACCGAGACTCTATTATCATCCAACTTTGTTGTCTGTGCGACTTTTCGCTGTTGAGATATGAAGAAGATGACCTGTTGTTGGAATATTTATTTCCACAATACATTTTTTATATATAGTACAATGAAGTTGCCATTTTATTTTGACATCAGAATTATCTCAGAAACTATTGAAGATCTGTTTTTAAAATTTTGCATTTTTACTAAATATTTTATCAGTGTCATTACTACTAAATAAAACATAATTCTATTAAAATGAAAGCATAGGGTTACATGAAATAGTTATATAGGACATTACAAAGAGCTTTATATTCCCTTTTTATTATAATTTTGGACACAAAAGAATCCCCTTTGTGTCCAAAAAATGTATTGACTGACCAGTGCCATTATTGAATCATTGTTACTTCCTGAATGATAGGAATATTTCCACGATTCAGACAGTCAGACTGTTTCTGAGAGAGAAGTCAAGTAATTTTGCAGTACGTTAGCAATGGATTTTTCTAATGCAGAATTGGAGTGGTTGCTGGAAGTGAATGTTCTTTGATGATGTGAACACAGAACTTCCAATATGTTGACGTGATTATGATATGCAGGTCAGCTTGTGAAGCTGTTGATTCACACGGGCGTCACACGGTACCTTGAATTCAAGTCAGTGGAGGGCAGCTACGTCTATCGTAGTGGCAAAATTCACAAAGTTCCTGCCAATGAAACAGAGGCCCTTGGATCAGGTGACTAGTTTATGTGTGATCCTCACAGGCAATGCACAGTTGCTGTCTGGTAATGTTTAACACTCATGTTTTATTAACATCTCTAGCTTTATTTATTATGAATGTAACATTCAGTATCTGACCTGATGACAGGTAATGATCCCCAAATCATGCATTGCCCAACTCACAAAATATGTAAATGGTCTCTAAACATTTCCTACTTCTTCTACTCAATATTTTCAAGTTGTCAAATAACTTGTAATTCCGATTGGAAACGTCAGTGGAAAGTGGGTGGTGCCAGTATTCTGTTCACTCACGTATCATTGTCACGTTTGTAATTGTAGCTATTAAATAATTGAGATTGTACAATATGGGTCACATTCATTGGTGTTGCTGTTTTGTTAGTGTTAAATCATGTCCTCAAGTTGTTAAATTCATATTGTCTACACAAACCTCCATAGCCAGTGTTAACAGTTAGCGGGGGCCAGCTAGCCCAATATTTACTGCTGCTGTCATGTATAATTTGGACCGCATGGACATTTTGACCAGGGTGGGAGTCTATATTTTGAGGTCCATATATTCTGTCGCATAGACTATGAACTCCCATGGAAAATGGATGCCGGGTCCATGATCTACACTGGGTCCATTTACTATGTGTCATAGAGTATGGACACTCCACAGAAAATTAACCCCAGGTCCATAATCCATTGGGTAGATTTTCTATATGTGTCACAATATGGACCCCCATAGAAAATGGACCTAGATACTACATTGTGTTGTTGATAAATGCCTGATGTAACTTTGAAACTGTTGAAATTGTAGACTAAATTCTAACCCTGATAGCCTTTTTAAAGTTTGTTTCTTCAACTGTCAGGTCTGATGGGCATATTTGAGAAGCGCCGGTTCCGTTCCTTCCTGCAGTTTGTGCAAGACTTTGATGTGAATGACCAGAAGACATGGAAGAACTTTGACTGCAAGAATGAAACAATGGCAAAGTGCTTTGAGAAGTTTGGACTCGATGCCAACACAGCAGAGTTCTCTGGCCATGCCTTGGCACTGCATAGAGATGACACGTAGGAGCACATATGTTTGTATATGGCTATGTAGTAGGGCCAAGGAGCAAAGTGTAAAGCACCTTGATCAGGTGTGAGGTCTGGATACTGTGCTCTAAAAGAACATTTACATGATGATGGCCCATATAGAACATGATTGTTGGAAGATGTCCAGGCAGTTGTGACAAAAATACTGTTCCTATAAAAATCATAACTTCGTTAATATTTATTTTAAAATATGAATGATTTTAATGCTAACAGAATGCTTTATTATAATCCAATTATAGTATCTATACAACACACTAAAATCATGGGGATGTTTCTAAATTGAACCAAAAAAGAAAATCAACATTTCATCCTGCTGCCAGATTATGATGGCTTGTATCTAAATACTTTGTCGTTTAGACAAATTTGGTGTTATATGTTAGCTGCCAAATATACAAAAATGAAACAAATCAGTTGAGAACAATTTTTTTCTGATTTTTGTTGACATAAAAATAGGCTGATTCAAGGCCCGTTCATTACTGTTGCAACCCACACGCTCGCCCAAAGAAATGTAGCACTGGCTGATTTGTTGAATTTTCGCATCAAAACACCCTCGAAACATGAACTAATATAATAACCTTAATTATGAATACTGTCAAGCATACTCTAGTACTGAAATGGTTAATGCATATTTAATCCTTTTTAGTTCGAAGGATGATTCACCAAAATCATTTCATTCATAATTATAATCTCAGAATATAGTCAATGAAATTCAGGGCCTATTGGCCGTAAAATAGCCATGTCAGCAGCGCACATGGATCTTTACTTGAAGGTTTTTGTTTTTTTGGATGGAATGATTTTGTATATGAATTTCTTTTGAAAGGTCGCTCCTCGATAGCGACCAGCATGGTCTTAGAGGAGTCTGCTGACCGTATGTTGTATTACTGTATTACAAATTATTATTATATACTATTACCATGTTTATAATGATCGTTATATTTGTAATTGATTCTGAGTTGTTTTGACATGGATATAGTGTATGTATTTGGTTGAAATACTGGTCGAATAAAAAACATCATTCATTCATTACCTGAATGAAAATTTCACTTTTGCTGTTTCCCCACAATAGTTCCATAGTAGTAATGCATATGTTAGATACTTAGAGTGACCATGAATGAGTAGTAAATCTGACTCTGACTGTCATGGTGTCCATGCTCACTGGTATTGCTGTGGTTGCAGTTACCTACAGAGACCAGCGGCTGATACCCTACAACGGGTCAAGTTGTATAGTGAATCTCTTGCTCGCTATGGCAAATCGCCATATCTCTACCCCCTCTATGGACTTGGAGAGCTTCCCCAGGGTTTCGCCAGGTATGTATGTTACATCCACATCTTTTGTAGCAGATGTGACATGCCTTCTTCAGATAAAACCAAGAAGCACTTAACCTTGGTTGCAAGAGAGCACCTTTAACAGTATCATAGGACAACCACCCACCATGTTTGCTGTGCTCTGATCCTGTCCACCGGCCATAGGAGTAGATGCTCTGTCAATGAGCTGAAAGGCCTTTACCCTCCCCCAGCTCTGTTGCTACATATCCTCAAGAAGGTTCAATGAGACCAGTGCAAACTGATACTCATTGCCCCATGCTCTTATCTCCAGCTACACTTGTGGAGAGTATCTGGGATGTACTCTGCAGCAGAGGCTTTTCGATCAAAGTTGCCTCGCATGCCTCATCAAGAACATTCATATTTGTGAAAATTGGCTAAACACAATGGTAATAAAAAATTATTTGACATAGAAATTATATTGAAACGTGTAAAAATCCAAAACATTTGTCATAAAGAATGATGAATACATATTTAACAAGAATATAGTGTTTACTCAAAGTAAATTTTATTCAGGATTCATTGGCGACTGTAAACATAATATATGATTTCTGTATATATGCACATCGTAGCCAATCTGTAAACAACTTTTAGCGATGATTACATGTTTAGAAAGAACACATATTCACTATGTAAAAAAATATGAATATAATCCATTCACTACTTAACAATTTATATGTGATCGCAGCGCCATGGTTGCCAGCTCTGGGTAGATACATATTCAAAATTTGGACTAAAATCTCTCTTGTGACTCTAAAACTAAATATTTGGTGATGCCATTTGCAACAAACAGTAGGTCTACCTAATCCATTCCTGTATTGCTCAATATGCATATCCCCCTGTATGGAGAGGTATAAATAAACTGCACTTGACAATACATACCCCTATGTCATCGAACGATATATTGCTCGAGGTTAATTAACTCTCAAGGTTAATTAACTCTTTACTGTGCAGACTGTCCATAAACTCACAGTTCGTGGGCCTTTCGTTTACCGTGTTCAGGTCCTTCTTTTACATTAACCTGCCAGCTCTAACTGCTGATCTAAGCTCTGTAGGTCACGGAAACATGTGCTGTTGCCATCTTGTGAACAATTGTTTTCGTTTGCGAATTACATGAGTTTATTTTGAAGGATGTTGAAGTGCGTTCATCTAGTTGACCTCCGACATGGTGCAGCATTTGGCTCAGCCATGTCGTTTGATTTATTTATTTTAGGGTATTTAATTAATATGCACTATGGTCTTCTGATAAGGGAGCAACTATTTGTGAAAGGAGTGTGCTATCCTTTGTTATTCGAGTGTTGATTTAACATACGAAAAGAACATTCCATTCGGCAATATGATCAGTAAACGATAGCCATTTTGTAAATTATGGCATGATTTTTTTCTTCAGTTGCGTTGGCGTTGTTTACCAAAGCAATTATAATTTGAAAACTAACCGTCAAAATTGGATAAATGTTTTACTAGGATAAAAGTAATATACATGGTTACATTAGTTCCACAGGATAACTGTTGTGTTTGCTTCAAGCTCTGAAATGTAATTGATTGTAATACAAACATTTTAATAAAACATTTTATTCACACAATCATTCCAGGTAAAGTGCAATTAATTTCATATATTTTCATGGATCGGTTGTCGAGTTATTTGAATTTTAATGCAGCGTAATTCACAGATGGCTGCCGTCTTAAAATTGTCTGCCCACAGCAGCATGTAAAATAAGAAGGCTGTCTACCCAGTAAAGAGTTAAGAACTTGTTAAGCAAGAACTTGTTTTATAGAACGAATGGTGTGTGTGTATATGTATACAAGTGATGTACTAGTTGCTGGGAAAGTTATTTGATGGGCTGTTGTGGTTGTTGTTGACAGACTGAGTGCCATCTACGGGGGGACGTACATGCTGGACAAGCCGTGTGACGAGATAGTGATGGAAGGAGGCAAGGTGGTGGGTGTCAAGTCTGCCGGCGAGACTGCCAAGTGTGGCATGGTCATCTGTGATCCCTCCTATGCACAGGAGCAGTGCAAGAAGGTTGGCCAGGTAAGCTTGTCTATAGCTGAATATCTTTGAAATGGATATTTGTAGCAAGATATTTGACTTATCCAGGGATGAGAGTTCTGCGGAAATCTGTGTTACCACATTTTGGAAATGCAATTAGGTCATTCCTGTAATTCATCCAGATCCAGGGAGAAATTAGGGTTGGATTTATTTATAAAGGTATTGCAAAGATAATGTAAAAATCAAAAATTTCAGACTTTGTCTAAACAAACTACTGTTATACTTGCACTGAATTCTCAATATATATCATTTAGCCAGAAACCTACAAGTGATTAGGATCATGAAAGGCTATATAATAATTTTAATTGAATGACAAATTTATATCATTTCCATTTTTCTTGGAAACATGCAGGGAAACACCAAACCTGTGTCTGTTTATTTCACTGTTGGTTAACCCTGCGACCGGCCAGTGAAAATCCTGTGTTGCATACTGTTAAATAATAATCATAACTGCAAATACTTATCAGAAAAGAATCAGAAAGTATAATTTTACTGCCAAATAAATTCTTTATTGTAATAAAATTATACTATCTATTATGTCAGATAATCATGGTGATATTATTAGCTGAACGTCCTCAAAAATACGGAAAAAACAAACACTATCCTGCTCCCATATAATTGCTGAATGGACAAATTTCATACTTCCTGCAAGACAAATGTACCCATATACTTTAGCTGCCAAATAACATAAAAATGAATCAAATCTGTTGAGAACCTTTACGATTTTTTTCAACATCGAGGTAAACCAATTTAGGTCGATCGCTGCTACATTCGCTTCTGGTGCAAACTGCGCCGCGAGTGGGGAAAACTTGCGCTGATAAAGGGTAGATTTTTCAGAAAAAAAACATCCAAAGTCATTCTAACTATTTCAACTAGTAGTGTAGACTGGGATGTACTTTCCGTAGGAATCAGATGCCCAAAGTGATATAGTGATTGATTTGACTTTATTTGGGTATGAAATAAAAAAATCTTGGGTTACAAATTATTAGACATCTTGTTTACTTCTGCCCCGGCTGGAAGATGATGCAGTGTTTAAGTGCTTGGTTCTGATTCGCTGGACCAGCCCCACCCACATATTTATTTTCCCCAGATTGGGCAAGAACAGAGCTCTATACTGGTGCCACGTATGTGGGGGTCGGGCCTTTATGAATGGATGCGTAAATTCGTCACGGAAGGCATAGTAAACGACTCCAATTAGGGCATCAACTTTGTCACATACTGTGTCTGGCCGCATGTAGCTAACTGTCATTCAATCTGCTCATGAATTGAATACACCATCTTGAAAAGTCTGTCAGCTATCCGATGATACCAAATGTGTGCAGGTTGGTTACTGATTACGCAAACTAAAAATGTTTTTATGCAGGAAGGTGGCTCGGGCCGATTAATCAGCCATGGCTGGTCACAGGGTTAATCATCAGATTATTTCTTGGCTTCACTGTGGCAACCTACAACCACATTAGTGAAACATATTGAACTAATGTGTTATGCTCAAGTTTGCTGTGCTGTAAACAAAACACATTATCTTTGAATATTAAATATTTTGATCTGCATTATCACTGGATATGTTTCGTTTGCTGCTGTCGAATGTTCCCACTAGGTGGAAACAGTGGTTCTGCCGCAGATGGACAAGGAACCACAGTGATTGGCAGCCTTGTGCATGAACTATAACCAACTATATCATGAACATTTTGGCTCAATGTAAAGTAGGAACACGGACAAATAGTTCTTGAAAGGTTAATTATAGTTGTGTTTGAATGTATAGTATGTAGTTATTGTAAGTGACCACTGATTTCTTATTAATAAATGAAACATTTCTTTACAAGAATTGGTTCAATTTCACTGAATAATTTCAAAAGAGTTCTAAAGCTTCTGAAGTCCTGATAATTATGTTTATATAGACAGTCAACAGCTGGACAGTACCAATTATATTTAGGGGTGGGTGGTGGAATATGAAGAAACATGAAAATAAGTAGTTACAATGCAGAGCAAGTCTTTCCATTGTTGTTTAATATAAATTAGTAGGGGTTGGAACTAATTCTTGTAAAAGTGTTGCCTAGAAATGTAATTCACGTGAGTGTAATGAAGGCAAGAAGACACAGAGTTCTCTCATCATTGTTCTGTCATATATTGGAATCTCAGTATGTTGAGGTGTTGCAGGTGGTGCGTGCCATTTGCATCATGGACCACCCAGTACCAAACACGAAGGACTCGCTGTCTACACAGCTCATCATTCCTCAGAAGCAGGTTGACAGAAAATCTGGTGAGTGTGTTACTTAGACATGTCATAGCGAAAGTCTGATGAGCAGAGAGTGTCTGTATGTGGCTATGTGCTGCGTAGACTTGTCATAACTTATCAGTCCTTACATGCAGGTGGACAGGAAGTCTACTCATTTGCAGTCATGTCGTTGCAGATTTCAAGGCAGGTTTCATCTGAGTCTAGTAACCTTGGTAATTTGATCCCAACATATAGTTCTGTCCTCTGTTTTGGCAGTGGCTGTTTGTATTGGTTGCTCTTCACTACCATTACTAACTGTCAGTAGGTTTCAATATGCCTACTTCAGCCATTCATTTCTCCATTGTTCGTGAGTATAAGGACCAGTTACCACCTATGCTGTCCCTTTTTTGTAGACATCTATGTATGCTGTGTCAGCTACACGCATGCAGTTGCCGCAAAGAATTTCTTCCTTGCCCTGGTTGCCACAAATGTTGAGACAGCAGATCCTGTGGCTGAACTTCGACCAGGACTTGACCTACTTGGACCTGTTTTAGAGAAGTATGATTTCTATTCACTTTTCATTATTAATTACAAAAAAGAATAAATGTCATTTACAAAAAGAGTAAATGACAAGTATTATAAGTAAAACTATCATAGATCACCTGATATTTTAGTGTAGCTACTAGACTCATAGGAAAGTGATTGAACAAGTTCAAAGACAGAAATGGACTTGGGGATATCTGTAGAATACAAGATAACCACTGTAGATCACGGGCTACCACCTGGAAACTTTACATGCAACGGGAATGATTTAGAGGAAGACTGGCGAGACAATAGAGAGACAAACTAGATGACTACTGGAAGGGCACATCTGCCAGTCACGGGACACTACAGCTGCACAATGATGAGGATGATTAGTTGATTACTAGAACTCTGCATCCTTGCAAATTTACCTGCATCCTCCCGACAACAAACGTGATGTGTCAACTTATATTTGACCCACCCACTGTGAAGGTGTATAGGATGTAACATGGGGTTTGTGGGTTTGTTGGATTACAGGTGGGGTTTGTGGGTTTGTTGGATGACAGGTGGGACAGGACAGATGGTTACAGTGGCGAAGCAGTTCTGATTCTCATACTAAGGATTAGGACGAGTATTTGATTCGTATTCGAAATTTCAAGTATTCGAACGTTTTCCCGCTATTCGATTCAAAATTTGAAAATTTGCAGCTGTAAACGAATATTGCTCAACTATTTTCCTTCATGTCCTCCGCCGCAAAATTGGTCCCAGGCAATCTTTTGCTTTTTGACTTGACTATGAAAAAGACTACTACTGCCAAACTACTCCTCACATACATGTATATGTATTTGTATTTTACACACTAGGTTACAAAATAAAATCACTAACATTATATAAATGAATAAACTTCACAAAACAAACTCACATAAAACTTGCCAGCAACACGTATACCTTCCTGTAATATCAGTATTATGTCAAGGGGTATTTTGTTAGCAATGTCAGATTAAGGTTTAAGGATAGGGTTTCTGGTAAGTTTACAATTAGTTGAAGTTAGCTTAGGCTTAGTTAGAGTTACGGTTACTTTAGGGTTAGCATAAAACCGGAATTTGTGAAGGTCATTTATTAAGCGATGCTTGTGATAAATTATTGAGTTACGGAAAGCGCCAAGCTCCGCATATCGGCATTAGATCATGTCGAGTTTTGCGTGAGTTTGTTTTCTTAATTTTCTTTACAGGAATGTAGATAATTTTATAACCTAGTGTGTGCATATGAATGTAAGGTATGTGAGAATAAGTTTGGCAGCTGTATGAAGTTGTTTTCATGGTTATGTCAGAATGTAAACAAAAAGATTGACGCGTATAATGGCTGCGATGCCAATGACTCTGGCACGGACTTGCCCACCGGAGACGCCATGTCCCGGCAAGACATCTCGACACTGTCCAGGGTTCTAATCGAATTTGAAGCCCCTAAATATATGTATTCGATATTCAATTTGTATTCGAAATGTAGAGGATATTCGATTCAATATTCGATTCGAATGAAATTCGAGATTGGTCCCATCCTTATCTCCCACTGCTTTTTCTTTGTAGATTTGTTCATGTTAGTGACATCTATGAACCGTTGGACGAGGGAACAGAGAGTCAGGTATATATTTATTCATTTTGACTGCTTGTTCCAGTCGGGATTCTTGCAAAAGTTATCACAGGCTTTTCTTTGAAAACATGGTATTATAAAATGCATGTATATTTCCACTCTAGTAAATATAGTACATAAAGTTATTATTTATCATAAATGAATACCACAATATTGGTTATGCTTATATTGTAGTTATGTTGTGGTTGCAAATAAATTGTATAGTATGTTACTTATCATTTCAAGTAGTTCATTTCAGCCTGACAATGTTACACTTGTCAGTGAGTCCTAAAATGTTAAATTATGTATTGTTTTTAATTACCAGAACAGCACACAGCAATTGTCTTATCTTGTAGTTGGAACGATAAAATCCCACCTTTACAATGTCTTTTTTCTTGCAGCTGTTCATCTCCAAATCCTATGACGCTACAACCCACTTTGAGACGACGTGTAATGACGTATTAGACATATTCCGGCGGGCGACTGGGGCTGACTTTGACTTCTCCAAAGTGAAGCATAATCTGGAAGACATTGAATAGGCTCTGGAGGAAAACTTGTGTTTGTGTGTGCACACATGATACAGGACTTTCTTATGGGATGTCTTCAATGCTGTATCCATTCTTAATGCTGCTTATTGTCTCAAGCTATCACAAGGTCCAAGATGACCAGTCCACTGATTTAACCACATTGTTGGACTCGGGACACGGCTGTGCTGTCAGTCACTATGGCCATCATGACTGAACACTGTTCTAGAAGCAGTGCCATTGTGTAAGAGGTACCAGTGGCCAATGTCAACAGTAGCAATATTAGTTTTGACCATTGTGGCTCTTGTAATAATCAGTCTGTCAACCCTGGTTGGCATGATGAAATGGCTGTCCATGATGGGCATTGCTTGTTGTTGATGTGTATTTTGTAAGCAGTGCTGCAGTTGTCTTTGCACAAGTCGCCCCTTGTCATCAGAGCTTGTTGTAATTGCACTAATTACCCTTCACTCCAGCTTGTCAGCAATGCAGCAATGCTTGTTGTACTTGCACAAGTGCCACTTTTGTCCATCTTGTCAGCAGTGCTTGACAAAATGGAGCACCTTTACTCCATCTTTTCAGCAGTACTTGACAAGATGGAGCCCCCCTTTACTCCATCTTGTCAGCAATGTTTGTTGTATTTGCACAAGCCCCTGTTATCAACATCTTGTCAGCAATGCAACATTACTTGTTATCATAGCTTAGCTACCCTCTTCTTTCTCTCTTGAGGACAGTCATTCCAAATGGAAGAAATATTTTTGTTAGCACCTGTGCAATCACATCTGTTTCAAGTTCTGCTCTTTCTCCTGCTACAGAGTATGGATGTGCTTGTACATTTAAATGCCTCAGTGCTGATGATTACTTTAAGACATGCCAGTGATTTGGCAAGGCCAGCTGGAAGCATTATTTTATATAACTGTACACTTTAGATCGTGTTATTAATCAATGGAGGTGAATATCAGTTGCATTTAGCATTATATGTTGCTACAGATGCAAGTATTGTTGCAGTAACAACTTGTTAATGAGTGGCTTATACTTTATAATGACAAACACGCATGTTGTACTGGGGTTGATTGTTAAGAATGATGTAAACTGCCTGCGTATTTCACCCTCCACTACACCACAATTCATGTACATCCTAAGCCTCGGACATTAACAATTTCAGCAACAAGCCTGATTTGGGAACTACATCGCTAAACAGACAACAAAAGTGTCTGCAATACAGCTGATTAGACAAATCAGCTATTCCTAATTGTGACATGTTGGTACAGAACCAAGACCCCACTCTGCAATATCTGTTGTGTCATAATAGTGTAATTTACAAGACTGATAACACCTTTACCCTGTTCTTCCATACTTGTAATTTTCTGAAATGTTTTGAAAGATTATTGGTTTCGCCATGTGTCCTAGAAGATACCTTGAGAAGATGGTGTGTAATGCTGTCTAGTGCAAACACTGCCGTTGTGTCACTATCATTATATGTGATTTATTGCCGGTCTCGTAATAGTAGATAAGTTGATAAAAAGTGATATTTAGTGGATGTATTTTGTTTGTATATCTGAGTTGTACACTGATTCAGTGGAGTGTAGCTAGCGTCATTGGCTTGATGGCAGGGTTAATTAACTCGCTATAATGTGTACACTGTAAATGTTGTGTTGTTCTACCGTCGTCTAATGGTGGTCCTCTGTGCCACACACTTCAAGTTATCACATGTAAACCTTGTCTATGTAATGTATACATTAATGGTACATCTTTTAAATCACTGCATGTTTGGTTGTTGTCGAACAACATACTCAAATTCTGTCTACGTGTTGTACAAATAAAACTATCCAAATGAAATGATTTGTCTTTTTATGGTGTGACATTCCATATAGTTGATTCTGACTTTTTGCATTGCAGTATAAATTAGTTTTTGCTAAAACTGCATAACTTTATTGTCTGAAAAGTCCACAAAAACAGATGAAATTACATAATAAAAATAAATGTATTTCAAATATACTGTATACTAGTAAGAAAATGTGGCCATTTGATATTAGTATTCTTGCAGATGGCAGCACTACTGGTATGTTTTTGCTGGTTTGAGTTTAGAGCGTATGAGCGTGCCGCTGAGTGACGGAATGGGTGAGTACATGGTAGTCCAGTAGAAATCGGTAGTTTTGACCAAACTCGAACATTGGTTTGAAAAGCCAATTATTTTAAGATGTAGGGTTTTCTGGACTACCAGAAAAAAAGAAATCTTGAGGAACGGCAAAGGTTATATTGGCTGTCCATACATTCTGTTGAATATAATGTATGGAAAGCCAAACAGAACATTTTACAATTTTATTGCCTTGCATAGTAATTATCTTTCTTGTTTGATTTATTAGTGAGACATTGGAACTATGGGTGGTTTCGGATGGCTGAGCTCCCTCACTATTTCTTCTACAGCCTCCAATATTCAGAAAAGTAGATTTTGGCGAGTCCAAATCAAAGACTACTGGGGAGCCTGAAGTTTTGTTCCTAGCCTAAAAAGGGGATTCAAATTGAGGTGTTCAAAGAGCCTCATCAACAGTCTTTTGAGCTAAAAAATGCGAAGCCCCTTACAAAAAAGCGCCAATGGTATACCATTGAATACCATTCAGCATCAATGATATTTCAGCAGGACTCAGTGGTACTCTCAACGGTAATTTAAAATACCATTCAATACTACTGAACGGTACAAACAATCCAAAATATTAAAAAAGAAACATTCAGATACCATTCAAATACCCTTGGCTATTATACCCCCTAGGACCATTAAATGAGATTTGAATGGTAATTTTTTGTAAGGGGCAGAGAGGTGCTGAAGCTAAACTTCCAGTCCGAAAATACTACAGTACCACCTGATACAATCTGAGGCAACGTACGTGATAGTGGAATGTTGCACATATTAGTTTGGAACGACACTGTGTTGGCAACAAGAGGAGTTACTGTCTACATGAGAACGTATGCTTTAACCATGGCCTGGGCAATTTGCAGTCTGCTTATTAGAAGTGGGCAGTGAAATGGCAAGTCAGACTTATACTTTTCTTCAACATATGTGGTCTAGATTGTATGTAGTGAAGAGACTGAAGCTATTTCGACAATGATGACATGTTTGTTATTGAAGTTTCTCTGCATGCGTGGGTCAGTTATAACGCTCTTAACAGCCTGTATCACGTAACTCAGCCATTCCTCGATTGTGGTCGCAGGTATCGGTATGTCACGGCAAGTTGATCATGCATGGTGGACAGGACTGTACTGTATATTGAGTGTACAGAGGCGTTGCATTGAAATGTGCGTGTGTATGTATGTGTGCACACATATGTATGCATACACAGTCGCACACGCACGCATGCACGCACGCACACTCTGGTTTTGTCTAGTCATTATTTGCTTGAGTAGCTGTGTCAGTCGTCATTCAACCGTTTGAACACAGTGAATAAGGAGGTTCACCATGTTGTAGAAATTGTTTATGTTCTCTCCTTTTTTATCACAGGTTCACTGTTTATATCAATGATTCCTCTTTAGGCCTTGTGTTTCCTCCTTTATAAATGTATGAGAAAAAAACGTATGTCTTACCATTACAATGCCAGTTGTCATAAGCAATCTGCACATTGCCCAAAGCCAAAGTAACTCTAGTTGCTACTGATACAGCGCGGTTCCTATGTAATATTTGATGCTCTCACACATAAAATGTTATGGCAGTATAACTATTGAATCAAAGTCTTCTTGATACACTGAGCCATATCAGCGAATCGTTCTGAAAGCTATGTGACTATTTTCTAGGCACTCCCCATTACGCACGCAATATTTTGAGATTTCAACAGGCATAGCTAGCCTATTATTATAATCATTACTCATACATATATTTTGAATATAAATTATATCTTACTAATTACAGGCCTCTCACTATTAAATCAACGGAGATATAATAATTATTATCGTTATATATTGGGAACAAAATGATGAATAGATATTGTGTTTGGCTTTCCTTAATCCCGTAAAATACTCATTATAGGCGAGTAAAATGAGCACGTGTGTACATAATGAAAGCATAATTTAAAAACTTACACTAAATACTACAAAAATAACAACATGGAACAACTGAACAAAGTTGAATTGTGCTAGATGACTATCAGTTGATATTTTATTTCTGTCACCTCACCGATGTGAATTTATTTATACGAGCTGATATTGTAAAAGAAATTGCGAAACACTTTATAATATAATCAGCTCGGAAAATAGTCATCAGATGGAAGGACTTCGATGGCGAGCACGTGTTGTAGATGGTATCGTCGAAGAATTACACATATAACATCACCTCACAATGTTGCCTTAGCCTAAAGGGAGGATACTCACAATAGGCGATATATTATTCACACGAGCCACCCGAGTCATCCATTCAAGTTCGCGCGCTCTGCATTGCGTCATGGACACGCTTGTAGATCTGACGTCATCACCTGAGCGATCCCGCAATCTTTAATAGCGGTATTGTGCCTCGCCTGCACCAAGTGTCAGCTACAGCGATGGCTCGACCCATCGTGTTGGTAACAGGCGCCACCGGCTACATAGCCATGCATGTTGTACAGCAACTCTTGCAGGGCGGCGGATACCGGGTCCGCGGTACCGTGCGCAGTCTCAAGGACAACGCCAAGGTACACACGCATCTGTGTATATTTATTGACGAGCAATTTAGATGATGACTCGGGGTTTTGCGAGCATGTCGGATAGAAATGTGAATGTTGAAGTTCAACTTAGTTTGAATGAGTAGGAGGATAACAGAATGGGGCCTGTATAATGTTGCTATTATGTCGAATTAAGTGATCGTAGTTAAACGAAAGGAAGTTGCAAATAGGTAGACGCCGTGAAGGCCCTCGCCCCGACCGGTGACAACCCTCTACAGCTGATGGAGGCCGATTTGTTGGAGGGCGGCCGGGCGTGGGAGCGCGCCGTCCACAGCTGTACCTTCGTCATCCACACGGCGAGTCCTTTCCCGACCGAGGAGCCGCGGGACGAGAAGGACGTCGTCACGCCGGCCATCGCTGGCACCGTCAATGTGCTCCAAGCGTGCAGGTCTAGTCATCTCACGTGTCTTAAATCACAACCTGTACACATACCCTTAACATTATAGACAAGAAATGTAACAGAAAGTACTGCGAGTAGCTAGGTGAACTCAGTGTATGAGAGTAGTCGCGGGCACACAAAAGGTCATGTTGACTTGTAATGCTAAACGATGAATTGATGTGTCTGCGTGCAGTATCGTCGAAGGTAGGCATGTACAGAGTTTAGGAGGTAAACTGGCGTGGCTGCCTCCCGTGGCGTCGAAGTTGTACAGAGGGTCGCATCGACATTTATTGCTATAGGCCTAATAGATTAATTGACATGTCTGCCTCTAGTGCTGCCTGTTGTCTACAGGTGGAAGGTTGCATTGACATGTATTGTTAGTAGATGAAAATGGTGTCTGTCTTCAGTGTCACCGATGGCATACAGAGGGTCGTGTTGACGAGCTCCGTTGTCGCGGTGTCCGGTACGACGGGAGCTGACGACGGAAGCAAGGTGTACACGGAGCGAGACTGGCCCAACTCTCTCAGCCGCCTGTCAGCGTACGCCAAGAGCAAGACGCTGGCCGAGCAGAAGGCCTGGGCGTTCGTGAAAGCGCTGCCGCCAGAGAGACGCTTCGAGCTGACGGTGATCAACCCGAGTTACGTGATGGGCCCAGTGCTTTCGGGCACCGTGTCATCGGGCAGCATGGTCTTACCACAGCGGTTACTCGAGCGCCAGATGCCCATGATACCTCATCTCAACTTTCCCATCGTCGATGTCCGTGACGTCGCCACCGCGCACATCCGAGCGATGACAGCGCCCCAAGCAGCAGGAGAACGCCACCTGGTGCACGCCGCCAACATATGGCTGGAAGACATGGCGAAATTACTTGCCGACGAGTTCGGTCGTTACGGTTACAAGGTTGGCACAAACGCAAATCAACACCGATTGTGATAACAATACTCATCATGCATGTGTGCGTGTGTCTTCGATGCCATGATCGTTTCTCGTATGATCTCTTGGTTGCATGTCCCGATGTCCTCTTTTGCTTTCGTTTTGATAGTTTTAGATATTTCTGGATACTGTATTAGTTATTTGTTATTATGGTTGCCGCTTTCAACCACTTCTCGTCCAGTGGCCTAGCCAGGATTTTGCATTGGTGGGGGCCACCAGACAACCAAGCAAACTCTCTCTCTCTCTCTCCCCCCCTCTCTCTCTGTGTGTGTGTGTGTGTGTGTGTGTGTGTGTGTGTGTGTGTGTGTGTGTGTGTGTGTGTGTCGCTTCAAATGAATACCGACATGACATCCAGGACCAAGTTCACTTACCAATGTAGAGCTGGCAGTTCAATTGCGATGGGGGATTGCATTAAAAGTGACATAGAAAGAGTAGGAGAAGAATGGAAAAATGATAGCCAGAAGGAATTGGAGACGGCTGATAGAGAACGTAGTAAGAAAAAAGTGAGAGGAAGAACAAAGACAATGGAAAAGGAATTCATAGTTTTAGTTCCCTGAATATGAATTCCATTCACATTAAAGAAAATAATAATAATATAACAAAACACATTTTGACCCTAGTTTAGTAACCGGGCAACTACTATTTTGAATCTTTAATAGCCATTAGCCATCATGCACATTGAAAATAATGACAGTTTCGTTGCTCTGTCAATTCTTATTCTGCAGCCAGCGACAACAGTTGATAATTCCTAATTTAATCCTATTTGAATGATGACTTTTTGCGAAAAGGTAGGACTGGGAGAGAAAATCTTACACAGGAATCTTGAAACCCACTGTACTTTGTGACTCTATATGAACCAGGCAGCCATTTAGTAGTCCTCCGTTCCAGACCATCCTAATTTGTTCCGGGATTGGGAGCCACGGCCCCTGCCCCCCATCTGGCGACGTCTTCGTTCGCGTCGTTTCTTCATCAGGGCTCGTGTTGCTTATTGCTTTAGCTACGCTTGTCGAACTTTGTTGAATCATATCTGTTTATCATATGTTTCTGCTCATGGTGTCAATGTAGTTTAGTTCTTGAAGTTTCACGAAACGATTTCGCAATTCAAGTTAGACTTCGATCTTCTTGTTCCATTGAGTTGCGCATATGCCAAAGCATGCGTATAGGTACCAACATTATGTTGATAGCATACTGTAATGTAAAGAAGAACACGTTTTGTAATTTACCATGATCACGGCAGCCATATTGGATTTACTTGATTCCCACGAGTTGCCCAAAGATGGCGCATTGCCATCCCATGGATTTGAATACAGGGACACATAATCTATGATTCAGCAAAAAACTTACACGACCAACCATTTCTAGGTTCCATAAAATAGCAACTCGACTATAAGTCAGTATAACCGTATAGATACATTAACGTTATCAACAACGGACACACGCTCTAAGTCTAAAAGGCACCGCGCATTGCATCGCATTGGCATTGCGAATAGCCACACAAAAACGCGATGGCCCTTCTCGGCCATCATCGTTTCAATTATTCTGTTCCGGTTCTTTAGTATTTTGTGAAGAAAACACTGTTGGCGTAAGCCAGTGCTCTAGGCGACACCTGGATAAATCGTCACTGTAATAGTTGTGTGTTGACAGGTGCCGTCAAAAAGAGCCCCCTACTTCATGCTGTGGTTCGCCAGCTGCTGCGACCGGTCCCTGCGGTCGGTGCTTGGCTTAGTGGATAAGCAGACGACACTAGACAACACACGCATGCGCTACGTGCTCGGCATCGAACCGCGCGATATCAACGCCACCTTGATCGACATGTGCTATAGCATGATTGATAATGGACTTATCAAAAAGAAGTCGAAGTACACTGGGCGTGAGAACGCGACGGCTTGATAGGGTGACCCATTGACGGGAAAGCAGGAATAGTCTTAATACGAAATATATAATTATTCTTTCTTTACTTTGCTTGATTCTTTATTAATGATAGTAAGTGAATACCACGGCACAAGGCAAGAACACACCAGCCTATTGTGACAAACATAAGTAGCGCACACTTGTACGACTGGGGAAAGTTCTAAATTACAAAAAATCGCCGGGTATAATTATTTAGTTCTCTGCTTAAAAAGGAATGTATTGTTTACGTTTGGCGACACTTGCGCAGTCAACTGCACACACCTTTACTATATATATATATATATATATAAATATATATATATATATATATATATATATATATATATATATATATATATATATATGTATATATATATACATATATATATATATATATATATATATATATATATATATATGTATATATATACATATGTATATTATATATATATATATGTATATATATATATATATATATATATATATATATATATATATATATATATATCTCTCTCTCTCTCTCTCTCTCTTTGGACCAGTGTTTGATAGAGGTTTATTAGTGCATCTATTTTACGAAAATTTACTTAAAATCAGCTCGCAGTCAACATTAGCCAATCAGTATCTGGCTTTGGGTTTATTATCCATTGAGACTGAGAATGCCAGTTCGCAGTGATATCTCTTCGAATATTATTAGGCACTGTGTACATTGCAATTAGAATATTTTCTGATACCTTCTTCCACTAAAGTTGGGACGTGTACATAGTTCAGCAAAATTAATATATTAAACGGCATCATTTTAAAATTATTGGTGCACACATAAAACTTCCTTAGTATTATATTACCACGTGCACATAGTTGTCGACACTGACGCAGTATATCTCTGTCATCTTTAGCATCATTGCACATAATGATGCTAAATAAAATAAAAAATGGTACTTAGGTACATGTCAATAAAATTGACATGTACCTAAGAAGGGCGGGGTACATTTAGATAGATAGGTTGGACTCTCGATAAGCCAAAGGGCTTCCTTGTCCACCTGCCATCTTGAGTTGATTCTCTAGGTGGCAATCTTGTTAAATCTGGTTAAATAATGTGGCCTAGATACTTGACACTACTGACCACTTTTATATCCGCCCGATTTGGTTTAAATGCAAGGGGTAAACATTTGTCATATACTTTTCTCACTTATTAGTATGTTGCGTATCTTATGGTTGAGTTTTATACCATGACTCCAACCATAAGTTTCACAAACTGATAACGACTCCATCAGGACTACACTGCCACAAACTGATAACAACTCCATCAGGCCTAAACTGCCACAAACTGATAACAACTCCATCAGGCCTAAACTGCCACCAACTGATAACAACTCCATCAGGCCTAAACTGCCACAAACTGATAACAACTCCATCAGGCCTAAACTGCCACAAACTGATAACAACTCCATCAGGCCTAAACTGCCACAAACTGATAACAACTCCATCAGGCCTAAACTGCCACAAACTGATAACAACTCCATCAGGCCTAAACTGCCACAAACTGATAACAACTCCATCAGGCCTAAACTGCACGGGCAGAATATCACCTTAGCGTGAGGTCACACATTACGTCATTACTGTTTATGTCACCTATATGCCTGTACAGTGTTTGAGCAGGTTTCTAACCCGGATACACGGCGCTTTATAAATGTTTCCAAATATATCCAGCAGCTCCGTCGACCCAAGTTCCCCGGGCACCTGCTTTAAGGGAGCGGGGGTTGACTTATAAGTACCTGTGTGAGTCACCAGCAGGCTACTACCCTATTCTAGAGGTAAAGCCGCCCTGGCGGTCACACATGCACGTAGCTCAATTTCCCCGTGCAGTAGTGCAGGCTTCACAATTTCAGCCACCTCACGGCGCCTAGGTAACAGAGTAGTGCATTGGCCGGGACCAAGCTGGGACCAGTCTCATTTTGACCGTCTTGATCTCTAGTTGATGACAAACGATGTTGTAGAGGCTAAGGCCTACTAGCTCAGCCACAGGCCTATCACGATCCTATCAAATCGCTTCAACACGTCATGGCAGTGATGACTCTCCTAGCTACTATGTTGCGTTGGGTTCGCGACGCCCACGCTGGATGCCGACCTAACTCGAGCGAGCAAACAGACGTTGTGTGTTGGCTTCAACACATGCATACTTAATTCTCTGTTTGTTGTTCGACGCCATGGAAACGATAGATCGCCGTGCGCCCTGATCAGGCCATCACTCTCTCTCTCCCAAACAGCGCACCGTCGGCATATGGATAGATAGATACTATCTCACGAAGAATTGTGTTAAATATTCTTGATACGTGACTATCTACCGGGTCTTTGGCATCTAACAGGTTAGTACCTCGAGTATGTGGGGTGAGACAACAACCAGGCGATATTACGGGTTGCTACGGCGAGTGAGAGTAGTGATACAACGCGCCTAGTCTAGACTAGTGATACGATCAATAGTCGGCCTCAACGTTAGGTCGGGTGCATTATTCACTAGGCTTTAGGTTCAACGTGTAGACGATGTTTAGACCGTGATTGTCTAGACTTCATGGTGCGCGTCTTTGGGAATCATACCTTATGTTGTCTGTGGCGTACCTTTTGTCATCACCACCGCTGAAGCTTGTTTTGCTGAACACTCGATCGATCTACAATACAGTGTCTGTTATGACCGGTTCTATCAAGCGACGGTGCCAGATCCTCTGCTATAAAACTGGACGAGCGGTAATTTGTAACGTGGGAAAGTTAAAAATCAAAGGGTATAGTAGTTAACTGTGTGATCGCCTCGGGCTCGGTATTATTGCCAATCTGTTTTGTTTTGTAACTGGATATACCGTTTGAACGCGATGCAGTTGGTATGTGTCAAATTACGAACGTTGTTCCGTAGTCCATTTATGGTGGATTTGTCATCGTGTGGGGTCACTGATGAAATCCAGTTGAGTTGTCATTCCGACAACCTTGGGGAATTTTTTTATATGCAAATTAGAGCGGCCATTAAAAAACCTATTTATTCAATATAACCAAACGTATGCATGATACTCTAAAATATGTGTCTATGGCTATGTTTTCAAGGTCAGTGATTAGGATAAACACTATTAGAAAGTGTTAGCATGTACATTTATTCCCAATATGCAAATTAAATTAGCCACCGCCATTATCGCAAAACCTATTTTTTCAATATCTCTGAAAGTATGTATGATAACGAAATATATCCTGCGTCTACATATACATTTTCATGGTCAGACATTATGATAAAGACAATTTAATGGTTATAAAATATATACCTTTTATGTCATTTAGCACCACTACCGAAACACTTATTTGCTTCAAAACATTTGCCGATTTGCATGATAATGTCTAAAAACTGTATATAAACATATATTCACAGTCAATGATAATGATAAACTTATCATCAAATGCATAATTATGATTAATTTATTGTTAAATATGTCTTGTTTAATCTAACAATTAACGTATCTCCAAAGTGAATTTACCTTTATCAAAAGAACATAGACTTTATACTGTAATGCAACCCAGTTGAAATATCAATACATTCTGTGCATGACATTATAAGGTTTCAAATCAATGTTCATTTTTGTTATGAATGGGCAACAAATGAAACACCACCGTCTCTAAACAAACTGCTCCTCACAGTCGTACTGTGCTTCTTCATCTCCAACCTTGTGTGCGTCGTCCCTTATTGTGTATGAGTTGCAGCGCCCATCGGCTGCTTAGCCACCCTGGACAGTCACCAGCCTTAAGAGTATTCACTGCACTGATTTTACCCCTATTAAATGGGTAGGACACAGTGTCGCATCCATCAAGAACATGTGTGCCAATTAGCTACAAACACGTAGGACCCAGCTCGGTACAGATCGCGTTGATGTCCACAAGACCACAACCACTCCATTCCAGCGCTCCATCTACACACTACAGTGCAATTGCATTTTTCATACCCAGTATACTAACATCATAAAGACATCAGTATCTTCATTGAGGATTCTGCTTATATCCTTACTAAATTCTGCAGCTTGTAGCATGTATGCTATCATAGTGACATCAGCCTCATCGTGCGTGAATGCACCATTGTCTCGACTGTCCATTGTTACACTAGGACCGAGGTTGAATAAGGACAGCACCCGTGAGAGTTCCCGCTTGCGCTTGTTCTTGAGAATGGAATCCCGATTGGGTAGTGGACTGTTGGCGGTCAGGTTGTAAGCTGTAGAACCCTCACCAACACGTCGCATTCTTTCGTGATCTTTAGCTGACAGATCGTCACACCTATCGAACCAGCTCTGTACCAGCAGAGTAATAGGATAGACGTCGCTTAATAATGTTCACTGAGGTCAGAGGCGACCTCGCCTTGTGGCCAAACAATGTGATAAAGCATCTGTTGCATATCCACTACGACAACGTCTGGAGCTGGAGCAGATTGGCCAGGATATATTTACCCTTCTGTAAGCAAGCCTCCTCTTCGATGAGCGAGGCAGGTATGGTGCATAACTCATATTGAAATATGGGAGTCAGCTACAATTATCGCTTTTATCCAACCATAAGCAGACGAAGGAAGATTGTCTCCAAGTCAAACACCGCCTTTTCACCAACTGTCGTGCCTTATTTGAGCTGCTCCATCATACCTGAACATTGTCAATGTTGTAAAGTACATCGCTGTTGATTGATAGTGGATAGGAATGTTTTTTCCAGCTCTGCACCAATCAGCTGTCGATCACCAGAGTCAAGTTTCCGCCTCTTCTCACCTTCCTCTTCGTGTTAGGTCTGTGCTGATGAGTTGGGTGCTTCCTCAGAGTACAAATGTCCCATGGCATCAGTGAAGTAGACAGCACCTGGGAACCAATCAGTCCATTCAGTAACCAGCTCAGTTGAAAGTGTCGTGCCTTGCCTGTCTTGATTGCAGTAAGTTCACCATCGATGGAGCTGAACATGCTGAGTACGTGTCTGAGGAGCAGTTTGTTTAGAGATAGTTATGTTTCATTTGTTGCCCACTCAAGAAATTAAAACTTATAATGTCATGCACAAAATGTATTGATATTTTACTGGGTTTCACTACAGTATGTGTATGTTAATTAGTAAATGATTTAGCTCTTAAGAAACTTGTTTTCTTTATTTTCCGTACATATCAACTGTCTCTCACAGCCTTCTTCAGCGGACTGAATTTCACGGTCGTGTTAAATTACTTACAACATAATCACTGACCTTGAAAACATGGGCATAAATACCATTTTTGTGAGAGTATTATGCATATTTTGGGCAAAATTGAATAAGTTGGCCGATAATGGCCGAACTAATTTGCAAATAAAAAAATCCCCAAGGTTATCGGAATGCCAACAATTCTGGATGTCATCAGTGATGACAAATCCAACAAAAAACCTTATACTATAAACAATTCATAGGTCGACCATTATAACCACAGGAGAGGCAAATTGACTACCGTGCTTTATAAAGTAACTAACTGCAAACTGGCAGTCGGTAAACCTCTAACGTGTATGTTATAGTAAAGAACGTAATGTTAAACGAAAAACTAAACCCTAGGATCTGACGCCCTCACTTTACTAGATGACGGTGCCGACTTATCGTGTCTCGCCGAGATATCACCAAAGATATACTACTGTCTGGTTGTGTGTGTGTGTGTGTGTGTGTGTGTGTGTGTGTGTGTGTGTGTGTGTGTGTGTGTGTGTGGTGTGCGTGTGCGTGTGCGTGTGCGTTTGCGTGCGTACATGCGTGCGTGCGTGCTTGGGTATGTGTGTGTGCTGTGGTGTCGTATCCTATGGTGTGCTGTGCTGTGCTGTGCTGTGCTGTGGCGTGGCGTGGCGTGGCGTGGCGTGGCGTGGCGTGGCGTGGCGTGGCGTGGCGTGGCGTGGCGTGGCGTGGCGTGGCGTGGCGTGGCGTGGCGTGGCGTGGCGTGGCGTGGCGTGGCGCGGCGCGGCGCGGCGCGGCGCGGCGCGGCGCGGCGCGGCGGGTGTGGTGTGGTGTGGGTGGTGTGGTGTGGTGTGGTGTGGTGTGGTGTGGTGTGGTGTGGTGTGGTGTGGTGTGGTGTGGTGTGGTGTGGTGTGGTGTGGTGTGGTGTGGTGTGGTGTTTGGTGTAGTGTGGTGGTGTGTGGTGTGGTGTGCTGTGCTGTGGTGTGGTGGTGTGTGGTGTGGTGTGTGGTGTGTGGTGTGGTGTGGTGTGGTGTGTGGTGTGGTGTGTGGTGTGGTGTGGTGGTGTGTGGTGGTGTGTGGTGTGGTGTGGTGTGGTGTGGTGGTGTGTGTTGTGGTGTGGTGTGGTGTGGTGGTGTGTGGTGTGGTGTGGTGTGGTGGTGTGTGGTGTGGGTGGTGTGTGGTGTGGTGGTGTGGTGGTGTGGTGGTGTGGTGGTGTGGTGGTGTGGTGGTGTGGTGGTGTGGTGGTGTGGTGGTGTGGTGGTGTGGTGGTGTGGTGGTGTGGTGGTGTGGTGGTGTGGTGGTGTGGTGGTGTGGTGGTGTGTGGTGTGGTTTGGTGGTGTGTGGTGTGGTGTGGTGTGGTGGTGTGTGGTGTGGTGGTGTGTGGTGTGGTGGTGTGTGGTGTGGTGGTGTGTGGTGTGGTGGTGTGTGGTGTGGTGTGGTGTGTGGTTTGGTGGTGTGTGGTGTGGTGTGTGGTGTGGTGTGTGGTGTGTGGTGTGTGGTGTGTGGTGTGTGGTGTGTGGTGTGTGGTGTGTGGTGTGGTGGTGTGTGGTGTGTGGTGTGGTGTGGTGTGGTGTGGTGTGGTGTGGTGTGGTGTGGTGTGGTGTGGTGTGGTGTGGTGTGGTGTGGTGTGGTGTGGTGTGGTGTGGTGTGGTGTGGTGTGGTGTGGTGTGGTGTGGTGTGGTGTGGTGTGGTGTGGTGTGGTGTGGTGTGGTGTGTGTGTAGACCTGTGTATATATGTATGTATGTGTGTATCAGTGTATGTATGCATGTATGTTTCGACAGGTGCGGTCAACGTTGTTCATGTGACATCATCAAATATTATTCCCCAGGTGGCATTTGTGTGTGTGGTACTTAAGGCCCCCGTTTCTAACCATCACTACCACATTGGCTTCCAGTTGTTTACCGAATTAAATTTAAATTGGCTACTGTTACATACCGTACTCCTTCTACTGAACAACCGACATACTTAGTTAATCTGTAATTTGTTTCTGATATCCTTAGGACCCTTAGATCATCTGTTTCCAAGCTGAATATTGGCAACCGTGCCTTCTCTGTGGCTGGGCCAACACTTCGGTACAATTTTGGTATCGCGTCCCTATTGCGTTTAAATCTTCTGAAACTATGGAAACCTTTCGTAAGAAATTAAAAACATATTTGTTTGAAACTGATTTTTCATCATAGAATTTCGGTGGATCCATACTCCAATGATGACCTTTGCTTGTCCCCCCCCCGTGTATGACTAGTTAAATTAGCTTGAATATTTCTAAGGATTTAGGCGCTATAGAAGTTTTACAATTGTTATTATTATCTCGCTATCCTATCCCAATGAGTCCTGTCGTAGTATTACCAAGCGTGGATCAAATGGCAAAACAAGCGCAGTCACAAGTGCATGTCATCAGAATGTCTTAATATAACTACGTGGGATATCTACTTCATTTATTTACTAAATGGCCTCGTCACACATTTTGGGAAAGCTTATTTTCTTCGCGTCAAAATGGGGAGGAATTAGCTCTGTTACCTGGAATGGCAACGATCAAATGTTGGATATTCGATTTTTGGTGCAATGCAGCGAACGCCATAAACATATACGATGACTGTGCATTTATTAATTTCTATGAAGAATTTACACACTGTGTGAATAAATAACATCTCCCAGTCACAACGAGATATGGAATAGAGTTGTCAGTTGAGGCGTACGTAACCGGAACAATGATCAAACAGTTTCACTGTCATGTGATACATTTTCGTAATTACGCCACTCTGCAAATTATATACGATATCAGTGGTTGGATATATCTACGACACATCTTCAGACATCATGCCCTCCCCTTCCTCGTAAATACTCGATACGTCAGCAAGCTATCGAGTTGTACATTAACTAGGTGTAAAAGAGAGAGAGTTGTGTATATAATTATTCCAATATGAATAGAATGTTGAACAAGATAGCAGACCAGTAATTTTGTTAAGTGCTCTAGAATGTTATAACATTGTTATTACTAGCATCATTTCAACCACTCGTATGATGAAGAAGAAGATCATCGCTGATGCCACCCTCGATTTGTTTTATTTGAAAGCCACTTTGAAGGTAATACAAGACAACAAAGACTGATGGGCATGTTCTAACGGTGTTACAATTTACCCCGAAATGAATGTTACAACTTGCCCCCACACCGTCTCGCTCATAAAACACGAGAGTGTATAAAATCTACTTCAAAGCGTTTATGTAATAGCTATAACGTAATACTCGTAATTGCCTCCATCAATGAGAAAGCCTATAGCGTATATGACAATCATGGCGTTTTGCGGTTTGTTTTCACGATTCGATCATTACACGGCTCACCATTTAAGGTTTGAATGTTATGCATGTAGAGTAAATACATGAACAGACGACTAACGGCCACATGTGGCCTCTTTCGTAGTTTGGTCAGAAATGACATAACAATTAAAACTGTATTTGAATCCCGCCATCTTGCGGAGTCACTGCCAGCTTTTTGAGCCTCCAATAGGCCGAGGATCCCGGGTGGAGAAACGCTGATGCAGCGGTTATGGGTTCGGGTCTCTAGTATCGTGTCGTTTCACACACGCACGCACGCGCGCGCGCGCGCGCACACACACACACACACACACACACACACACACACACACACACACACACAGTGTATGTACATATATATATATATATATATATATATATATATATATATATATATATATATATATATATATATATATATATATACATCTGAGCTATGAGACACCCCTTGGAACTTCCATAATACTTTTCATACGCTTAACTTGTCTAGGTCTGTACTAGAAGCTTACAATTTTACAACCATTTGAATAATAACAGCGCGCATTCGATTGTAGACCTACCTATATGATATGATGTGTGTTGAAAGATAACATATTTCTGAGTAAATAGTTCGTGTTTAGTTGTTTTCTTTATTCAACTGCCATAAGTAAAGCAATATTGGTAACGGCATATTAACAAAATAGGATATAAAATTATTAAGGTCTGTAAATATTTGAAACATTTGTTTGACACATGGTATTCTATTTTTCGATATAAAGGCGTTGCATATGTGATCAGGCACCCAAATCGTACGCCAATGATTCTCGTTTACGGTCCGGTTCACACGCAACTGGTTTGCCAGTCGAATGTGGACTGTCATTTAGGCGTACCTTTTGAGATGTCCATGAAGTGCATATAATCTTATGTCATTATAATTAAAGATTTAACTGTAATAAAACTTGAGGTCAACAAGACAGTTTGTCATGCCACATGCCGAGGTCAACAAGACAGTTTGTCCTGCAACGTGCCGAGGTCAACAAGACAGTTTGTCCAGCCACGTTCCGAGGTTTAAAAGACAGTTTGTCCTGCCGCGTGCCGAGGTCAACAAAACAGTTTGATCTGCCGCGTGCCGAAGTCAACAAGATAGTTTGTCTTGCCACGTGCGGAGGTCAACAAGACAGTTTGTCTTGCCACGTGCCGAGGTCAACAAGACAGTTTGATCTGCCGCGTGCCGAGGTCAACAAGACAGTTTGTCCTGCCACGTGCCGAGGTCAACAAGACAGTTTGTGCTGCCGCGTGCCGAGGTCAATACGACAGTTTGTTCTGCCACGTGCCAAGGTCAACAAGACAGTTTGTCCTGCCGCGTGCCGAGGTCAACAAGACAGTTTGTCCTGCCACGTGCCGAGGTCAACAAGACAGTTTGTCCTGCCGCACTTTTGTTGTATCAGTTAACGATGTATAAAAAAGCACAATGGTAGTTTTTAATAGTTATTTATACGTATATGTACCCGATCTGCTTTTGAATCCTACCAGTTGGAGGAATGTTGAAGCCGTGAGTGTTGCGTCACTCCACAGAGGTCACCACTATGGCGTTCTTGGTACTGTTGGAGAGAGGTTAACGCAATATACTGGCGATAACTGCTGTATTTTGTAGAGAGGTTAAATAGTAGAGGTCTATAGTAGTGATAACTGCTGTTGTAGGTTTGTAAGGCGTAAGCCAATAACAAATGGACAAGGATGTTTCTCAGAGGTTGTGATCAGTTCGTACAAAATAAAAGTAAGTTCTTATATAGTGCAGTATCCAGTCCTCAAGAAATTGAGGACTTGTTATTGAAATTAAATATATTTTTGCTTTAACTAGAATGACGTTAAATGTGCGCTAAATGTGAATAGATTTGTAAAGCGTACATTATATAATGTTACGTTCGTTTCAGGGTCGAAAAAATGGGTAGCGGGGTAAGCTGCTGTTGCGGCGGCAAGTCTGTCGATGTGATTGCCACTAACACGGACGCGAGGCCGTGGATGAGAGACGAGGCGTCAGGCCCTGGCGACGAGACAGCCAGCACCAGCAGCACCGAGTCGCTGACGGTGGGCCACTGGCTTCTCCCGCTTCTCTCCTCTTATCTTTTCTTAATTTCGTAAGCCAGTAAAGCAATTTCAAATTTATAGTTGGCGTTTATATATGTAGACGCAGTTAATTTTACGTAAACTGTGCCTAACTGATTTAAATTACCCATTTTGTTGCTGGGTGAACGCTGGATTGTTCTTAATGTTTTAGCTGCAACTGTCTGAACATCGCAAAATATTACATTCTTTTTTTTCTAATTCTTTATTATGCCGCTGTATATCAAATTTATATAATGAAATATAATTATTCATAATAACACCTGAAAGATGATGATGTTGTCTACAAATATGCTGCTGAATATACATAAGAAGTATTTTTGTTTTTGAGTTACTGTCGTTTGAACATCGCGAATACTTCACGCTGCATTATATACGCGGCCGGTTGTTTGATAGCCACAATATTGTCAAACAATTGCTGATATAGTGAATACGCTATGTTCAAACAACAGTAACTCGAAAAGTAAAAACAAATCGTGGTTATATCTTTATGGGGATATAAAAATGTCACATTCCTGAATTACTGTTTTAAACGAAGACTTCACGACTAATACACACCGACGTTTCGACCGCCATCGGCGGCCTTCGTCGGGAGATGTTTCTGAATAGTTACTTCTGACTGCTGAATACGTGTTGCAGGACGCCGCATGCGGACCTTCAGAGCCCTACTCGGTCAGTGTCGATGCCATCCACGTGTCTGCCAACAAGACAAAGAAATACCATGCCAACGGCATACGTGCCACCGGTGGCAGCGGTAGCGGTAGCGGTAGTCGATGCTCTTGTGGTGGCACCAGAAATGGAATGGTCAGAGGTTCCGGAAGCGGAATTGATGATAGATTGCAGCAGTGCGGTTGCGGCAAGCAGGGCAAGCAGGGCAAGCAGGGCGGGGTGGGGGCACGGCGCACCTGTGTGCACGGCGAATGTGGCGACGGTCGATATGGTGGTTGTCCCGTCGATGGTGGGTACGGTGGCGCCGGCGATGGTGCAGGCCTTGGTGGCGGTGCTGGTGTACGTATCTTTGGCACTGTTGGCCGCGGGGTCAAGGCACCGGGTCCAGTCCGTCGAAGTGCGACGTTCGTGAAGCCAGCCGTCAGAACCGATACGACCGTCAAGAAGGACCCGCGCGGCCCAATGCCCGAGCGCCGCCGAGGCCGACTCCGCCACTCGAAGAGTTTCACGTCGTCGCAGTTCCCCAACCTGCCAAACCTCTTGGACCATGGAAACACAACCAAGAAGTCGACAGGAGTGAGATACGATCACAGTGGCCAGCACGCTCCGAGAAATAACGCCTTCAATGGGAAGAACACGACTAGGGATCGCAAGGTAGAATACAACACGTCAGCCCTGCGGACACCCAAGCATGTTGCCGCGCCAGGGGCGTCGCCCAGTGCGGCCGGCGGACTCAGTTTCTCTCGTTATCACGCCTGCCCCGACACCGGATCCGCCCTCGCCGAGTCACAACAGCGACTCACGCGACAAACGGCACCACCCGACACGGGCGGACAGACACATCGGCTGACAACTCCACCCAACACGGGCGGACAGACACATCGGCTGACAACTCCACCCAACACGGGCGGACAGACACATCGGCTGACAACTCCACCCAACACGGGCCGACGTACGCATCAGCTATCGACTCCGGGACGAGGGGTGCGGGAGAGTGCGAGCGATCATCACGACAGGAGAGACGTGAACGGCGCCAGTAAGTCGAGAGATGATGTGGCCGGCGGTAGCCACTTGGATATCCGAGGGCAGGCAGCAACACTGTACTCGAAAAATGGCTCCCACATGGGATTGGTGAACGTCGCCAACAATTCATACCCATCTGATGAAGCTAGTTCGAAATCAACCGGAAGCACCGAAAGTGAAATAGGGAGTAGCGGAAGTGATGCGACTGTTGAGAAACGACGCAACATGTATAAGAAAGCTGAGGGATTCTTTTTGCCGATCGACTCGCTTGTTCCACCCACCCCAAGAAAGAAGATCAAGAAGAACACGAAGAAAGGAACAGCTTTCGTTATCACTTTCAACGATTCGGGCATTGAAAGTGCTTCCATTGAAGGCGATGATGGCGACAATACACCGAGTGAAGATGAATCGGAAACGACCACGCACGGTGCCGATCCAGCACAGAACATTCATAAACTTTCAGATCTGACTGAAAGTAGTTCTGATCATGTTAACTGGGCAGTAAATCAACATCAAAACACGTCGCATATAAGTAGTTCCAGTCAGTACGTGGAACCGACGTCAGGCAACAGAAGTAAGCAGTTCATCGTCAGTGGAAATACGCCAAACCGGAGTTCGAAAGCGGAACCCACTGCTAGCCGGGGCATGAGAACACCCGTGCCTGTGAGGAATATTGAAGGAGACTTTGGGGCGGACCCGTTTGGCTCAGTCGGCCAACAATTCGGGTCGAACTACTTGCGTCAGTCTGGCGGTGCCCCCGTCTCTAGGGTGCGTGGCAGCTACCAGGCGTACCAGGAGGCGAGACGACAGCGCTCGACGGACGGGAAGCCGCAACACTCGGTCGACACAAGCGGAGCAACAACCGCAGCTGTGGGTGGGTCAGACTCTCGACGGAGAGTGGCGCCGCTGGCCGACGTGTCCGCCTACCTTCGACGCTCGTCACAGCGGCCTTCAGTGGAGACACGACGCCTAGACGCACCGGCAATGAAACGGGTCAGTGTCTCAGCGACAACAATGAATTGAAATGTATTGAATATAACTATCTACAAGAAACGGTGCGTAGTTGCTAGTTCCATGCTTTATCATAGAGCATAACCCCCAACGACTGACAAAACCAAGATGGAAACGTAGCAGGGTAAATAGTGGTAGTGAAACAGTGAACTTATGATTAGGCCTACTACCGACCGACCGACCGACCGACCGACCGACCGACCGACCGACCGACCGACCGACCGACCGACCGACCGACCGACCGACCGACCGACCGACCGACCGACCGACCGACCGACCGACCGACCGACCGACCGACCGACCGACCGACCGACCGACCGACCGACCGACCGACCGACCGACCGACCGACCGACCGACCGACCGACCGACCGACCGACCGACCGACCGACCGACCGACGGACCGACGGACCGACGGACCGACGGACCGACGGACCGACGGACCGACGGACCGACGGACCGACGGACCGACGGACCGACGGACCGACGGACCGACGGACCGACGGACCGACGGACCGACGGACCGACGGACCGACGGACCGACGGACCGACGGACCGACGGACCGACGGACCGACGGACCGACGGACCGACGGACCGACGGACCGACGGACCGACGGACCGACGGACCGACGGACCGACGGACCGACGGACCGACGGACCGACGGACCGACGGACGGACGGACGGACGGACGGACGAGCGACCAGACATAGGCAACGAGTGCAACATTGGTGTATGCGTAATATATGAGTTGATTATTATGTCATAACACGAGTACATTTTACGGAAGCTGTACACGCGAGAAAGTTGATCGTCGATTGTGCTTTCCCAGATCCTACGCCCGGGTTCTAATGCACCCTTCTGCCCCTGGGTCACTATGCCGCTGAATGTTTCCTTCTTCGACTTTCATCGTGTATCATTCTAGCGGAAACAAACAATAGAACTTAATTAGCATTCCGTAAAGTTTACCTTTTACGTCTTGTTGGCTGCAGCACATCGACGACCTACGTTTTCTGCTCTCGCATCGACTTTCGCAGCAGACGAGGACTGCGGGCAAGACAACCGGGTCAAACGCCAGATCGAAATTTAGTGATGCACTCATCAAGAGTTGTCAAGAGGAGATCACCAGACTGGAGACTGACTTGCAGCGGACTGAATCAAAACTGACGCAGACGACTTCCGGTTACAACTGTCAGGTAAATCTAGTAGCTCAGAATTCAGCTCTCATATATGTTTAGTTGTTTTATAACAGTTACATTTACTCCATATTTTAAGGAAGTTTAGGCCAACTATAAAACGTGATTAAGCATTACTCGGGGTCCAGCTTAATTAATACTGGGTCTCAGGCATGCTTAGTTTTTGCACCATGCTGCAGTTTAGCGGCTAGGCAGGTATCACCTCATTTGCGCCTTCAGCACGCAAACGGAGTAGGACATGTTTGGCTTTTGTTAGACGTCTGATCTTATGCGCTCGGTGATGTTGACGTTGTTTTGTAAGCTCCGATGATGTTCCATACGATGTACAATCAGAGTTTCTCAAATCTTATTGCGCCATTACTGCTTTTGACATCATTTCTCCAAAACAACCCACTTCACCAAACTATCTAGTTTTCAGTTAAACACGTTATGTTACCACTGACAGCACTGTTAGCACTAACAAACCTTTTTATATCGAATGTTTTAATCAACTTGCCTCTTGTTTCAAGATATTGCTTTGATGTATAGGCAGTTGGATAGTACAACTTGACAACGGATGCAACTGATACGGAAACCGAATCACATAAGCTTAGGGTAGTTAGCTTGAGTAATTTCCCAGAAAATATATGAAAATCTTAATGTCGAATTTCACTCCTACGCCTGATTTTGTTGAATCCCATAAACTCTCTCTAAGCAGAATCACACTCATCACGTACAAGTATCAGTGAGACAGTGCATACACAGGTCAGTTGTTGGTAGCCTGTGTCTTCACTCAATACTTAGTCGAAATATTACGACTTCCTGTCCTATGGCTTCCAGAAACTCGAATGTTGTATTGTCCACCGCCGCGGTGTGACCCCGAAACTGGTGGATGCTGATGTTGTGTCCAACACGACAATGTCACCCAGAGCTACCTTGCGTACCCAGTTGTGTGACTGGTGGTTTGACATTTGTTCAACATATTTACGATCAAGCTCTTCACTAATATTCAAAGTTAAGACAATTGAGCTGCCGACTAGTGGTAATTATCAAACATCTTGTAGTCAAGTTGAGAGCAGGGCCACTTTAAGCCAATGGTAAATGCTAATTTCTTCTTTAATTGTGATAACACTGTCTTTGGACAGCCATACACCTGTGTGCAGAAACATTTTATGAACACATTTTATATCCAGACAAAAGTTCTTTAAAAGGCTCGAAATGAGCGCACTTATTTCCCTATTGCCTTCACCCATCTTCAAGGACACGGAGGGTTTCTGGATCACACGTTTGCCTTTCGTTTGATGTCATCAATTAGAAATGCTAAATGTGAAGCACATTGCGTAGTACGTGTTTGACGAACATTGTCATTTAAACGTAGTCACATTGTCACAACAGTTGTCAGCACCTTTTCTCCCCCCAAAAGTACGTTCAACTCCCCATTAGTCATAATAATGTGAGGTTTCTACAGAAACAAATACATTAGTGATGCCAAAGTAATTGCATACCTATTCAGTAAATCATGTACGATTAAATTCTAATTGCATTTAAATTACGCGACATAAAATTACACAGGGTCACGGGTCGACCGCCCTGAAATTGCCAAACGACCCCATGGAATCGTAATCCCCCCGTTCGAAAACCACTGCGGAACTTTACTGTATATATCATTGCTAATCGACTAAATAAATATAGGCCAGCCTATTTCCAAACCGCCTAAAATACGGTGTAACAATACCTTAGTGAAACATACAGTGGTATGCATAAGTAAGATTAAAACAGCGATACATTCCGGCCCCGAACAACTGTAGCAGTCTCTTAATGCATCGGTTCAATACGCATGTGGTACACATAACGATGGCAGCTCGCTACACGGTCCACCGGGGCGCACGGTCTTCACATAACGATGGCAGCTCGCTACACGGTCCACCGGGGCGCACGGTCTTCACATAACGATGGCAGCTCGCTACTCGGTCCACCGGGGCGCACGGTCTTCACACAACGATGGTAGCTCGCTACTCGGTCCACCGGGGCGCACGGTCTTCACACAACGATGGTAGCTCGCTACTCGGTCCACCGGGGCGCACGGTCTTCACACAACGATGGTAGCTCGCTACTCGGTCCACCGGGGCGCACGGACTTCACACAACGATGGCAGCTCGCTACACGGTCCACCGGGGCGCACAGTCTTCACACAACGATGGCAGCTCGCTACTCGGTCCACCGGGGCGCACGGACTTCACACAACGATGGCAGCTCGCTACTCGGTCCACCGGGGCGCACGGTCTTCACACAACGATGGCAGCTCGCTACTCGGTCCACCGGGGCGCACGGACTTCACACAACGATGGTAGCTCGCTACTCGGTCCACCGGGGCGCACGGACTTCACACAACGATGGCAGCTCGCTACTCGGTCCACCGGGGCGCACAGTCTTCACATAACGATGGCAGCTCGCTACTCGGTCCACCGGGGCGCACGGACTTCACACAACGATGGCAGCTCGCTACTCGGTCCACCGGGGCGCACAGTCTTCACATAACGATGGTAGCTCGCTACTCTGTCCACCGGGGCGCACGGTCTTCACATAACGATGGCAGCTCGCTACTCGGTCTATAAACTCGCTACTCGGTCTATGAACTATAAATGAGTACCTGGCAATAGACAGTGGTGGATATGTGTACGCGCAGCCTTTCGCACATTAATTGTAGCATGTGGCTGGATGCTTCCCAGAGAAGTTGAGATGGTATTTGATTGAACAGGTCTGCCGGGGAAGTAATGTGTAAAAGCGCTTTGAGCAGTCCTATGGACTAGATACTGCGCTATATAAAAACTTACCTTTACTTTTTTTTACTAGTGCAGACCACCATGTATGCATTTCAGTCCTGTATGAATCGGATGCCAAAAGTGAGATATTGATTGATTTGACTTTATTTAGGTATGAAATAAAAAAATCTTAGGTTACAAATTTGTAGACACATGTAAGACCAACAATCCAAGATGACCGCAAATTATTTTTCAAACATGCCTTGTAATCTAGAAGGTCAAGGACATGCAAAAAGGTCATGGTAAAAGTAATTTTTGACTGGTTTCAAGTCGATTGGAGGTCAGTCATGCAATAAGGTCAAGACAAAGGTAAACATATGATGTTTGATGAACATTCAATCAAATCAAATTATAACAATTAAGTCATGTTACATTTTTTTATTACAGCATAATACTAGAATACAAACGTACAAACACCAGGGAGACACATGTATGTATATACAGAAGTTCAGGTTAAATGTCAAAATCTGAATACAAATAAGCAAGTAGAAGTAATTACCAACATTGAACAGCACTGCGTGTCTGGCAACCTATTTACATTTGTCCTGAAACACCTACTGGGAGATATACAGACAACACATTGAATAAGATTACATTTAAGTTGGAAATAATTTTTTTAAAGGTTAGATTCTTTAAACATATACATATACAACACATGGAATATGCCATGTTGAACACTTAGTGAGTTACACAATCTTCTGATAGTATCATCCTTGTTCATCCTCCTGCAACAGTCATTCATCTTCTTCATCTGCTATCATCCTGTAGTCAGGAAGGTTGCTGCAATCCGAATTGTGGCATTTGCCGAGAGCAGTGCAGAGGAGGTTGTTCTTCTTGCATGAGCAGTGAGGCTTGCAAGATGTCTTGCAACCACATTTAATCAGTTCCAAGACGGCAACTGGTGCTGGTTTGTAGAGGCACCGGACTGGGGCATACTCGTCCCCGGCAAACAACCATCCATTTTCCTCTAGGAGCAGTAGGCATGGGTGAAGTGTTGTATACCTTCTGTGTGCGTATTTGTGGGTGTGTGCGTGTGTGAGAGTGTGCGCGTGTGTGCGTGTGCGTGTGCGTGTGCGCGTGCGCGTGCGCGTGTGCCTGTGCGTGTGCGTGTGTGTGTGTGTGTGTGTGTGTGTGTGCGTGTATGCGTGCGCGCGCGTGTGTGTGCGTGTGTGCATGTGTATGTGTGTTTGTGTGTGTGTGTGTGTGCGTGTTTGTGTGTGCGTGTGTGTGCGTGTGTGCGGGTGTGCGTGTGTGACTCATATATGTGTTGGACCAAAACTACTGTGGCCCTGTTTGAACGGCTTATATATAACTAGCGTAGAAATACTGGTCAAATATCACTTCGACATGCGGGTACAAAGTAGCGACAGTGTTCTACCCTTTGTACTGAGATCGCTGACATGCCATGCAAATGTGCCAATCACTGCACAGCCACACTCTATAGTATCAACTACGTTCCACCCTCTACAATCAACTGTATCTATGTTCCGATCACGCTTTGTACGGTATTTGCAAACGACCAGGCAGGATAGATAAGCATTTTATGGTATGGCATCAGATTGCTTAAGATAATGTTTGGATTGCAACATCCTATTTGGGCCTTGAAGCAATACGCCTAGTTAGTATTTTCAGGTTATGTATATAGTGCTGTCTGTATCGATTAGGTGTTTTTCAGTTTTGTCTTCATTCCTGAAATGGGCAAAAAATCTTCTTTGACAGTGGTTTTAAGGGCGCAAATAATGACTCTACGCGAAGAAGGATATACGGAACGAGACTGCGGTGCTAAGAGAACTAAGTCTCAGTACTTTTTCGAGACGTCTCAGCAAGGAATTTTGGCTTCTGCCAGCCAGCCCGGAAGCCACGCCTGAAACCTGTGATGAAAAAGAGACTGGGCTTGGCCAGACGACATGGCCCTGGACTCTCGCACAGTTGAAGAAAGTGTTGTTTCAGATTAATCGACTATGCAACAATATTGAATATATTATTCATGGCTCCAAGAATGGTTTATTGTATATATGATTTAACTTACTTTGGAGCGTAATTGTCGATGAATGCGACGTTTCGACCTGTCAGCTACGGGCCTTGTTCACGTACTGGTGTCATGTGTTGACTCAGATTTCGGATACCACGGATACCATCTGCCTGCCATCTACAACCAAATTATTCCGCCGAAACCTTAGCCAACACACGTGACACCAGTACGTGATCAAGGCCCGTAGCTGACAGGTCGAAACGTCGTATTCATCGATAAGTACGCTCCAAAGTAAGTTAAATCATACATACAACATGCAACAATTTATACGTCGCAAGAGGCACGTTAGGCGGCCAGTTGGCAAGCAATTTTATGAGAAATATATAGCAGCTACAATGAAACGCTCGCCAAGCCAGATGGTTTGGGATGCCATGTCATCTTTGGGCCCTTCTGGTCTGTATTGTATTCCACCTGACACCACCACGAATGAGCCCAGGGACGCGGAGTCGCTGAAGGAGAAGCTGACACTGCAGAGGAACAGCCACAAATGTACGCTTTTCATGACAAATGGTGCTCCTTGTCACCGATCCAAGATAGTCACTGATTTCCTCAAGAATAATAAAATCACCGTGCTGGAATTGCCTGGGAATAGCCCAGATGTAAATCCAACTGAAGACATGTGGTTAAAATGTTAAAATCGTACCTGGCCTTAAACTTTTGCAAATAAGTGTATTATAACTAATTGCTCTTTTGTGACGTATTTTTATATGGCGTGGAAACGTTGTTGTGTCTGGTAGTCATACTGTCATTCTCTACGAACCAGTCTCACGTTTTAGTGCAAAGCTGGAGAACGACTCAAGCCCATCAATTATTATCGATCAAAAATGTCACTCATGCATTACACAGTTGTATATACATTCGAATGTACATGTGCGGACGGCGTTTGCTAATCCTGGAGCAACATACTACAAATACGAGCAGAAGTTTTACGAACAGAATTTCCCAACAACGTTCTACAAGCCAAATCTCAATTAATAATGCTAAAATGTTATTATCGTTATTATGCACCTGTTACAATTCTAACAGACATGGTAGGCTTAAACCATCGTGCTTTGGTTTATAGTCGCCTGAACTTGACGTCGCTCCAGCAGAACACACAAGTGACTCCACAAACACAACCTTGAAGCAACGCATGATCGTAAGTGATGTCTACATGCTTAATGGGCATGAGAACGAGTAAAAGTAGTAGCATCGTAACACCTAATTCACACTCCCAACAGATGAGCCATCACAGCATTAAATATGAGCGATTTGCAGACTGGGCAACGACTTTGGTGTTTATATATTTCAATCGTGCACAGCATTTGAGTAACGTAACATAGCT
>OZ024854.1:41317574-41340074 GCA_964017155.1 Oasisia sp. SBJ-2009
TATCGAAAGCTTCTCTTAGGTTGGCGTAGTTTAAGCGAAGCCAAAGTTATAATAAAATTAGTTCATGCCCACCGTGGAGCAAGACACCACAGGTAACAGTTATCACGTTTATATGCAATTTGAAAGTAATTGGACATGGGATAACGACGTTTCAGCTATCCATGTCCGTGTATAGCCCCAGTGGCACTCGGTGCACTTAGTCTTTTAGAGCATTCATTCACTTCCCCTGTAAGCTCTATGTCGTCTCTGGCATGCTGAATTATTTCTATTCTAACTATTTTGTATATATATAATATTGTAATATCATCATACAGAGAATTAGTTAACAGTATTTAAATAGCCTCACAACTCGATAGGGTTGTCGATAAATGTTTCCTTCTTCCCATGCACTGTGGACTTCACTTTGCTATCTTCCATTTTGGTGAATTGCGCACGTAGAAAGGGCGTGCTATTGCTCTTTTCTTCCTCTCATGAAGACCACAGGGTCAACTGTGTTCATGTTTCTATGTTGGTGTTGTCGACTTTTCTTGTTCTCTCAAAAACATGTTAGCCACACATTCATTGGGCGAAGCGGCAACTTGCTTTAGCCAGTTCAACTATTGAACAGCTAAAGTAAATTTGTTGTTACACTTGTTGCAAATAAATGTGTGTCAATAATATTATTCACACACTTTAGATACAAAAGAGCCGAATTCTCGATAAACTAAGCCTAAACCAATTGCGGAAATGTTCACTGCATATGTTGCTTCCACCAGGACACAAGAGAGAGTAATGACGCGTTTGTCCAGACCACATGGGCACGACGAGACAAACTGTCGCCAAACGATTTCAATCGGCTTCTATCTGAACATCTTAGCGATATCCAGAACATGCGCAGAATACGCGAAGTTGAATCGCGGAAGCTGAAGGAAGAACTTGAACGACGGATGATGAAGATAAACGCGACGCAAGAGGAACAGGATTTGTCGGAAAACAGCGAAGACGATTCTCAGTCCGACACGAACTTCGATGTGAGTAATTTAACACTGCCAATGTCTTCAAAGACATTGGCAAACACAGAAACAATTCCAATATACAGCATGATATTCACCTTGTGGTTGTAAATCATTCGTACGGTTAAAACGTCAGCTTCTTTAGTACCCTAGTCTTAGTGATGCGATGTCATCGTACACGTTGGAGAGTTCATAATTTCCCGCGTCTCGATTGCGTGGATAATTTACCTCCCTATTCCTATTCACGCTTCCTTTATGTGTCGTGTTCCTTTGTTTGATTCGTTGTCTAGTGTTTTTGTGTTCTCCCAATCAATTACGAGATTTTCGTCGGAAGGGGAAAGTTGCCCCTACCATTTCATTTGCACACAACTCATCTGGAATGCCACATTAAACACACATTTGATTGTCTATCTTTAGTATTCCTAATATCATGTTGATTAATTCCCTATATAATATGTGATTGTTTGACGAAATGAATATCGTGACTCGACAGGTTCAATATGCCAAGTTAGCGATGTTAGTTCGACAGCGCCACTTGATAGAAATCGTGACCGCACATGTGCCTAGGGTTTTCAGTTCGCTGCTGATTACGATACTTTCAATCATGTAAGGTGCTTTAAGTGAGATGTTTATATTCATAGGCGGCATAGCTGATTGCGTGACATTTACGTCCTAAATAACCACCACATTTGCTTTTGAATTGGAATTTGTTAATGGTTTGATATTGATATAAGTTTACTCGTTTTGAACAAACTTCTCATATTCCCAAATATACCTAGCACCACAGTTCTTGCATGGTATTTGATACATCGATTCAATCTATTTTTGGATCCACTTTTTGTTTTGGGTGTATCAACAGGCGCCTGGTGGTTATATGGGAACGAATGGCTGCTAGTGACCTGAGCCTATTAAGGTTCTGACTACTCCCACCTTCTGGCATTTAGGGTGGTGGGACTCAAAGTTAATGTGTCGGTAAATGGTTTCCTTCTTCCCATATACTGTGGACTTCTGGTGAATTTCTCACCTACGAAGGACGTGCTATTGCTCTGTTCTTCCTCTCTTATGGAGACCACAGGATCAACTATGTTCATATGCTGTTGTAATTGATCTGCTTTTCTAGTATGTACTACGCATTCACGTATCGCTTCCAATTCTAAGTTGGCAATTATGCTTTGTTTTATTCCAAGGTCTACATGTAGTAGCACAACTACTTGGCTATATGCAATGGTGGATATTTTAGTATTGGTATTCTTCGAATATTAATTGCAACTTGGTTGGCTACTTCCCGGAGAGGTTGAGATGGCGTTCGATTGAACTGCCAGGAAATAAATTATATGTGAACTGCCAGGGAATAAAATGAAACGCGCCTAGACCAGTCCTGAGGGCTGGGTACTGCGCTATTAATTCGCAAGTTTGGGGACACAAGTCTGCCCTTGTATACATCACGCTCCTGCCGGTAAATTTCGCATCTGAATCTAAAATATGCAGTCCCCAAGAAACGTTATGACAATTCGAAGATATTCCCCACTGTCATTCTGATTCTGTTAAGAGTTTTGTCATTCTTCTCATTCGGTCTGAGTGCTACACCATCCTTTGGAATCTTTGGCAGTCATGCGTGACCTTTTTCAAGCGTCGAATACAGGTTGTTCCAGGATTGATCTTTGGTGACCCCTCTTCCTTCACCAAAGAAATTACCATTCTGACCAATTCTGCATTGTGCATCCTCATCGAATCCGTCTTTTGATTCTTATATCTCGATTTGTCACTTAACATTTCAGTTAAACTGTCATTCATACATGTGCGATGACATCAAACGAAAAGTGTACCAAATATTGGTACTAAAGAAGTTGACATGTTACGTCTTTACAACAACAAGGTGAACATCATATTGGACTATATCATTGGTCTATATTATTTTTTTTTCTATAAGAACCATCCCGAAGAATGTCAGCAAAGATTATTATACCTAAAACATTATTCTTTATATGATACCACTCTTTACTCAACTTTACATTTATCAATGAGATCAACTTGATTACATTACATAGTAGTCCCATTGCATTAGATATATTACTAGCAATTACTAATGAAGTCACAAACACACCAACACGTCGAAATGTCGAAAACAACTGTTTAAGAAATATGCGTTATTAAATTAGCTGTCCAACTGAATGATGTTATTTTGAATACAGAATGGAGAGCTGCGAGTGGAACGGCCGAGAATTGATCGCCTTCCAGCAACGAAGGAGGAACTTGAGAGCTTGCTGGCCACACACGTCGAGCGACAACGGCAACTTCTGGCAATGAAGGCAACAAAAAGACAAATCCAAGATAACAAACTACGACTGATGTTACAGCAACAGAATATTGACAAGGTTCGTTATGAAACCAAATTATGGAATGACTGTGTGTGAATATGTAACAAGATAGAAGTGGTCTTTCATTTCTTCTGAATGTCGTACAGAAACTGATTAATGGAACTTCCAATTTTTTTTTACCGAGTTGCATACCTAAAAGTGGCCATTATATATTGGTGGATATATTTGTGAACGAAATGAATTGTTTCGCGTGGACGTCGAGATGATGTTGAAATTAATACCTCTAACTGTAAGGTGCCTTGGTTATTATTATGGACTGCATGTCGTTATTTCTATTATGACTTGTATTTATTGATTGATAGCCAGCTCACCTTTTATAACTTACATATTTATACATTTTATAACATTTACATTATTTAAGAACATCTGACTATTCTCCTCAGGCACCTACTGTTTTATGATACATTTGATACAGATTTTCTACATATTCTAGAAGCCATGATTATATATATATATATATATATATATATATATATATATATATATATATATATATATATATATATATATATATATATATACTGACGCATATCTGTGCCAGCGATAAATGAATGTGTTCTCCTATAACAGACGAGAGACATTGGGGAATTGTCAGCGTCGGAGTCAGATGAATTTGACTACAGCGAGGCCGACGACTCGTCCCCGCCGACCCAGCATCCCGATGACGCCGCCACAGTGGGCGGCAATGCAGCATGTGAGAAGACAGCGCCAGTGACGGAAGTCGCCGATGACCTGATCCGAGCCCACCGCGACCGCCGAGTCAACCTGCAGCGCTGGCGGGACGAGGATAAGAGGCAGAAGAACGAAAGACTGCAGGAGAAACTCACTGAACGACTCCAACAGAAACACTGACACCAGCCGCATGGCCTGGTCGATACAGTGCGGTTGTGTTCGTTTGGTAGTAATACAAGACGTGACATATGTCGTGATACATGACGGCATACATGTCGTGATACATGTCGTGAGAATTGATTCAGTACTTTTGCTAATACTGTACATAGCCTGCTTGTCTTATAGAAATATTGCAAATATACACGATTGCATTTTATTTGAGGTATTGCAACTTGTGATAATAGTTTCTGGTGTTTTGCAAATTGAATGTATGTAAAAAGAAACAGTACTATTTAACTGGTTGTTTCATGTCACAACATGTTATTGTTAAATAATCCGTCTTCTATACCGTGTTAGTGAATAATAATAATTTGTTGTTATTTAATATATACTATATACTACTGTATACATATATAGTAAATTATACATAGTTTGCATGTATAGTAAAGGATAACAAACAAACCTTTAGCAAATGAATACATGTCTTCATGTAATAGAGCTTAGTATTTATATTTTACAAAATGTACGCGAGCGTGGGCGTTTTTGTGTGCATAAATTTGTGCGAGGTCAGCTTCCGTTGTAGTTTAAAATCAGTATAAATACAAGCGAGACCAAGGTGATGTGCCCCCACATCGAAGAGATGGGAATGCAAGTTGCCTCAGCGTGAACATGATATCAATTGAGCTGCGCATCTAGGGCGAACTCCACCGTTATAACAAACTGTCACCATCACCACGGTTATTCGAGCTACCACTGCCATTGCAAACCACCAGTTACTGCCATTGCTATTATCCTTACTATCATATACTATAACGTAAAACATGTTAACAGACAGACACTGACAGGAAATCGTCAAAGTGTGTAGACAAACGTGTGGTGAATTAGGCTTGTTGACTTAGATCTGTTGTGTTAATAAGCATCTGCTGTTCTCTATGTTATGTATGGCATGGTGCCAGAATTGCACTAATAATCTAACGATCTTCTCCTTATTATTATTATTATAAGAAGCGTCAAGAAACTGGTGACTGAAGCTGCGGTTCTCCAGCTCTTCAACGCTAGGGTGGAAATCACGTAAATTGTTGATACAAGCAGTACATGCCTTGGAGCAGCAATGCCACATGCACGACGGCGTGGCAGTAGGATGTACAGGAGAACACCGACGTCAGCACAGGTAGTCAACTATGTGCAAATAAAAAAATATTTGCTAGCGATTGTGCCTGCTCGAGAGAAGTCTTATAGCTACATATATGACAGAGACGTTAGAGTACCTACAAATCACAAAGTATTGATCTTCAACAAACAAATCACGACGGCTTCAAAGAATGATACTAAAATTACGGAGTTACGACTTCACGTTGGTGTACAAGCCAAGGAAAAGCTGTAGGCCTACTTTGCTGACACGCCGAATCGCAGGTCGGTCAGACAGAAAGACAACTAAGAAATGCCGAACAAGAAGGGGACGACGATCTATTGAAGAACATAATTATGTACCGTCATAATCAATTGGAGTAGTCTAGGACGGCGTTTAAAGAGGCAACGCGGCAAGGCACACATATTCATACCCACTAGTGCATGCGAGGAACGGACGGCCAAGTGCGAGGATGCACCGCGCATCTAGCAGCAAACCTTACTGGGATGTCCGCAGTGAAAGGAGGTTGCATAACGTTTGAAGTAACTATACCGCGCACATGTTAGCCCGCTGACGCTGCGCTAGTCATGTATCTATGTTCACTCCTAACGTAGCCAATCGTCACCATTAGTCAAACCAGGGTTCATCTGAGAGATAATGACGTACCCCTAAGGCCTAACCACACTTCTGAAACGTTCCTGACAAGTGTTACGTGTAATGATTTCATGTATTTTACATATTACGATGTTTCTAGTTTCTTCGAAATTGTGTATGTGTTTCCGCCACCAATTATAAAGAGGGAATCTTCAATTTCAATATCCGCCCGCAATGTGCACATCTTTGTAATTGGCGCAGTTATTTTTCAAAATGCGTACCAGTAAAATTGCGGATTTTGTTATTTATTTGCATGTGTATTACTAAGTGATTGCGTTGAAATTATTTTAAACGGGCGCAGATGCGGTAATAAATTCGTTGCGTCGAGAAGAGTCAACCGTTATTTGTTGTGACGTGCCACGCCTTCATGTCAGAGAGCGGTGGAGTAGTGGTTACCACACCCGCCTCTGACGCCGGCGGCACGGGTTCGATCCCCGGTACCGGCAGTTGTCATTAAAAAACATCTGGCTCTCAACATTGGGGACTATGTATCCCTCGTGAATCGGAGAATCACGTTAATGTCGGTCCCGTCTCAATTTGGGACGTAAAAGAACCACTGAGGACGACAAGCACTCTGGCAGTGACCATCCTCAGTGACTCCTGCGTTAGTCCAAGATTGGGCTGTTTGGAGTTAATAACCTGAGAACTGAGAATGTCAGCATAAGCCTAAGGCGCGGATTGCGATAACAGGGTGCAATTGTGCTAAACAGCGCCGCCTGCATTTCTTGTAAGCAGACAACAGTTGTGTTTCTGTGCAAGCAGTCTGCATCGGCTCTTATACAATAGCGTTTGTGGCTCACGGGTAGGGCGTCGGACTCTCGACTAAGAGAACCCAGGTTCGAATCCTGTGCGGTGTCGCGCTTACATTTTTCCGGGCTTTATAAACTATCCGGGTGACGTTCCTGCGTATGCGCGATAAATATAAACTCATCAGTGTGCAGCGAAACGCAAAGCATTTATGGTATAAATACATCGGACTGTTCGTTATTGTAAAGTGTTGCTTAACATTTCGTTCAATACATTATAATATTACGGTTGTTTAAATCACTGTCACGGATAATGGCGCACTGCAGTCACGTGATTTGCGGTTGCTATCAAACATGTCTCAAAACGTGTTTGCCTCATGTTAATTTGCGACAAATAACTTTGTTGAAAGGTTATATACGTCCTAACGAACAGCCCGTGGAATTCATACTATAAATGCTTTGCGTTTCGCCGCACATAGTTGAATTTACATTTATCACGCTTGCGCACATAGTGACATACGTCACCCGGATACTTCATAACGCCGGGAATATGTAAACGCTACAGCGGTATTAAGCCTTGGGCAAGATTTTCACTCTACCTTGCTCCAGTTAACTCAGTTGTTTGAAAACCCGCTACACACTTATTAGGGAAGCAAAGTTATATATAATTTGTTTCATATTTTAACTTTAAGCTAATTGCTAAAAACAAATATGTCTGACTCACAGATTTATACACAGTAACTGTTTCAATTTTTGATCAAATTACTTGAAGAAAGGGAACTATTAGTAGTGTAATACATTACGCTAACTTGCAATAAGTGTATTTATATGCTACATTTTAAATACATTCAAATGAACTATATTCAAATATAATTACTATTTGTTATACCATAGAAGACTTGTACCCCAGTCTACGGTATTGCATGACAGCGTATCCATAGGGTCTTTGGCCGGCTTTGGAATGCTATCCGTATAAAGGCCTAAAAAGTGGTGCAACCTCATGAAGCCTGGGTAATCGATTTATTGTTGTGTGAGTTTAATGTTAGATACTTTTAATAGTATGCATAGTATTATCTCACGAAGCCTGGGTGATCAAGGGTAAAATGTACGGATACACTCTCCAGCGATCTCGCGCCAGACCAGCGTACACAAACAGACGGCGATGTGAAAACTGTAGGCGGTCACGGTCACAGGAGGCACAACGTCCATCTACTGTTAACGCCTGGCGCACAAGAGAGCTATCAGCTGATCTAACAGCCACGAGTGCCTGTTCGCTGAGCTGATAGCGCCCGTGTGAGATGCGCTTTTCGCGAGCAAAGTGCCACGCGAGGCGGCGAGCAAAATATATATCGTGTTTAATATTTTCCGCCTCGCGAGGCGAAAGTCTCACCGTGCAAATGTGGCCGGATTATCCGTGCTTATATGACGTCAGAGCAGTATCTTTTAAAACCAGGGATGTGCGATAGCTGGCAATGGAAGAAATCGACGTCCAGTCGGTGGAACTGCCGGAACATTTCAGGATACTCGGCGTTTAGTTCTATTATCAAATTTAAATATACGCTCTGTCTCCGTGTTATCATCCGAAAGCGCCATTTGTAATAAATCACATGATTAAAACGTAGAACTAATCATATGACTCGATGTGTCAAGTACGTTGCAGCTTGCTTACTTCATGATCCAAATTATTTGCAGGGAACTACATCAACCTTTGGCTTCGGCTTTGGGTTTGCCATGCTGACAATGCTGATAACGGCTATATATTGGAACCACATTACAAATGTTGCACAGAGCTGTCAAGTCTCCCGATTTATCGGGAGATCTCCCGGAAAGATAGCAAAATAAAGCCAATCTCCCGAACTCCCACTTTTGATTTGCAATCTCCCGCAAAATAATCGTTTTATCTTTTTTACGAGTATGTTTCGATTTTTTTTACGGCGTACCGTTTTGCCAACTGTGAGTCATCTACTGTACACGGAAAGTGCCGAGAGCAGCCGAGCGGAGACTATACAAGACGCATATAATAGAACTGTTCTGATTGGTCAGCTATATCCAGTGGCCAAAGGAAACGTTTGTTACGTATTGGGTAGGAATAAGCTTAGCGGCATTTTTCAGACGAGGAAAGTGCTGGAGGTGAAAAGTCTGAAAAGTGTTTGAAAAAGAGGAAATATGATTCCAAGTATAAGAGTGAATGGGCATCTGAGTTTGCTGGAGTTGTAAAAGGGTCTGAGGAGACGATAGCAAAATGCACCTCCCTCATCACACTCAATTCAACTTGGCAGGTCTGGTTGCATGACATCTCATAAATCAAACAATCCTGCATGCAGTTGTAACTTTCACAAAGGGTCAATTGTGAGTTGTTTCTGTCGTAAAGAAATACAATTTAACCCCAAAAAAACATTCGTTGGAATGTCTGAGTATTCCACGTGTTTTTCTGACAGTTTTGATCTAATTTGCTAGGCAACGAGACCACGTGATGGATACGTCACTTGATATGAGGCGGTTAGCTCAGCGTCTTTCGTTAAACAAGGAAAGTTTACAATGTCGCGAATACTATGAAGTTATATTGACTGTGTGTCTACTCTACAACAATAGACAAGTCATATACCGTATGAGAGATCAGTTTCTCCCCGTCAAAATACGTTGTGACGTGGAACTGTGAGATGAGGTAGTTTGTGTTGAGCGGCGTTCAAAGGGTCACCGTAAATTTATGAACTAGGTTACAAAATAAAATCCCTAACATTACTTAAACGAACAAACTTCACAAAATAAACTCGCGTAAAACTCGCTTGCAACGCGGTGTCATCGCCGTCCGTGGCCGCTACGCGTAGCTTACAGTAATATCGGTATTGTGTCAAGGGGTCTTTTGTTAGCAGGGTCGGGTTAAAGTTTAATATTAGGGTTTCGGGTAAGTTTAGGATTAGTTGAAATTAGTCTAGGCTTAGTTAGGGTTACGGTTACTTGCATAAATCCGTAATTTGTGAATGTCATTTATTTAGTGACCCCTACGATAAATTACCGATGTTACGGTAATCACCGAGCTACGCGTAGCTACTGTAGACCCCGTAGTCGCGTAGATCGTATCGAGGGTTTTGCGCGAGGTTTAATTTCTTAATTTTATTCTTTACAGGATTGTCAATGATTTTATTTTGTAACCTAGTGGTGTATATGTACACAAGATATATGATGATAAGTTTGGCGGCTGTCAGAAGTCGTTTTCATGGTTAGGTCAGAAAGTAACAAAAACATCGCGCGTGGCCACGGGATGACGCCGCCTCCCGGCAAGACATCTCGACACCGTTCAGTATTCTAATCGAATTAGAAACCACTCAATATTCGTTTGATTCGATATTCGTTTCGAATGAAATTCCACATTCGCCCCATCCACTCTCGTCCGTATATTGGCACGCAATTGTACCCGTATATAACTATAAGCTGCTGCACGTGTGTTCAACAGTAGGCGTATACTGGAACTCGAAAGTGAAGGACTGCCTGAGACGGTAGGGTGGCGCAGCCACACCTATAATTCATGACTATTGACTAGGGATTGATGCAAGAAACACGGAGAACAACCCACACGTGTGTTTCGTCCTTCCACGTAAGCACTCATGCTCAGGAAGTGCTAACAGTAGACCCATTTGCTATATATGGAAAGACATCATAGTATACCTTCGACGACTATATCATGTGGATCAACACAACAGAGGTGACAACAACTAAGAGTTCCGATGTCACACAAGTACTACGTCGACATGCTGCTCATTTGGGAATGCAGATGAGCAAGTGATAGACAACGGGCCGCGATATGGCAGCTAGGAGTTCAGGTTGTTCATCCAAAGTTGGGGTGTCGTTCACAGAAATCAAAAGGACAAGTATCCAAACAGTTGATCAAGAAATCGAGCGCTGAAGGAATTTCTTCTCAAGCAGGACTTCAATACATCCGAAACACACTTACCTACAGAATATTAACACCACGTCAACCATTACAAGGCCGAACTCTTAGAAGAAGGATTCATTGTTCTAAGAAAGAATGCAAGTGAATGTGAAACAAACTTTACAAACACGAATCAACAATCGTAACTTCTGCAGCGACAAGAAACTAGTTCCTGAAAGAATGTTTTCTGAAGCAGGAAACCAAGTGACACTACAGCTGCGTGACAAACAGAGAAAGGCAGTTGTCGACAAGCATCAACCTGAATCTAAGTCATATCAAGTAGAAACTGATGACGGAAAGCAATGTCGCCGAATCGGATGCACACAAATCTCAACACCGACGCGCTAATAGTTCGACGTGATCTGCTACATACAATTCCAGCGACATCACTGAACACAAAGAATGTTGTACGGAGTTGATTTCCGCAACAGAGAATTGATCTCCGTCACAACCATCGGTACCAACAGAGATGACATCACGACCACCTGATATTACATCTTCGCGACCGAAAGAAATGACTCAATCGACATATTCACCAATAATTAAGTGACCAAAGTTACACAAGAGGAGGAAAAGAAGTTAAACCACCAAGGTGCACAAAGGACTAAAATAAAACCCGGTAATTATCAAAGGACTGTATATAATGTAGCCATACATTTGTGTGGTACCCTCGACTTTATTTAAATTACAGGAATTCATTAGTATTTGTAGGCATGCATTTAGTGAAATAGGTAGTCGAATTACCATTTTGGTAATAAGGATATGTTATTCTCAATATCATATATGACACTACTAAAATAAGTATAATATCCTAATAAGTCAGAATCCCAAATTGCGTTGATTCTGAACTTGTACGTCATTAAATATATTATTATTTTAAAATCCTAACCTTCCATTTTATAGGCTTTGTCTATCGAAACAGTTTAATATATATGTGTTGCTCCCGACAAACATTTAATTACATGTGATTACTGTATATAATGTACTTCTGGTAAAATTAAGTATTCTAATTATGATCCTACTAAGATAATAATATCACTGATTAGGTCACGTGATTTTGGCACGTAATACGAAAGCGTGACGCGAGCGGAAACCGTTGTCCTATAACGCCGTATCCAATGTGTTTGTCTTGAACTTAACAATTGGAATAAACAAGTAAAACGTATTACCGAAAGTTACACTTTGAATGGCTGAAACTGACGAACAACCAAATACGATGCCGTTGACAGGACATACAGAGAATCAGTGTAAGTACGTAAGTTTCCAGCAGGAGTGAAGAGTCGGCAGTGAGTAACATGCCGGAAGTAGTCGTGATTATCACGTAATGGGTTCGCCGTCCCGATTGGGCCACGCTTGGGAAATAATATTATATTAAAACAGTCATTTCACTGGTAATATTGTATGCTTTGCAATGCTGTCACATATTTTCAATATATAGGGATATAAAGACTAACAATATTGTGCAATATGCGTATTCAGGTTAATTATTATTAATACATTTATTATATGTCTTGTACAGCGCATCGATCCGCCATGCGGGAATTAGCGCTTTAGAAATACAGTTTCATTATTATTATTATTATTATTATTCAGATAGGCCATACAAGATTTCTAACCAGACATTCTTTCTTTCATAGAAAGCCTGAATGACGCGGGTTTCATTTTCTGACGCAGCAAAAACAGTAGGCCCTACAATAAATTAAACAATTATTAAGATATTAAAATCACGTTGACAGAATTATAACGTATTATCTGTATGCCATATCATGTGTAAATGTCGTCCAACTGGGACATACACTATTTTGTTTTAGGAATTTCATTGAAAATAGTTCGTATCGTGAAACCTTCTCATAGAAAGCTATGAGGGATGGAGCTTTTTTTCAAAAATCACTTCGAGAGCATTCTTCCCTAAAAATGTACCGAAAAACACTCTTGCTCATGGTCTATTAAGCTAATGTTTGCGCTCACGGTTTCTCAAATTATATTATATTTGCTAACGGGTTCTCTATTATAAAATATAATATAATTTCTTACGAAAGATATCTATAGTTTTAGAAGATTTAATCGCAATAGGGAGTTGATTCCATATTATTGGCGCAGCCACAGAGAGAGCACATTTGCCAATATTCAGCTTAGTTTTAGGAATAAAAAGTTTTTTGGAAACGGATGTAGCAGATTAACTAAGTGTGTCGGTTGTTGAGTAGAGATCGAGAGTACGGTATGCAAAAGTAGCCAATTTAAAGTGTAATTCGGTATACTGCTTAAGTATAGTTATGGCTCTTATGTATGTACATACAGCTTACATACATGTGTTAATGTGTAGATCGACTATGTAGAGAATTTCATTTTTTGCGATACGTTCTTTACTGAAAAAAGAAGGATGGGTAGGTGTTGTCAACTTCGAAGATTTTCACGGAACAATTACAAATGCTACTAGCAAATATTTAAATTCTACTCGGAAGTTGCAACACGATGGTGGCTGAAACGTTGAAGTGAGTTTAAATTATTAGTTGTGTAATAATGAAATTTGCTTGAGTGATAGAAATATCGCCTGCAATGAGCTGCACACGCACTGCGATTTCCGGCTGCCCGCTTGACAGCCTACGATTGCTGATTTTCCGATCATCATTGCTTCCGCTTGCGACCGAGCGAACTCCGTTCGAACGTGAATCGTGACCTCTTTGCATCCAGCTATAATTCTCATGTCTTGTAATAAAAGATAGGTTTAAAGGTACGGAAACAACCAACACAGTGTATAGCAGTTTAATTACTCGGCAACAGACAGACTACACTAACGGTCGCGGCGATTGGCCAAGTCCTCTTTAAATACCGACCAGAACCGCACGGTACCTAATGTCCCCCTTTTCAAATGCTGTAACTTCAGCTATCATTAGACATCGCAAACGTCTATCAATGACCTAATGCGTTACTCCAATTTTCGTCTCTAATACACATAATCATTTAGTTTTAACACACATCATAATTCAATTCCGTTCCTGAAGAAGGCCGCCGATGTTGGTTGAAACGTTGAAGTGAGTAGAAATTATCAGTTGCGCAATCATAAAATTTCTTTGAGTAACATTTTCACGGATATGTCTATCGCTTCGCCACGACGGTGGAGCGAGTCGCGAGTGGTCGACATCATTGTTCGAGGTTTTTGAATGATGTAGCGCGTCAGAAATCGACACGATAATCGCTCAAAGTAGACAAGACCTCTACCGTGTCGCTTAAACAGAGTGTCGTGTCGCGTCACGTTTTGCCACGATTGTCGTTCGATGCTGACGTGATGCGTCTGGGCGATCGCATTCAAATGTAAGAACCGGATAATGTCGCATTGTAAAGACACATTTTCGAGTAAGTCGTTCACGAGGATTCCGATTCTGATATCAGTTTGACGTTATGATATCACTTTGACCAAGAAATACGAAATGGTCGCCATCCTCTAGAGCGACAAAACGTAACTTTTACACGGGAGCATCTTGAATCACGAATTATTTCGGCTAAATGTATACGTCGAAAATCCAAACAAGTACCGTGAAGTGACCTTTCTTGGTCCCTTCCAGACACAGTGTGACGATGAGCGCGATCAACAAGCGCTACAAGCGGAGATAAATGTACTCGTGGCGGGAGGGGGGTTATTGCCAAGGACTCCGTCTATCGTGCGTTGAAAGGCACACATTAAAAGAAGTGGCTGCGTTTTATTGGAAACTCATACATGAGGCGCTCATGAGTAAGCTGGTGCAGAGGTTCACGCCCGACCTGGCTGATGAGACGAGGGATAACTGTGAGATTCTGAGAGATACAAGTCTCTCCCAAGAATCCCGCGCAGCTGCTCGTGCGGCACTGCAGAATGATGCTGGTCCCGAGAGCCTCTTCACCACCATCTTCTCCCAGACGGACGCCAGTGACATGGCGGACTACTGAAGGGGCGTCCTGTCCATGACGGACACACTCATGCGGAATATGCACGCGACCCATATCTTCAGTTTGGACGAGTACTCCAGCTCTCTGCGCGTCATGCTGCCATAGAAGGCAACGTACGGCAAAATTGGTACGTGAGGTGGCTGCCTGACTTCTGGGCGATACTGACAGCTCTCCCTGCTGATAAGGTCGCACCTCACTTGCAACGGAAACATGGCCTGGGAGACGTGGATCAAGTGCATCATTACACACATGAAAAGGGCAGGAAAAGGAAGGCTGGCTGGCTCTCTAGCCTCCAAAATGAGAACCAACTGCCAGTGAACTCCAAACATGTGAACAATGGTCCAGGCGGCTCACAACGCCCTGGCCAACAAAAAAGAAGCCGAGAAGAAACACATGCTATGCGGTCCAATCCGGATGATGTGGGAAGATGAGCAGTGCGTGCAGGACCTGGTTGCATGCATGCGTGAATTCGACTCCTTCCCATTCCACCCGGCCGCACATAAGGTCAGCCATACCTGCCTCTGACTAGCTCGTTGCAGACTTCAACTCAGCCCAGCCCGTGCTGATATTGACTAGCTTTTTGCTTGTTAGAACTGGTGTTCTATAAGGATACCTCCACCCATGCTCCCGTTCCTCTGAGCAAACGGTTGACGTATGCTAAGGGGCCAGGCATGAAGAAGCCCGGGGAGGAATTCAAGGTGAGAGCTGTTAAGATGGAGCGAACCACTTTCAAGACAGTGATCAACCTGGTTCAGGTCAGTTAACTTGTGGACCTCCCTGAGTTGCTGGAACATCATGTTGTCGAGGAGTGTATGGCCTTGTTCAACTCCAACGGCACATACAGGAAGACGCAGAAGAGCAAGCTCATCTAGAAGCTCCCGTTGCAATATGTAGGTCTGCAGGAACCATGCATCGCTCTCGTCAACACGGGCCTGACCTGCAGGATGTCATCGCTCTCGTCAACACGGGCATGACCTGCAGGATGTCATCGCTCTCGTCAACACGGGCATGACCTGCAGGATGTCATCGCTCTCGTCAACACGGGCATGACCTGCAGGAAGTCATCGCTCTCGTCAACACGGGCGTGACCTGCAGGAAGTCATCGCTCTCGTCAACACGGGCATGACCTGCAGGATGTCATCGCTCTCGTCAACACGGGCGTGACCTGCAGGAAGTCATCGCTCTCGTCAACACGGGCATGACCTGCAGGATGTCATCGCTCTCGTCAACACGGGCGTGACCTGCAGGAAGTCATCGCTCTCGTCAACACGGGCATGACCTGCAGGAAGTCATCGCTCTCGTCAACACGGGCGTGACCTGCAGGAAGTCATCGCTCTCGTCAACACGGGCGTGACCTGCAGGAAGTCATCGCTCTCGTCAACACGGGCGTGACCTGCAGGAAGTCATCGCTCTCGTCAACACGGGCATGACCTGCAGGGTGTCAACTCCAGCAGCAGAAGATCGGCAGGCGCAAGATGACACCCCATACAAGTGGTCGGACTAAGTCCACAAGGGGTCATTCATCATTCTTGCTAGCCATGCTGATGCTGACCCTATCAGCTGAATGAAAAACCCGTACGACGCAGCATACTCGACTAAAGATGACGAGCTAGACTGGCGGATGCAGGATAAGGTTCATATGTCCCCAACTCCTGTCTATATGAAATAGACTGACCCTTTCCCCTCTGCCAGAGCATTCAGAACGCTGCTGTGTAGCGTCAGCAACAATGGCCGGCTGCAAAACTGATATACAGTTATCTGACCGACCTTGCACACTGTGTTGATACTGAGATTATCAATTATGTTGGCCCCCACACCACCAACTTGTCAACCCAGCAATCGATGCAGAATTACAGTTTTGACCTATCTGATACTGACATTGTCCTGTTCTCTGCTTACGCAGTTCTGCGCGAGTCAGCCTATAGGGGCTCTGTTGTCATCAATACCGCTGATACCGATGTCTTTGTGGCGGCTGCAGTCATCTCGCACCAGCTGTGTTGTGTTATGGTGTCATTTGTCTAAACAAAATGGCCAAAATGTACCAGTTTCAGGATAAAACAATATTTTTTTTGACATGTATTAAGTGGTTTAATTTGATAACTTTCAAGTTATAGCTATTAAAAAGAGCTTATTTTGAAGTATAATTAGTTCATACATTCATAAATTATGTTACTGCACATTATATATATATATATATATATATATATATATATATATATATATATATATATATATATATATATATATATATATAACATATATATTATGTCAACAACACTCAGATCGACAACGTTGATGAAAGCTACATTTACCTGGGACAGAAGACACAACACTTGAGACAAAATACCAAGACAAGGAGATTCAAAGAAGAATCAATACTGGATGGACAATATTCGCCAAGCACTGCAACATTTTCAAGGGAAACATTGGAACATGCTTGAAGAGACAAGTCTACAATTCAAGCGTACTTCCAGTAATGATACGTGGAAACATGGACACTCACCACCCAAGCAAAGAACAAGCTAGCAGCCGCACCAACAAAGATAAAGGACTATGTTAAAACATCACATACCGGGGCAGAAAAACAAGCATCTGGATAAGAGAAAAGACAAAGGTCACAAACGTGATTGAACAAGTCAGAAGACGGAAGTAAACGTCGGCAGGGCACGTCTGCAGGATACGAGATAACCGATGGACACTGTGTATCACCACCTGGGTCCTGGACACCCTACGAAAGGAAAAGACCTAGAGGAAGGCCGGCGAGACGGTGGAGAGACGAATTATACAACTATTCGACGAGCACCATCTAGCAGAAGATAGCACAAGATAAGCAGATGTGGAAGCAGCATGCTGAGGCCTTCGTCCAATCACGGGACACTACGGCTGCACAATGATGATAATGATGAAGAGATCCTTATGAATGTAGTTTGCATAAAGTACAGCAGTACCAAGGCAAAATGGATTTTGACGTTAAATTTATTTTTGATTGAATATATTTATGAAATGACCTCCAAAACGTAAATTGTCATTACTAAACCATACATGTTTGGTATGCATTGAGTCATAGTTATAATAACAAGTGTTTACAAGTATTGTTTTCTATTTCCTACTTGATAAATGGCAAACCCAAAACCTCACATTTTCCATCCTGTTCGAAAGTTACGTTTTCGCTCTACCGAATGGCGGCGACCTTGGATTGCATGGGTAAAAATAATGTCATAACGTCAACTTGTTGTCAGAATCGGAATTCTCATGGTCGACTTACCCGAAAAAGTGTCAATGCAGAAAATACCACCCTCAGGTCGTCAGGTATACAAATGAGGAACTGCTTACGAGCGGAAATAACTCATTTACCAAGTTTATCACAATAAAAAGCATACAACTCATTATAATTTTCTTCGTAGTTGTACTGTGGGCCGCATATTCATGGACGACAACGTGTCTTTTTACTACTGATGTTTATTAACACCGTAAAAACTGCGAACAGAAATTACAAACTATTATCTAACTATTAACAATAACTCTAATACATGTGTCGGATAACATACTATTTTAGAGTACATGAATACCTTGGCTCAGTAGCACACCAGTTACTAACATAGCAGTTGTACTAACACAATGACCAAGTGTATACAAACACGTACATGTCATAATACATATCCTTTGTTAATCTCTTGTAAATAATAACATTATAGTCCCTACGTGCCAATTCAATCCATACAGTAACTTAATGGTTATTACAAGATATATAAATTGCATCCTGTTTCAACACACTAAATGCAATATAATATGCTTATACAATCGTACAAATCGTACACTACATGTGTAGTACACTCCAGCATATATCCCGCTAGTCTTACTGTTGACAATACTATCAATTCTAAATCATGGAAAAGAATGCAACAATAATAATAATACATTGAAAATGACCTTGAATTATTCCTTATCTTGTTTACATACCTCGTTCCGCCTATGCGGCTTGGTAATTCTTCTTTTTATCTCTGTTTCTACATGTATGTTGAATCTGCCATCTGATAGTGTTGCAGGCAGGGGCGTCAATCCGATTTTAGAAAGGGGAGAGGGACTGATTACTTGTCTGATGGAATGTGCTCCTACTCTACTTAAGTCACATATTTGAATAAAAATCGTTTAAAGCGCTAATACATTCACATTAGGTTAATATTCATCCAAAAGATAAACAAAGTGTAACAGTATTCAATACGATACACATAAACCTTCACTACTAAATGGCTTAAGCCAAACTATCTTCTCTAGTGTAAACACCTCACCAGGGGGTAAATTGACCAGTTACCAAAATCTTGTTTACTACTGACGACAACTCCAGCCTCCCACTGGTCAATTAATCACCCCATCAGTCAACCCCTGGTTCACCCCAGAAGGGAAGCTGAACCCTGTTTACTGCAGAGTGAGTGTACCCTTATATGACTAGATTGACAGCTGGTGCACTAGCCACTATGCCACTAGATTGATTAGCTGTCATCTACAGTAGTTGTAAGGGTGTACCCCGGTGTCACGTTTAAATATGAATTGCGACTGCCACTTTCGTAATACAAATACTACGTGAGCAAGTTTGTGAATGAACTATGTATATTATTTTTAATATATTTTTAATTCGTGTTATATTATGTTTTTCTTGTTTGACATGGGCATGGCAATGCAAAAGTATATGAATTCCTGTGGTCGAGGATACGTTACATGAACTTGGCCAGTCCAGAGTTCTCGAAAGCAGACTCATCCTCGGGATACTGGCACATTCAACTAGATGACACCTCAAGTCGGCTGACGACGTTTCAAACATGCTTCGGACGATTCCGATGGTTACGACTTCCATTCGGCATATCCATGTCGTCCGAAATCTTCCAAAAAAGGTTTCTCGAGGCAGTGGATGACCTGCCAGGTGTGATCTGCATCGCTGATGACGTCGTCATCCACGGGAAAACCCTGAAATAGCACGATCATCACCTTAATCAATTTCTGAAGAGATGTCAGGAAAAGAACATCCAGCAGAACAAGAACAAGTACACGCTTCATTCAGAGAGCATCACGTTCATGGGACATTTGATCACCAAAGATGGCCTGCAGATGGATCCTGAAAAGATAAGAGCCATCACCGATTTCCCAGAGCCGCAAAACCTCGAAGAACTTCGACGGTTCCTGGGAATGGTAAACTACCTTTCTCGATTCCTGCCCAGCGTGACGAGTGAAATGCACCCACTTCACAACCTGCTGAAGAAAGACGTGAGCTGGACATGGACACAGACACAAGGTGAATCGTTCAAGCGGATCAAAGAGATGATCGTCAACGGCCCGTTACTTGCATTCTACGATCCCGGCAAGGATCTGACACTTGAGTTTGACGCAAGTGAATAATGCCTAGGATCAGCTCTCATGCAAGGTGTAAAACCCGTGGCGTTTGCCAGCAGAGCATTATCCCCTGCTGAGCGCAACTATGCGCAAACAGAGAAAGAGATGTTGGCTGTGCTTTTTGGTCTGTTCACCACTACACGTACGGTCGATTGACACAAGTGATCACCGACCACAAGCCGCTCGTGACGAACGTACAGAAACCTTTGTCCAAAGCACCAAGACATCTATCTATAAGTAATGCTACTCAGAACACAAGAATACCGCTTCACGCTGATCTACAAGCCCGGAACGAAGTGGCTGATGCTTTGTGGCGTGCACCTAATTAAGAGGGACCCACGACTGAACAGGTAACTGAACAACTTGTCACTGCCATCAATCAAGCCCAATCGTCTTGCTGGGATCAGAGGTGCAAGCACGCGACACGAAACAATGAGACTGCTGAAGACCACCATTGTGAACAGTTGGCCTGAAGGCAGAAGTCTCCTACCAAACTGCCTCAAGCCGTACTTCAGCTACCGCGATGAGGTTACCGCACAATATGGTGTCATTCTGCGAGGAGACAGAGTTGTGATGCCAGCATCACTGCGCAACGACATGAAACAGAAAGTGCACGTCGGCCATGCAGGCATAAAGTAAACTCATGTCTTCGCAGAGCCAGACAGGTGAACTTCTGGCATGGAATGTCAAGTGACATAAGCCAGTACAATGCGACATGTGACACATGTGCTTCAAGTAGTGACAAACTGACCCCAAGGCCACTGTACCAGCACGACGTACCGGGTCGGCCTTGGTAGAAAGTGGGAACAGATATCTTCGTGATCGAGGGTAGGAATTACCTGGTCACCGTCGACTACTTCATTCACTTCTTTAAAGTAGACTATCTTCCCGAAACTACGGCTGAATCAGTTGTGACAAAGCTGAAACACCAATTTTTGCCCGACATGGCATACATGACTTTGTAATCAGTAACAATGGTCCTCAGTACTCAGCGCAGCTCTTTAAAACATACGCGAAGGAATGGGGTTTTACTCATAACACCTCCAGCCCAGGTAACAGCAGATCGAAAGGAGCTGCTGAAGCCGCAGGTAAGGTGGCAACACGAACTATGAGGTGATGCCGCACCGCGAAGGAAGACCGTTACCTGGGTTTGCTCAACCTTAGGAACACTTTTCAAGAGGGACTCGAGTCAAGCCTGCACAGAAGCACTATACTTTAACCAATGGCAGACGTACCTGTTCGTACGAAAGACATTTGTTTATGCCATGCTGTAGCAACAGCGCGAAATAAATAGGCCTAGGGCGTACGCCACTGAGTTAGAATACTGATGTCACCACATACAACAATACTACTTTACCTTTGATAAATCAGTGACATCTACTTGTTAAACCTATATCATCACACAGTACAAAGGACACAACATGACAAGTAGAGAATTATACATGCAAAAACATACGTTCTCGAAAACAAGCAGATGGAGGAATGCACAGTTTGCAGGCCAGTATTTAAGAATGATTCAGATTGCGCGGGAAATGTATGTAGTGTTTTCGTCGCGCGACTACCTCTTTAGAAGACGTAGCGCGATTATCGCGTACACAGGGAGTTTGAATAAACCCTATAACGGTACAGTATTCTCTAATAATCTGTCTGTTGTCAATATTGGTCGGTAGGCCACAGTATAAGACTTATCTAACAATATAATGTATCAAGACAACGACGCACACACACAACTAACACCCACCCTGGCCTGGCATTGTTCACTACACCTGCCACATGATACGGGTTGGCGTTTTTTGGTGATACGGCCGTACTCCATTTTGATATGGATTTTAGCTAAATGTATGGAGAATTTATTTTTAACCAAATTATGCCCTTGCATGCGTCACAAAACTATACACTATAATGGAATAATCGTTTATTGTTAGTGACTAAGTAAATCAATTCACAACGAGGACAATATAGACCTGTTTGACCTATTATTGACACTAGTTATACGTTTGATATGAATACAACGCCGTACCTGATAGGTTCCCTATTGTCGCTCAGTGCGGGTGAAGACATGGCGTTAATCGATGTGCCATCTGATCAATATTAAACCCAACCCAACATAGGTTTGATCTCTTTCATGTCTCATCAGCAGAACAAGTCTCATCAGCAGAACATATTACAGATAGAAAGATGCCTGTCAAAAAACATATTAATTTTAGTAATTATAGCCTGCATCGCCGTAGCCTCGGTTACCCAGACTCCGTGAGGTGGCAGCACTTTTAAGCCCCTCAACTCCGTCTGGGACATTAATGGGCCTAAGTTTCTACATCCGGGTAGCCTTACCCCAGATTAGGGTAGAGAAGCTGATTGGCTCTCAGGCCAACTAGGAAATTAAAATTTAAATAACGATATACTTTTACAAAATAATAATATCATATGAAAAGTATTCAACAGTGAACTTATATTAACACACAGGTAAGTAACTAAAAATTCAAATTTACATACCGATTAAATAAGGATACCTTTTTATCAAATAATGCTG